>CM029021.1:164652250-165252250 GCA_016801055.1 Panax notoginseng
GCATGCTTCTAGGTTGTGATAGATATCATTTATGGCCACAGAATTTTCCTTGGTTTTACCCAATAGACCCCCAAGAAAAACGAGAAGATTACTATCATATTTCTTCCCAATGGTGAGTCTTCTCTTGACTTATCATTATCTCCACTGTCTCTAATTGAGAATTTATACTTCAAACAAACACCAAGATTTTTATAGGTAGTGCTGTATATATACTCAGCAAGAGTGGATGAGCACATCCCTGTCTTATGATGACACGAGGTTTGTATGTCGTTAGACATCTTGTATGATAGTGGCAAACCCACCCTTCCAACGTTGGGTACACCTTACCCTTTTGGATTCACCAAATATAACTACTAAATGAACTTTTCTATACCTGTTCGGAGAACACCACAGCTAGAGACCACCGTTCTTATTTCCCCGTTACCATTCCGGCTCGACCCAGCTACATCTTATTACCTGAAAGGAATTGTGAAGCAAAAGGGTGAGCACAACTAGCTCAGTAAAGAATATCATGACTAAAGATAATAAATTATCAGTAGTCTTCATCAGTAATAAATCAGAGATTTAGAACATATGGTAGATGATAAAAATTTCAAACCATAGTTGCAGCGGAACATGCAATCCATTAGAAGAGTCAAATAGACTATAAAGTCTATTATCTTCTCCATGTTTAAAAATCCACCAACAATGTTTTATCCATGTAACATCACTCAATAGTTCCTTTCCACAATCATATGAATAACTCATAATCATAATTGTGACTATAAATTTTTCTTCGCACCCAGGACGAAGAATATTTTCATCACCTGTCTTTACCTGAAACATCAAAGATCAGGGTTATACCAAATCACAGTTCCTGTTTTAATCATACTAACAAATCCATCTTTGCAAACGGGCAAAGATATTCATCAACAAACCATCTTTGCACTACGGGCCAAAGATATTCAACAACAGTTCATCTTTGCACTACAGGCCAAAGATATTCATCAACAGGCCATCTTTGCACTACATGCCAAAGATATTCATCAACAATTCATATTTGCACTACAGGCCAAATATATTCATATCTCAAAGAAATATATAATCATTTCAGAATTTATATAAACAATAATTATAACATGTTGATCAATTCACCTTTGCACTTAAGCTTAAGATATTTAATTATAAATTCAATGGTCATGATCATACCAGTCACAATTCAACTTTGCACTACAGGCCAAAGAGAACCCTAGTCATGATCATACCAATAATCTACCATCTTTACACTCCAGTGAAAGAGAAATTTCAACATCAGGGTTATAAAAATGTTATATATGATGATAAAAATAATATGATCAACATATAGTTTTAATCTCAAGAGTAATATTCGTAACTCATGAATAGTAACCCCGACACAAAAGATAGAAATTCTAACAATAAAATTCATACCAATATTTCGGTATAATGATATTGAAAGAATAACATTACTTAAATTTATAAACAATTTATTTTAATTGTTTACACTTTACTAATTAATGCATTTAATCATTATAAAATGCCAACTCTTACATTTTTATCATCAATAACCAAAATCCTCATCAAAAATCTGCATATACCTCATATAGGATTCTCAAGCCATAAAATCCTATTTTCCAATTTTCTTTCTTCACAAAACATATTTAATTCATTTACTCATAACTAAACCATTTTCATGAAAAATACCAAATCAGTTCCAAAAATATTTCTTTTCTGGAATTTAGCATAATATAGTCCCATAGTGAACATATATTTTTCTCAGAATTTTTAAAAGTCATTTACTATTTTTCATATGGCCAAAATAGCCGAATATTTAGACATTTATCAAAAATTGTACTTTTGTCTAAAAATTCTAAAATTTACAGAGTATACTTCTATCATATACATGTACTCCCAATAAAAATTTCATCAATTTTGGAGTTAACCACAAGGAATTATAAGCGGTTACTTTTAAAATAGTCTTTTCTCATAAAATTCATAACTCTCAATCTATACATCCAAAAATCACCATTTTTGGACACAATCAAGAAAACTCATCAAAATATTATTTTGAATTTTTCCAGAATTTTTGAAGATCAGAAAAATTACGAAGCTGAAAATCATAACAACCCTTAATATCCCTTACTATCCCTTACAATCCCTTACCTCAAAAGAGCAGTACTTCTGATCGGTATAAGGCTGAAGGAAACTTGCACTGATTAATAGAAACTCACAGAGTATCTAAATACTCACAAAATACACTCAATAATCTAGAGAGAGAAAGCGAGAAAACTTATGTTTCTGGTGTGATTTTCAATTCTAACTTAGCCCTCTATTTATAGGAAAATTTTGGTAGGTTTGACCTGCAACCTGATGGCTTTACCTGCTACTATTCCCACCCACCACATTTGAAATATAATTCAGCACATTTCTTCACCAACCACAAGTGGGGCCCACCAATTCTAGAATTTTCCACCAAAATGATAAACTCCGAAAATTCAACAATTTCTGAACCAGTCATCTCGTAAAATTCATAACAAATCATACGTTCATTTTTAACGGTTCAAAATTTGTGGACATATACTCAACTTATATATGTATAACATATCCAAAAATTACCACGATCCAACGGACGGATTAAAAATTATAACCCCCGCAAAATATCTCAAAAACCCTGATTTTTAATACCTCCATTCTGACAAAAATACTGATAAAAACCTCAACATTAACTCCTTCATTTTTAACCACAAAAATATATCCATCATTTATATCCACATAAAATAAATATTTTCTTATCATATAAATCAATAATTAATTATTCACAAATAATATTACAGAATCACATTTATGACAACCAGGCCGTTCCCAGGAAAGAGGGGGCTTTCCAATAAGAATTTCTCCTTACTGGCGCGCAATTAGATGACCAAACCTCTCCTTAGACAGAACTTTCTAGACATTGACAATAATGTTATCTAATAATATTATTCAAATAATATGAATTATTGATCTGATAAAGGAAAATAATGTGCAGCAACAATTATTGAAACAACAATAATATAAAATATCAACGCAACAATTATTGAATCAATAAAATAAAATATTGAACAGTAACTACTGTAACAATTATTGAGTAGTGCATTCTTACGTAAGAATCAATAATTTCAAAAATACTATGCAATACCGTGTGCTACTGTGCAATAACGCGTATTACTATATTTTAACCACCGGGTATTCCAATAGTGTTAACGATAACAACTACGCCGTTATTTGTAAAAACTCAAATTTATCGTTTTTCTTCACCCGACAGTTATTCGTTATGGGGCCCACAAATAGCTGCGCCGTCGTACGAATATTCTCCGACAGAAAGAATATTCCACGACCAAACGAATATTCCCCGACAACGATGATTATTTTATAACCACTTGCTTATTTTGAAAAAAAATCATATTTCACCCATAACTTTAAACTTTTATCAATTTAACCATTTACTAAATAGTAATTATAAGAAAAATTGAATACTTTTATTTCATAAAATTCGGGGTCTTACATACCTCCTCTTTTTCCCTTTGCTTTTACGGTTTTAACACCAATATTCCTCCTCCACCTCCTTTTTGCTTATTTGGATTCTGGCGCTGGGCTATCTTTAATTAAAAAAAAAAAATTGAGTGGAAGTAAAAAATTGAGTGGGGTAAAATTTTTTTTTAAAGTGATTTCAAAAATTGAGTGGGGTCAATTGACCCCACATTTTAAGCATAGCTTCGCCGGTGGTTCCATCTGCACTTGATGTATCAACATGCATGAGAAGTGTTTCCGAGGAAATGCTGTGGCCGTTCGTATGTATCTACTCTTCATATTGATACTGCAACTTACAGGATTATAGTGAAAATGATATTGGGTTGACATCGATCTTAATTACTATCTTAGAATCCAAATTAAGATGAGTTCTAATTTGGAATTGCCCTTTTCCCCTTGTGTCAGTAGAAGTTTTAGTTCAGAAGATAATAGTTTGGGTTTGGCATTTCAAAAGTTATTGAAGCCTACGCAATATATATTTGAGCTGTTCTAGTTAATTGTTCGGTCGGTCGGTCTAGTAGAGCATATTATAGTAGAAAAAAATGAGTAATCAGCGTTGTGTTGCTTATTCCTGTGTATAATTAATTAAGAACTTCAAAAAAGCTTTTAATATATCTATTTATTTGAAGTCAAAATGCTAGAAACAGAGCTGATTATTTGCAGAATTTATATTATTATCTATCATTTGCTTTCATACCATGCATGCTTAAATAATTAATAAATTCCTGCGATGTGAGAACGGATACTCTAGTTCTGACATTGAGTTTCACCTGTAATTGATCGATACTCCCTTGGTTTATGTTTGTTTGTTTGTTATTTCTTGTCCAGGGGGGAAACACGCAATTTATGGAAGATCAGTATGTAGAGGAATGGAAATTGTTAAGAGAGTTGGTAGCGTTCAAACTGATAAAAAGATTATATATATATATATATATATATATATATATAATATATATATATATATATATATATATAGAGAGAGAGAGAGAGAGAGAAGATGTTAAATAAATTATACAGGAACGTGTTATTGCATAGAATAAAATAAAATCAATAATCATAAATAATAAGTACTTACATGAATTGAGAGAAGTCATCTCGTATGTAACACGTTTTCGCTACGCTTAAGGGTGAATGTCTTCAATTGCCTCTATCAATCTTAGGATGAATGTATGGGTGTGTATAAAATTCTTGAGATGACAACTGGGACAAAACCCTAACTGTTTTATTTATATAATAACTAAGGGTCAAAATCGTCCATCAAGATTATGAAACCCTAGGGCCCATTATGCCAAATACTATTAGGAATATTATTTATAGGCCACATAATTAATTACCAAACCCATAAATAAAGTTATTAAATTAATACAATATGTAAGCCCAATAATTACATAAATAGTAAATGCCATATAAGGAATAAAATATTCTAACATTCTCCCACTTGGCCGAAATACTATTTATATACAAAACATAACGCTTACAATCATTAATTTGGCCAAGTATTAATTTAATGTCTACATCCTGTTCAAATAAAAATTACCAATGCGAATTAATACAATCTTTGTGTCACTATTAACACAAGATCCCCATTAGTTACACAATTAGTACTTTTATTAAAACAAAGATTAATATTAAGCATAACAAGTATGAATAAAGTTTACATAAGTGGTAATAGATTAAACTCATTCATATGGTCCAAAACATAACCGTACCGTTTGCTCACAAGATCTCAAGTGTGCACAATAAAGAGAATAGCAAACCATAAACATAAAGTGAAGTTCAAAACAACGAGCTCAAAATTGTTGTCTTACATAAAATAGCTTACTAATTAAGACTACCAGTTAAACCCATGCTGGCAACATGCTCTAAAAAGAGCTTGGGTGGTAAGCCTTTCGTAAGTGGATCCGCTAACATATCATGCGTACTAATATACTTAATGACAACGCTTTGATCTTCAACTCTTTCCCTGACAAATAAGTACTTAGTGTCGAGGTATAGTTCAGCACCACTCGAACTAGTGCTATTGAAAAAACTAAAAGCAGAATCATTATCACAAAATACTTTCAATGGCCTTGAAATGGAATCTACAACCTTAAGTCTTGAAATAAATTCCTCAGCAATACGGCGTGACAAGTAGCATGATAACAAGCCACATATTCTGCCATCATCGTGGAAGTGGTAGTTAACTCCTGCTTATGACTTCTCCACGAAATAGGGCCTCCTGAAAGCATAAAAATGTACCATAATGTAGATTTCTTTTCGTCTTTACACTTAGCAAAATCAGAATCAGAATAACCAACAACTTCAAGGTTATCTGTTTTTCTGAATGTAAGCATAAAATCCTTAGTACCCTGTAAGTAGCGTAAAACCTTTTTGGCTGCTTTCCAGTGATCCAAACCTGGATTGGACTGATAACTTTCAAGCATGCCAGTTACATACGCTATATCTGGACGTGTACAAACTTGAGCATACATAAGACTCCTAACCACAGAAGCATAGGGAATAAGATTCATTTGATCAAGCTCAAGTTGATTCTTAGGGCATTGATATAAGCCAAATTTGTCACCCTTAACAATAGGTGCGACAGTAGAGGAGCAATTTTGCATGTTATATTTGTTAAGAACTTTGTCAATATAAGCTCTTTGGGACAATCCTAATATCCCATGAGACCTATCTCGATGAATTTCAATACCTATAACATAAGAGGCTTCACCGAAATCCTTCATATCAAAATTACCAGAAAGAAAACGTTTGGTCTCATGCAACATGTCTAAGTTATTACTTGCAAGTAGTATATCATCAACATACAAAACAAGAATAACAAATTTACTCCCACTGACCTTCAAGTATATGTATTGATCCACTATATTTTTCTTAAAATCAAAATTATTCATCACCTCATGAAACTTAAGATACCATTGTCGAGAAGCTTGTTTTAACCCATATATGAACTTCTTAAGTCTACATACCATATGTTCCTTGCCTTTAACCAAAAAAACCTTCTGGTTGTGCCATATAGACATTCTCATGCAAGTTACCATTAAGGAATGCAGTTTTAACATCCATCTGATGTAACTCTAAATCATAATGAGCTACTAAAGCCATGACTATTCTAAATGAATCTTTCCTGGATACTGGAGAGAAAGTTTCATTATAATCCACACATTCCTTTTGAGTGAAACCTTTAGCAACCAATCGAGCTTTATACCTTTCAACGTTCCCTTTAGGATCTAATTTGGTCTTATAGACCCACTTACAACCAACAGGTTTAAAACCTTTTGGTAATTCCTCAAGATCCCAAACGTTATTAAGCTCCATTGATTTCAACTCATCATTCATGGCTTCAAGCCATTGAGTTGATTGAGCACTCATAATGGCTTCTTTATAGGAGATAGGATCATTAATCTTACTTGAATCATAGTCAATCTCATTAAGATAGGTTATAAAATCATCAAAATTAATAGGCTTTCTAGGTCTTTCGGACCTTCGTAAAGGCCGCACAATTTCAGGAATATGATTTTCAATAATGTGAGGTTCAACATTAGGTGGTGGCTCAGCTATCTCAGGGGCATCATTCACCTCAATAGGAGGTTGTTGTGCCTTACCCTCTTGAATTACAGGATTATAAACATAAAACCTGTTTTCTTCAAGATCAATTTTTCTAGGCTCACCACTCCCACTTAAATTACCATTCTCTAAAAACTCTGCATGCCTAGTCTCAACAATTCTAGTGGTATGAGAGGGACAGTAAAATCGAAAACCCTTAGATCTCTCAGGATATCCAATGAAATGACAACTAATGGTTTTAGAGTCAAGTTTTTTTATTTATGGATTAAAAATCTTAGCCTCGGCTGGATAACCCCACACCCGTAAGTATTTTAAACTAGGTTTCCTACCTGTCCAAATTTCATAAGGAGTGTTAGGGACAGATTTGCTAGGAACCCGGTTTAAAATATGAACAGCTGTCTTTAATGCCTCAGTCCACAAAATTACAAGTAAGCTAGAATTGCATAACATATTACGTACCATATCCATAAGGGTACGATTTCGTCTCTCAGCTACACCATTCTGCTGTGGTGTACCAGGCATTGTATACTGAGTGACGATTCTATTTTCTTGACAAAATAAGGCAAATGGGCCAGGACTATGACCTGTATCGGAGTGTTTACCATAATACTCCCCGCCTCTATCTGATCTCACTACTTTAATTTTTTGCTCAAGTTGATTTTCAACTTCAGCCTTGAAAACTTTAAACATATTTAGTGATTCAGATTTTTCATTAATCAGGTACACATAAGTATAACGCGAATAGTCATCAATGAACGTAATGAAAGATTTGTGTCCACCAATTCCTGGAGAAAATGGTCCACATATATCAGTGTGAATCACCTCAAGAAGTGCACTACTTCTAGTTGGTCCTTTCTTATTACCTTTCACAAATTTTCCTTTTATACATTCAATACAATGGTCAAGATCAGAAAAATCTAGTGAATGGAGAATTCCATCCTTTACAAGACGTTGCATTCTGTCTTTTGAAATATGGCCTAAGTGTTTATGCCACAATTTTGAAGAATTCTCATTATCTAGTTTTCTCTTAGTTCCACTTTTAGAGGTATTTTTTGTCACATTCATTGTTAATAAGGATTCAGCAAAGACATTATCCAAATTTATCTTATAGAGGTTTCCCTCTAAAGAGCCAGAACCAATAACATGAAAGTAATGATAAATAATTATTTTATTATTCTCAAACTTAAATGAAAATCCATCAACGTCAAGTTTAGATACAGAAATTAAATTTCGTGTCATACTGGGAACATAAAGAGTATCATATAAATACAAGGTGAAACCACTCTCCAAAACTAAAGGAAGAGTTCCTACAGCTTCAACTTGTATAGACTCTCCATTGCCAACTTTAATGGTTCTTTCCCCCTTTTGGAGTATCTTCTTTGAAAGGAATCCCTGCAATGAATTAGTAATGTGAACCATAGCACCAGTGTCAAGCCACCATGTATTAGAAGGAATATCAATTAGAAAGGATTCATAAGTTACATAATTGAAGGACGATATACCTAACTTTTCAAGCCATTCTCTGAATTTAGGACATTCTTTCTGAATATGTCATTGCTTCTTACAGAAGTGACATTTAGGACCCGCCTCAGAGTTGTTACCTGAATGATTTGCCTTATTTGTTTTGGTAGAAATTTGCTTATCCTTATTCTTAAAACCTTTGCCAATTTTATGAGCCTTCTTCTTATGAGATCTAGTGGTAGTTAGATGAGCAACATTAGGTTTTTCAATCTTAAGCCTTTCTTCTTCTTGGACGCACATGGCAATTAACTCACTCATCTTCTATTTTTCTTTCTGCGTGTTATAATTGATCTTAAATGGATCAAATTGTGCAGGAAGAGAAGTCATAATGAAGTGAACAAGAAAACCCTCAGAAATCGCCATGTCCATACCCTTTAATTTAAAGGTCATGTCGTTCATCATCATAATGTGCTCGCGCACTCCACTAACCCCATCATACCTGCTAGTGAGCATTTTCAAAATAAGGGTACTTGCATGAGTTTTAGAAGAACCCTTAAATTGTTCCTCGACTGAAGTTAAGTACTCTTTAGCATTCTCAGAGTCAGGAATGGCTCCTCGAATAGCTGTCGTGATAGAATTTTTCATAATCATAAGGGACATGCGGTTGGATCGCTCCCACTTTTCATAAATAGATTTTTGCTCAATTGAGCTTGTATCTGTAAGTGGAGCAGGATGATCAACTCGTAATGCATAGTCCAAATCCATAACGCCGAGAACAATTTTCACTTGCTCTTTTCAAACAGTAAAATTAGTTCCATTCAAGGCTTCAATTCCAGAGAGATACCCAGAAATACTAGTTGGAGTCAATGCTGAAATACAATCAAGCTCATAAGCATGCTTACAAAAAACTAAAAGAAATCCACAATGTACAACAATAATTAATCATAATAAAAACCAACTGTAGGGCAAGCAGTTAGTTATATAAAATCTATTTACAACACCTAAAAATAGATTTTAATGAGATGTTGGTGCATAATTATTAATTTTTCGTTGGTCCAATTAATAATATACTAATAACATCCCCATAAAATAATGCACAACACATTTATCCACGCATCACCGTTGGGCAGAAAACGAAATAAACATGTTACTTATACAATAAAATTCCATTTAAAAAATTCTGATTCTAATTTTTCGTTGGGTAAAATTAAAATATTCATTTATTAAATGTAACATTATGTGATTTTTCTTAATCTTTAATTGTTTCAATTAATAACCCTCCGTTGGGTTGATTATTAATTTTAACAATAAAAGAGCCACGCATACATGTAAATTATTATGATCAAACTCAATTTTCTTTAAACACATTAATCAAGTTTAAAAATTAACATTATTTAAAATTTACATGTACCAACTTAAAAGCCCTAATAATATATTATATCATGTTCTAAAATCTTAAATTAAGATATACAATTTTAAACATGAATTAATTATGAAATAATTACGTTAATTTTACCATAAATACATGAGGGCAAATATTAATTTTCTGAATACAGTACGAGTAAGCATAATCGGTAATAGAAACATGATGTACGGTGGCATTAATTGAAAAAAATCTTATGTACAGTATGTGAATTGGAGATATTTAAAAGTAATACTAAGCATGATAAAATATAATGCTTTATACCGAAAAGTAAGTAAATGAATTACAATACATGATTTGGCAGAATACTTGATATTCTACATTTGAACAGACTGATTTCTTTTCAGGATTTTTTTTTAATTGACGCATTAACAAATTGTGGACCAAATTATTTTGGATTTGACAAATCCAATAACCAAACATAGGAAAACAACAACTGTACCTGTACTACTGCGGATTTTGACAAATACTAGTACTAGTACTGAACTTATATTATGTAATTTATTTCTATTGAACTTTCTCCATTAGCTATACACCGTAATTAAATAATTGTACGGTTTTAAACTTTATATCATAAAAATATAATTAATTTATTCTATACAATTACGTAATCATAGCTCTGATACCAGATGTTAAATAAATTATACAGAAACGTGTTATTGTATAGAATAAAATAAAATCAATAATCATAATAATAAGTACTTACATGAATTGAGAGAAGTCATCTCGTATGTAACACGTTTCCGCTGCGCTTAAGGGTGAATATCTTCAATTGCCTCTCTCAATCTTAGGATGGATGTATGGGTGTGTATAAAATTATTGAGACGACAACTGGGACCAAACCCTAACTGTTTTATTTATATAATAACTAAGGGTCAAAATCGTCCATCAAGATTATGAAACCCTAGGGCCCATTATGCCAAATACTATTAGGAATATTATTTATAGGCCACATAATTAATTACCAAACCCATAAATAAAGTTATTAAATTAATACAATATGTAAGTCTAATAATTACATAAATAGTAAAGGTCACATAAGGAATAAAATATTCTAACAAGAGAGAGACTAAAAAGATAGAATATTTAGCAAACATTTGCTTATATATATAGACTAAAAAGATAGAATATTTAGCAAATTATCATTTGCACCCGATTGAATATTTAGCTAGTTTAATGCTATTTATATTTTGATTTGATCCAGAGTCCAGACCCATCCATATATGTGAAGATTCTTCGGGCAATAGTCAAAGTTCACTTTGATATATTGCAAATGATTTAGAGCTGCGGAAATGGTGATATGATACGCCTGTTGAGGTTCTGATATTTTCTGCGATGATCTTAAAGAATGTGGGACTCTATGTTAGATTCCACTAGTCATTAAACCATTTAAAAAGTATATATCATTTGTTATAAAATTCTTTATAATTAAACTTGCATAAGTTCACATTGATTTAAATAGTACTAGCTCATTTATTCGATATTAAATTTTAAGTATTATTGTCTTGTTTATTCTAATATTAAATTTTAAGTAGTATATAGAGATCGATGTAAAAGTTAAAATGAGCTTAGTTTATAGATTAATTAATTAATTAAAACTTTTTATTTACATAAATAGGCCATCAACATAAATTATCATTTGACTCAAGGATGATGCATGTCTATAAATGAATAGCTGCTACAATTATTGATCCATCAAAGCAAATTTAGCAAGAGAAACTTGGGTCAACACACGTGCATTTAAATATTCCTAAAGCAGGACCGATATACATACATACATACATACAACTTCCCCTACCTTGTTTTTTTTTAATTTTTTATTTTTTGCTAAATTGTATGCATGAAAATAAGGATTGTGATTATATATATATATATATATATATATATATATATATATATATATATAACTACATATTTTAGTCTATACAAGTTCTGCAAACTGCATATCAATGCGACTAATGACTTGTGGTTGAGATTTTAGAAATAACATTTATTTATTTACCTTTTCATTGTCTTTCCTTCAAAATTGTTATATATTATCTGTGACGCCCCCAAAATTAGGTATACATCACCCATCTTGGGTCGTCAGATACATAATATAGAATACTAATACAACTTACTAATACAACTATCGTGTACAATACGACAAAACATAAACTGTGAGTTTGAATACAAATATTATCTTCTAGAGAGTATTCATACTCAAAAGGAGTCCTTATTACATTTATTAACACACTATTACATAGAATAGTGAGGACTACTAACTAATACTATCATTCGGACCATCACTCCGTTCTCCGACTTGTCCCAGCTACGTTCTCATTTCCTGAAGAGAACAGTGAAAGAAAGGGTGAGCTCAACTAGCCCAGTAAGAAATATTATGACTAAGATAATGCAGAATAAATTATCATTAGCCTTCAACAATGTTAAACTGATAAAATATAATAGACATCAAGTTTAACTGCAGCGGAACAAGCAATCCATTAAAAGAGTCAAGTAGAAAATAAACTCTACTATCTTTTATGATTTAAAAGGTTTTTCAACATTGTGATCGCTGGGACTCAGCTTAATAAAATAATCCACATCATCGAATCACCCTTGCACTACGGCCAAGGATATTCGTGTATTCATTAATGGTCATGATCATGCCAACAACTGTCAATCAACGTACTACGGGCCAATGAGGACTTTTACCACATCATTTGTAATATTACGGTCATGATTATACCGAATAATTCCTTGTCATAATCATACCAAGTCCATCTATGCACTACAGGCCACAGATGACTTTCAACATTTTATAAACATGAGGATGATGACAATGATATAAGAATTCAATAAAATAAATTCAAGAATTAATTTATCCAAAAATTAACAACGTCCAAATTGTCAACATGATACTGCTTTGTGGAGTAAAATTCAAGGATACTTAGAAGAATATTTCATTAAAAAATACTGGATGAACCGTAATTATCAGGGATATTCCACTAATTTCATGGAGTATAGAAGTCAAAACTTAACCAACTGCGTATAATAAAGAATGTAATAACAAAAGAAATCACCCGGCATGCGATAGACCGCACAGACAGGTTATTTCAACAAAATAATAAATAATGGAACCAGGTCCGGCGTAAACGCACAGACAGGATATTCCGACAGAATAATAAATAATGGAACCAGGTCCGGTGTAAAACACACAGACAGGATGTTCCAACAGAATAATAACAAGACGGAACCAGGTCCGATGTAAAACACACAGACAGGATGTTCCAACAGAATAATAATAAAAACGGAACCAGGTCCGGTGTAAAACACACAGACATGATGTTCCAACAGAATAATAATAAAGACAGAACTAGGTCCGGTGTAAAACACACAGACAGGATGTTCCAACAGAATAATAATAAAGACGGAACCAGGTCCGGTGTAAAACACACAGACATGATGTTCCAACAGAATAATAGAAGAATGTCACTAAAAATAGGGTAGACCGCGTATACAGGTTATTCCAACAGAATAATAAGAAATGGAATAACAACAGTTCTCTTCATGAATAAGAAAGAATAACACCCCTTACCGTTTTAAAGAAGAGCTGAAATAAGGAAGTAGTTAAGTAGTAGAATACTTTTCTTCTCTCTCTCTATAGTTTCTCTCTATAATTTCTCTCTCTAGAGTTCAGCGAATTCGTTAGAAATAATGAAGGAATGAGCTGCTATTTATAGAAAAATAGAATGCATAGTAACTAATCCATGAACGGTCCAGATTGATTACTTTAATCTGACGGTCCATACTTAAAGAAAAATCTTTTAAATAAAATATAATATATTCTATTTATAGAATAACTTTAATAAAGTATTTTGTTTTATATAAAAAGATGTTTCTGTTTTATTACGTTAATAATATGAATAAAACAAAACGTCATTATCGCTAAATAATTCATATTATTAACTGACAATAATTGAATCAAACTGAGTGACTTCTCACATAAGCATTAATAATCAATACCGTGTGCTACTATGCAACCACACGTATTACTGTACTTTTACTACCGAGTAGTTCAACAGTATCAATGGTAAAATTTCCGCCGTTATTTTTAATAAAATATTTTTGTCGTTTTCTCAATCCGACAATAATTCCGTTGTGGGGTCCACCAATGATTGTGTCGTTGTACGAATATTCCCTGTTAAAACCAATATTCCCCGACCAATCGAATATTATATAACAACTTGCGTACTTTACAAAATTTATAAATATTACCCACAACTATAACATTATATCAAATTAACTCCATAATATTCCAAAATGATATTTATAGAAAATTTATCTTTATTTATAAAAGTTAGGATCTTACATTATCAATGAGTTACGTCGAGTCTATACAGTCTAAATGCATTTAATAAGTCAATTTTTTATTCTAATTAAAGATTCATATAATACTAATATTATACTTGATTTACATGTTGAGCTTCTTGAGAATTACGTCTTGATTGGTTTACTTGGAATAAAGCAAAAGATGCATGTTTTTTCTCCTCAAAAATATTTTAAATATTTTTTCTTCTCAGAAATATTTTTTCTACAAAATAAAGCAGCTCTTCAACATGAGTTTCAAATTCAAGAATTTCATTTATCCTTTTTAAACAAATACATGTTGACATATCAAAGAATGTTTGAAATCCAGTTTTTCTGCATATATATATATATATATATATATATATATATATATATATATATATATATATATGAAAGAATCACGCGCGATGTGTTTATAAAAAAAATAAGATAAGAAATCTTGATGAGAGCCGATAATTAGCATATCACATCAACTATGAATTAATTTCAAAAGTTAGTTAATTATAAATACTACTCCGTACATTTTTTCCTTCTGGCAAAAGATTACTGATCATACTTTTTTTAATTGTTGACTTTTCTCCAAATATTAATATTTACACACTACACATTACGACACAATGTGTTCTTAATTAAAACAAATCATGCATGTCTAAGTGCGCATCATGTAAATGATTATGCTTGGCTCAACTAAACATGGGTTCCCAGTCCCAGTCCAACATCAGTAGATCATCACTATCCAAATGATTAGAAGGATCGGTATTATTATTATTATTATTATTATTATTATTAGAATGGTCTTCTGAGGATGAGCTATGATTATGATCATCTGCTGGTGATGAGCTTCTCATCATCATCATGTTTTGATTTTGATGATAATCAGCAGATACTGAGGTTGTTCCGGCCTCAACTGCTCCTCCTTGCGCTATCGTCACTATCCCGGAGGGTCTTCTGTCAAATGATCGCAAACATTTTGTTCTTTTGTACACTCGGCACAAACTGAGTTCTTGCCTCAACTGCATATATTAATTTTATAATTAAATATATATATATATATATATATATATATATATATATATATATATATTATATATTACAAAATAGAATGAGTTACGAAATTAATTAGGATATATTAATATGTATATATATAGTCTCATATATATTCACCTGTAGACTATATATATATATATGTATATATATATAGTCTCATATATATTCACAACCTGTAGAGTTGAACTAGTAGTTGAGGAGGAGGAGGATGAGGAAGTAGGAGGTTGATGATGATCATTAGTGGTGGCTACAGCTTTGTATTCGTTCATCTTCCATTCGGTCTTGGTTCCGTTTGGAGCTCTACCTTTGTAGAAAACCATGGTTCTCTTCATACCCATCACTCGGTTATCATGAGAAGAGTAAACAAAAGCGGGAGATCCAGTTGCTTTCCAATGTCCTGATGATGTCAGACGGTTTGGTCTTCCTCCTCGCGCTTCTTTATCTTGTCTTGGGATAAAGAAAAACCATTGCTCAGGATCTCCCCGGCAAAACTCTCCAGCATATCCTGTACGTGCGAAATTAATTCATAATCACTTAAATTGTAAAATACAAAGTCTAAAAAGGAGTTAACAGAAATTATGATGGCATGGCGAGTTTATAGGTAAAGATGGCTAATTAATTTATACATTAATTTCTTATAACATACATACATACAATTATAAACATATGCATTTAATTAGGAATAACGTACTTGGAAGGTCCCATGGACTGAAGTCATAAATGTGGAGGACGGGTATAACCCTATCCAGGTCTTGCCTACTTCCGTCAAGCAGCTTATTTTGCAGATAGAAAGAAACTAACTCTTCCTCAGTTGGATAAAACCTAAAACCTGGTGCCGGATATTCCATTACGTACAATCACCCAATTGCTCTTAGAACGTACGTGGATCCATATATTGTGCAGTACTCAGGTTCGGACCCGGGTGTTAAACAATTCGATGTCTCTCTCTCTCTCTCTATATATATATATGTATATATTTCTCACTATGGAGACTTTGTGCATAAGTTGATTTGGGATAATATTATTTCACCTAGTGGACGTACGTGTTATATATATGTCTATATATGTGGGTAAGGAAGTAATATTTATAGGTAGCTAGTCCTGATGATCCGGTTATACTGTTATAGGCAAGGAGAGGGAAAGAGGAGAGAGACGAGTGAAATGAGAAAAAAGCAAAAGAAAATAAAAAGGCACGCCTATTATGCAAAGGTAAGTGATATTGCCTGGAAACTTCCACCCGACTATGAGCAAGAAGTTCTTCGTCCACCCCCATTTAATTCATACCAATAAACACCACTTTAAAATTAGTCAAGCTATTTGGTAACTTATAAAAAAAATTAATTTAGTTTAGTTTAATTAGTACATATTTTTGAATAAATAATACAAATATTATTTAGTTTTTGGAGTTGTTTGAATTAAAGTGATTAAGTATGTTGATAGTTTAGTTTTTAGTGTTTAACGACAAAAATTATTATTTAAATTCTTCGTTTCATATTATAATTTTTATATGTTAGATTTTATTGAGTATATATATGTCAAAATTTGAGATGTTTATAATTTTGATTATATTTTTTAGTATACAGTAGTTGGTGTTATTTTTGTGCAATATTAAATAAAAGAGAATATAAAAATATTTATTACTATCTTTATCTTGTAAAAAGATTTTTCTTTTAATATATATATATTTTTTTGAGTAACAACATTTTTCATTTTTACTGTAAATAATTATGTCAAAGTGTGACTTATGTTTAGTTTAATATTTGAGAAAAAAATAATTAATATAATTTTTAATACTTTTTTATATGAATAATAAGATTTAATTGTTCTGTAATAATAAGTTTGTTTTACGTAAATTTTAATATTTGGAAAAAATAATTATAATTTTTTTCATTAATTTATACTTTTTATGGGTATTAAAATTTTACCTTTTAATTACAAAAAAAATATTTGAATGCATATTACGTAAATTTTAATCTTTAAAAAATTTAATTAGCAAAAGACTTTATTTTCCTAATAAAATTAATATTTACTATTTTTTGACATTTATGTTATTTATTTCACAAGTTCATAATTTAATTAATTAGATCAAGTTAGGTAAAAATTATAATATACAAATTTATATTTAGTAGATATATTAAATATTATAACTTGAAGGGTATATTAGACATTATATTAAAAGTACATTTGAATATTAGTTAGTCAACCACATTAGGGGCAGTGAATGTTATATTTTGTAGACTAAGAGGTATTGAATATTATTTTAAAAATTAGAGAAGTGGTGAGTATTATTATAATTATTTACGGGGAGTGTCAATGTATTTTTCTATATATATAAATAGGTGCATACGGTTACAATCTAATATATTTAAACTACAAAAACGCTCAGAAAACAAAAAGTGGATCATAATACTTACAATTTTGAGTACAATTAATGTTACTTAATTTAATTTCATTGACATCTCATCTTAATCAACATCTATATAATAAAAGCTTAATCAAGATCAAATTGAGCACTTGTTTTTTGTATAAACTCGCTTTTTTAACATTTAAATTTATCTTTAAATAGAAGCAGTTAATATATTCTTAAACTCAAAAACCTTTATCAATTTTTAATTTATCTCCAATCTTTTTCCATTCATTCTGCATAAGTAGTGTGTGCCAGAATAGAATACTAGTGATATATAAAAGCAAAATTTGTTTTTGATTAACTTCTAATAAAATTTGATCGCATCTATATAAACAATATATTATTCATTTAATTAAATTCCTCAGGCGTGGTATAACAAATAATTTTCAAATGGAAAGCACGGAGTAGTATATATATATATATATATATATATATATATATATATATATATATATATATATATATATATATATATATTTCTCCCAGGTCAACACAAGTCTATATTAGCAATGTGAAACCAAATAAAATTTATTGGTTAATTAATTTTTTTAAATTTCAAACTCACCATCCTTCAATTCTCAAACCCACATTTTCCTATTATGAATTGAACGAGGGGACTCTTGTAAATTTTCCTCGCAAATTCAATTAATTCAGTAGGTCGATTAATAAATTGACCATGTCTTTTTTTTTTTGAATTAATGAAGTTAGTTTTATATATCAAGTCAAAGATGACGAGTCATAGAATGTAAAGAGTATATTGGATTGATATTTCTATGTAAAAATATTATGAAAATATCAATTTTCGTCAGTTAATGGCAATATAAATCGTTGTTTCGAATCTTGATTGTTCAATACAAATTATACGTGCATGTTACCTTACAACATTACATAATTTCACAGGCTTTTAGAGACAAACTAAAGACTTTCACGGCATGCAGAGATTTAGATCAGATCGGAAACTTAATATAATTTTCTTAGTAACAACATACATTATCCTTGTCACTAAAGTTTATATTTTAAGTGTCCATCTATGTGATCAGCCTAAAATATTCACCTTCGTCTTAACTTGGGCCTTATTTCATTATGAGCATTGACCAATTGGCCAACTCTAATAATTGATGCTGGTTAGCATGAAGTTTATTTGTTGGTAAGTTGGTTAATTGGCCAATAGAATATTAACACACATATAACCTCGTCTGCGTGTCAGTATTCTATTGGTCAATTGACCAACTTACCTAAAAATAAACTTCATGCTAACCACTTCCCCAATATATATATATATACTAGATGTGTCTCGTGGCTCCGGCACTACATGGACGGTGGGATTTATCCTAAACTTTAGACGGCCGAGATGATTTATTAGGGTGAGCGAAAAATTTAAAATCAGTTGTATTTTGTTATATAGTATATATATATATATATATATATCTTAAACATACCTCTTAAATAACATATTTTTATTAAAATTATTTCATTTTGAAAATTTAAAAAAAAAAATATTAAAAGAGATTTGTCCCACCTGCTTCCCTTTTATTTACAAAAATACCATCCGCAACTCCACTTATTTTTTAAAAGAAACTCCAAAATAACGTAGTTTTAATAAATGAGTGTTATTTAAGTAGGACGGCTAAATAATGGGAGTGTTCTTGATCATTTCTTTATATATATATTATAAAACGAGAGTGAAAGTTGACAGTTTATTTATTGTAAATAAACTTGTTCTTAAATTTTGATGCAAAATTACTAATATTGATCTTTGTCAATTAACTATTTCATTAATATAATTAACAAATAAAATAGTTTATTACATTCAATTGGATGTGGCAACACAACAATGTTATTTCCTTCATTTTAATTTTTTTGAGTCCGTTTTAAAATTAAAAAAACAATTTTAATTTAAAACTATAAAATTACTAACTTGTCAGTACATGTATTCTGTATTAAATATTATATCACGCTACAACTATTATATCCCTAACAAATATCGAAGATATATTTTAAAGTTTGACTCTTTTCAGCGAATTGGAGGGAGCGAACTAAGAGCGAATTGGTTATAGCGACGGTTTTTTTCGTTGTTATAGCATAAAAAATCGGCTTTCTAAACTATAGCGACGGAAAAAATCGTTTTTATAGTTGGTTCGTTCTTAGTTCGTTCTTTTTAATTCGCTGGGGAAATATATATATAATTTAAAAAATAGTAGTAGTATATTATATCACATACAAAAGACAAAGTTTGGTACCTGCTGAGTTTCGACGTACCTTAATAAAATGGAAGTGTTAAAGACGTGCATGTGATTAGATTTGACACGCGGATTGTAAAATATTTCCAACGTAGCGCGTATTAACTGAACGCGCCTTTTGACTTCTGCTTGACCGCATTAAACACTATACATATATCGTCTCTCCTTTTCATACGATTCTAAATAATTTGGAAGTATACTAATACAGTACTCCTTCCGTTCGTAAGCATGACTAAAACGTAAACTTTTTTTTATTTATAATAAAATAAAATAAAATATATAAAATAAATGGTAAATAAGTTATTTAGTTAGATTTATTAGAATAATGAGTACTTTTATTTTTTATATTAATAAACCTCACTGTACTTTATTTTGTTTACAAAAAAATTTATACCTCTAATCAAGGGTGGATCTATATATGTTCCCTCTTGAATCTTTTTTTATAGATATCAGATATTTAAATTAATAAATTCAAGAGAATGAATTAATGGAAGAGTTAAATTTGGAGGGGGCAAAAAATTTCACAAACTAATTCTAAATATAAATACAAAAATTTTATTATATGAAAAAAAAAAATTTATACCTCTAATCATCTGTTTGAAGAGTGAAGAAGTCTATTGCATGTATTTTACGGGGGGAAAGATAATCGGGTTCAGAATTTGGAGACTTGCGCATGGAATCTGAAATTATAGGAACAGGTTACAGAAGAAAGGAAAAGAGAAATTACAAGAAACTCTCTGATAATAAGACATGTCGCGGACATGACTATTTTTCTAGACACTCCTGATACTACTTATTTTACGGTCAAATCAAATTATCAGACTTGACCATATTTATACGCCTTTATTATTTGGTTACTTTTGTTAATTTTAATTTTGCATTAAACAATTAAGATTAGAAAACTATGATTAATTACAATATTAATTTTTCATTACATCTTATTTATTCATTACATTTTCAAGGTATTTAAATTTAACATCTTATTTATAATTTTGGTCAGGATATAATTGATTTTTTATAAGTACAGATGGAAGGAGGGGGAGAGATAGAGAAAAAAAAGATAATGGCGGATGCCACACATAATAGCAACGGATGGTCTAATTACTACATTACCCCTCATATATGTTAAATAAAATAATCACATCCGCTATTAATACTAGCTAGCGGATGGATTTAGACGTATGGTTTAAGGTTTAGTATTTTGGGTTTGGGGTTTAATATCTAAAGTCTAGGATTTAGTAGGGTCTAGGGTGTATTTACTATTTTTTTATTTTATTCAATATACAAGAGAGGCATCTTGGTATTTATTTACTCCTTCCTGCTAGAAGAACTATACAATATGTGACGCTCCAAATTCGGATACTTCAATTCTCACGAAATTTGATATTCACTGTCCAAACATCAATAGAAATAAATCATCTCCTTAAGGAGTTACAATATCTGAATAGGAGTGCTCATCGGTAAAAAATCGAACCGGTGCCGAAATAATAGAACCGATACCGAATCAAAAAACCCGAAAAATCAAGAACTGGTACCTGTACCGAATAACCGATTTTGGTACCGGTTCGGTACAAAGTCGGTACCCGTTTTTTCGGTTCGATTTTTGGTTATACCGCAATAATTAAATAACTTTTTTTTATATTAACAAATTTTATGTTATTTATAAATAATATTTTAATTTTCGGTTAAAATATTTTATTATTAAAATAAATTTTATGTTATTTATAAATAATATTATTTAAAAATACGCACAAAATTTCTAAAAGAAAGGGGTCTTGGAAAACAACACTTTTGAAGAAGAACATAGAATCTAGGACTCGAGAGTTACTACCAAATCCATTCCTCAGAAAGGATCAACCGATCTAAAGATAAAATTGCAAAAGCATTATACAGACTTTACCTTCTATCAAGATAAGTTATGCTGCCTACAGGTGATACAACTACCGCTGTTCCAGTAACAAAAACTTTTCGGTTTTTTTTTCGGTTTTTCGGTATTACCGAATTCAAAATTTTCAGTACTGTTATCGGTACCGAAAAATATAAAAAAATCGAAAAATCAGTACCGAAAAAATCAAAACCAAAAAAAATCGGTACCTAGGACTGAGCAAAAAACGGATATAACCGAATTACCGAACCGAACCGAAATAATTTAACCGAAATTTTTTGATAATTCGGTTATACCCGAATTTTGTTACGGTTTTTGATTAGTTTGTACGGGTATTACTTTTGGGTTATTCGATTAAACCGAATAATCGAACAACACTTTAATAAATTAGAAATTTATTACTTTACTAAATTCTCAACAGTACTCAGCCGGTCAGCCCATAACCCATTCAATATTCGTTACTTTACTAAATTCTCGATTATCGAAGACGAAGACTCCGACTCTCTGAGTCTCAGTCTTTCACGCTCAGATTCTGTTTCCATCTGCTTAGTCGGCTTAGATTTGAACTCTCAGACCTCAGTCTCCGTCTCTCAGACTTAGATCAGATCTCTCTCTCACATCTCAAGTCTCAAGTCTCGACGGAAATGAAGCGCTTGTTGCCGCCGTGCTGGCCGTCCTCCTGTTCGAACACAATGCTAGGTACCCGGCCAGCTTTCCGCTCTTTGGCGGAGATATTCTTGCTGGAGATCGATCGCGGAACAACGTGGATTGTCTCGTCGTATTTCGGGTCTGGCTTGGGAAACCCGTCGAGGTAAGTAAGCGACGATTCGGGTTCTTGAAGAAAAGCTGCTGATTGGGAGAAGAATCAGAGATGGAGGGTTTAAGGTTTTAGTGAGAAGGATTGATGAGCGTTTGATCAACATTTGGTACAGTTTAGAGAGATAAAATGGATGGAAAGAGTGTAACGATGGAGATTGAAGAAGATGAAGAGGGTTAACAATTGCATCGGTAGGTTACAAAAATCTTCATCCGTTAGTTGCACATCTATTGCGTCCGTTATTTTTCTTGCACAGTGCCTTTCCATTCTTCTATAAATAGAAGCTCATTCCTCCATTATTTTCTTACATATTCAATGAAACTCTAGAGAGATAAACTGTAGAGAGAAAGAAGAAAAGTATTCTGCTACTTCTCTACTCTTATATTCAGTTTCTTTTACGGTAAGGGTTGTTATTCTTTCTTATTCATGAAGAGAACTGTTGTTATTCAATTTCTTATTATTCTGTTGGAATAACCTGTATACGCGGTCTACCCTATACTTGGTGATATTCATCTATTATTCTGTTGGAACATCCTGTCTGTGTGTTTTACACCGGACCTGGTTCCGTCTTTATTATTATTCTGTTGGAACATCCTGTCTGTGTGTTTTACACCGGACCTGGTTTCGTCTTTATTATTATTTTGTTAGAATATCCTGTCTGTGTATTTTACACCGGACCTGGTTCCGTCTTTATTATTATTCTGTTAGAACATCATGTCTGTGTGTTTTACACCAGACCTGGTTCCGTCTTTATTATTCCATTGGAACATCCTGTCGATGCAAATTTTACCTGACCTGGTTCCGTTATTATTATTCTGTTGGATAACCTGTCTATGCAAAGTACCGCATGCATGGTGATTTCTTTTGTTATTCCATTCTTTATTATACTCAGTTGGTTAAAGTTTTGACTTCTATACTCCATGAAATTAGTGGAATATCCTTGATATTTGCGCTTCATCCAGTATATTTTCATGGAAATATTCTTCTGAGCATTCTTGAATTTTACTGCACAAAGCAGTATTATTTTGACAATTTGGACGTTATCAGTTCCTGGATAAATTAATTCTTGAACTTGTTTTATTGAATTCTTATATCATTGTCATCATCCTCATATTTATATTTTTGAAAGTCATCTGTGGCCTGTAGTGTATAGATGGACTTGATATGATTATGACCAGGGATTATTCGGTATAATCATGACCGTAATGTTACAAATGATGTGGTAAAAGTCCTCATTGGCCCGTAATGCATTGATGGACAGTGGTTGACATGATCATGACCATTAATGAATACACAAATATTCTTGGCCCGTAGTGCATGGATAATTGTGGTCGTGATACTAAAGAATATCTTTGGCCGTAGTGCAGGGGTGATTCGATGATGTGGAATATTTATTAAACTGAGTCTCAGCGATAACAGTGATGAAAAACCTTTTAAATCATAAAAGATAGTAGATTTTATTTTCTACTTGACTCTTTTAATGGATTGCTTGTTCTGCTGCAGCTAAACTTGATGTCTATTATATTTTATCAGTTTAACATTATTGGAGACTGATGATAATTTATTCTGCATTATCTTAGTCATAATATTTCTTACTGGGCTAGTTGAGCTCACCCTTTCTTTCACTGTTCTCTTCAGGAAATGAGAATATAGCTGGGACGAGTCAGGGAACGGAGTGATGGTCCAGATGATAGCATTAGTAGTCCTCACTATTCTGTGAAATAGTGTGATAATAATTATAACGAAGACTCCTTTTGAGTTTGTATAATCTCTAGTAGACAATATTTGTATTCAAACTCACAGTTTATGTTTTGTCGTATTGTACACGACAGTTGTATTAGTAAGTTGTATTTGAATTCTGTATCATGTATCTGGCGACCCAAGATGGGTGATGTATACCAAATTTTGGGGGCGTCACACAAATGATCACTCCTACTGGTACCGCTGGTACCGGTTTCAACCGCTTCGGTAAAAAACCAAAAAAATCGAATTTTTTGAGCAACCCTACATCTGAATATAAATACATCAATTCCTGGTCATACTAACCTTAAATTTCAAATGCGAAAACATAAACAAATAATAAGTCTTACACAACATTGACATAAGTCTGAAACATAAATACATTAAATAAACAACAAGTCTTCATCACTTATTAACTTTGTCATTGCCTTTACTAGTAGAAGGCTCGTCAGACATTTCGTTCTTAACTGCAATGTTATTATTATGCAAGAGTGAGCACGATTTCCCACAAGTATAATAATATAACAATCAAATAATAACATGCGAATGAATCAAAGACTTCTGAAATAAGAAAACTCAACTTTTGAATCAAGAATGAATAACAGGAATCAAAAGAACTTCTGAGGGTCATAAGACCTTGAACTACGTTCTAGGTTGTCAAGTGTTTATACTTGAAACCTTTAACAGTCATAAGACTATGGACTCTTCTTCTCGTACTTAGGGGGATCAGTCCTTAGTACTATACTGTGCACAATATCTTAACGCTAAAGCATAATTAATCCCCTATAACAGGGTTGTTCATCTCTGTGACGCCCCCAAAATAGGTATACATCACCCATTCTAAGTCGCCAAATACATGGTACTGAATACAAATACAAACTTAATTATACAACATGAGCTGTAAGTTTTAATACAAATATTATCTTCTTGACAGTATTCAAACTCAAAATAAGTCCTCATTACATTTATTGTCACACTATTTCACAGAATAGTGAGGATTACTAATGCTACCATCTGGACCGTTATTCCGTTTCCCGACTAGTCTCAGCTATATTCTCATTTCCTGAAGAGAACAATGAAAGCAAAGGGTGAACTCAACTAGCCCAGTAAGAAATATTATAACTAAGATAATGCAGAATAAATTGTCGTTAGCCTTCAACAGTGTTAAACTGATATAATACAATAGACATCAAGTTTAACTGCAGCGGGACAAGCAATCTATTAGAAGAGTCAAGTAGAACATAAAATCTATTATCTTCTATGATTTAAAAGATTTATCATCAATTTTATCGCTGAGGCTCAGCTTAATAAATAATCCACATCATCGAATCATGCATGCACTACGGGCCAATGATATTCTTTAGTATCACGGCCACAAATTATCCATGCACTACGGGGCAAAAATAATCATGTTTTCATCAACGGTCATGATCATGCCATAAAATAATTCATCTTTGCACTGTGACAACCCCAAAATAGGTCCATTCCACCCAACCCATTCTGAGTCGTCAAATACATGGTACAGAAAACAACTACAACTTTATTACAACAATTATCGTGCAAAATACAACAACACATATGCTGTGAGTTTGGATACAAATATATACCAAATGTGACATTGGACACCATCATGTATCAGCACCTCACAAAGGTACCTTACATAAAGGTACAGTCAAAAACTGTTTTAGAAACTAGAATCTTTGGGAAGTGCTCAAGGAAACCTTCGTACATGGGAGGCCACGCATCTAGGTTATGATAGATATCATATGGCCACAGAATTATCCTTGGTTGACCCAATAGACCCCAAAGAAAAACGAGAAGATTACTATCATATTCTTCCCAATGGTGAGTCTTCTCTTGACTTATCATTATCTCCACTGTCTCTAATTGAGAATTATACTTCAAACAAACACCAAGATTATATAGGTAGTACTCGTATATATACTCAGCAAGTGGATGAGCACATCCCTGTCTTATGATGACACGAGGTTGTATGTCGTTAGACATCTTGTATGATAGTGGTAAACCACCCTTCCAACGTTGGGTACACCTTACCCTATTGGATTCACCAAATATAACTACTAAATGAACTTTTCTATACTGCTTCGGGAGAACATCCACAGCTAGAGACCACCGTTCTATTTCCCCGTTACCCTCGCTCGACCCAGCTACACTCTTATTACCTGAAAGGAATTGTGAAGCAAAAGGGTGAGCACAACTAGCTCAGTAAAGAATATCATGACTAAAGATAATTAAATTATCAATAGCCTTCATCAATAATAAATCAGAGATTTAGAACATATGGTAAATGATAAAAATTTCAACCATAGTTGCAGCGGAACGAGCAATCCATTAGAAGAGTCAAATAGACTATAAAGTCTATTATCTTCTCCATGTTAAAAATCCACCAACAATGTTTTATCCATGTAACATCACTCAACAGTTCCTTTCCACAATCATATGAATAACTCATAATCATAATTGTGACTATAAATTTTTCTTCGCACCCAGGACGAAGAATATTTTCATCACCTGTCTTTACCTGAAACATCAAAGATCATGGCTATACCAAATCACAATTCCTGTTTATAATCATACTAACAAATCCATCTTTGCACTACGGGCCAAAGATATTCATCAACAAACCATCTTTGCACTACGGGCCAAAGATATTCATCAACAAACCATCTTTGCACTACAGGCCAAAGATATTCAACAACAGTTCATCTTTGCACTACATGCCAAAGATATTCATCAACAGGCCATCTTTGCACTACATGCCAAAGATATTCATCAACAATTCATATTTGTACTACAGGCCAAATATATTCATATCTCAAAGAAATATATAATCATTTCAGAATTTATATAAACAATAATTATAACCATGTTGATCAATTCACCTTTGCACTTAAGCTTAAGATATTCAATTATAAATTCAATGGTCATGATCATACCAGTCACAATTCAACTTTGCACTACAGGCCAAAGAGAACCCTAGTCATGATCATACCAATAATCTACCCATCTTTACACTCCAGTGAAAGAGAATTTTAACATCAGGGTTATAAAAATGTTATATATGATGATAAAAATAATATGATCAACATATAGTTTTAATCTCAAGAGTAATATTCGTAACTCATGAATAGTAACCCCGACACAAAAGATAGAAATTCTACAATAAAATTCATACCAATATTTCGGTATAATGATATTGAAAGAATAACATTACTTAAATTTATAAACAATTTATTTTAATTGTTTACACTTTACTAATTAATGCATTTAATCATCATAAAATGCCAACTCTTACAATTTCATCATCAATAACCAAAACTCTCATCAAAAATCTGCATATACCTCATATAGGATTCTCAAGCCATAAAATCCTATTTTTCAATTTTCTTTCTTCACAAAACATATTTAATTCATTTACTCATAACTAGACCATTTTCATGAAAAATACCAAATCAGTTCCAAAAATATTTCTTTTCTGGGATTTAGCATAATATAGTCCCATAGTGAACATATATTTTTCTCAGAATTTTTAAAAATCATTTACTATTTTTCATATGGCCAAAACAGCCGAATATTTAGACATTTATCAAAAATTGTACTTTTGTCCAAAAATTCTGAAATTTACATAGTATACTTCTATCATATACATGTACTCCCAATAAAAATTTCATCAATTTTGGAGTTAACCACAAGAAATTATAAGCTGTTACTTTTAAAATAGTCTTTTCCCGTAAAATTCATAACTCTTAATCTATACATCCAAAAATCACCATTTTTGGACACAATCAATAAAACTCATCAAAATATCATTTCAAATTTTTCCATAATTTTTGAAGGTCAGAAAAATTACGAAACTGAAAAACATAACAACCCTTAAAATTCCTTATTATCCCTTACTATCCCTTACCTCAAAAGAGCAGTACTTCTGACTGGATATCGAATATGATGCTGAAGGAAACTTGCACTGATGAATAGCAACTCACCAAGTATTTAAAAACTCACAAAATATGCTTCATAATATAGAGAGAGAAAGAGAGAAAGCTTATGTTTCTGGTGTGATTTTCAATTCTAACTTAGCCCTCTATTTATAGGAAAATTTTGGTAGGTTTGACCTGCAACCTGATGGCTTTACCTGCTACTATTCCCACCCACCACATTTGAAATATAATTCAGCACATTTCTTCACCAACCACAAGTGGGGCCCACCAATTCTAGAATTTTCTACCAAAATGATAAACTCCAAAAATTCAACAATTTCTGAACCAGTCATCTTGTAAAATTCATAATAAATCATACGTTCATTTTTAACGGTTCAAAATTTGTGGACATATACTCAACTTATATATGTATAACATATCCAAAAATTATCACGATCCAACGGTCGGATTAAAAATTATAACCCCCGCAAAATATCTCAAAAACCCTGATTTTTAATACCTCCATTCCGACAAAAATACGGATAAAAACCTCAACATTAACTCCTTCATTTTTTTAACCACAAAAATATATCCCTCATTCATATCCACATAAAATAAATATTTCCTTATCATATGAATCAATAATTAATTATTCACAAATAATATTACAGAATCACATTTATGACAACCAGGCCGTTCCCAGGAAAGAGGGGGCTTTCCAATAAGAATTTCTCCTTACTGGCGCGCAATTAGATGACCAAACCTCTCCTTAGACAGAACTTTCTAGACATTGACAATAATGTTATCTAATAATATTATTCAAATAATATGAATTATTGATCTGATAAAGGAAAATACTGTGCAGCAACAATTATTGAAACAACAATAATATAAAATATCAACGCAACAATTATTGAATCAATAAAATAAAATATTGAACAGTAACTACTGTAATAATTATTGAGTAGTGCCTTCTTACGTAAGAATCAATAATTTCAAAAATACTATGCAATACCGTGTGCTACTGTGCAATAACGCGTATTACTGTATTTTAACCACCGGGTATTTCAACAGTATTAACAGTAACAACTACGTCGTTATTTGTAAAAACTCAAATTTGTCGTTTTCTTCACCCGACAGTTATTCGTTATGGGGCCCACAAATAGCTGTGCCGTCGTACGAATATTCCCCGACAGAAAGAATATTCCACGACCAAACGAATATTCCCCGACAACAAAGATTATTTTATAACCACTTGTGTATTTTGAAAAAAAATCATATATCACCCTTAACTTTAACATTTATCAATTTAACCATTTACTGAATAGTAATTATAAGAAAAATTGAATACTTTTATTTCATAAAATTCGGGGTCTTACATGCACCATTGGCTGAAGAGTATCCATAGCCATAATCATACTAAAAACTGTTCATCAATGCACTACGGGCCAATGAGAACTTTTACCACATTATTTGTAACATTACGGTCATGATTATACCGAATAATTCCTGGTCATAATCATACCAAGTCCATCTATGCACTACAGGCCAAATATGACTTTCAACATAATATAAACATGAGGATGATGACAATGATATAAAAATTCAATAAAACAAGTTCAAGGATAGATTTTTAAAGATTTATAATTGAACTTATCCAGAAATCAATAACGTCCAAATTATCAACATGATACTGCTTTGTGGAGTAAAATTCAAGAATAATATTGTACCAAAAATAATTTGGACCGAAAACGAATCAATTTTTATCATGAATAGTACTCCGGGTGAATAGTACTTGAGTGAATAGTACCCCATAAATAGTACTTTGGGAATAGTAATTCCGTGAATAGTACTCCGGCATGAAAAGTTAAAACTTATCAAGAATGCTCAGAATAATATCTTTATGAAAAGATACTAGATGAAGCGCAAATATCAAGGATATTCTACTAATTTCATGGAGTATAGAAGCCAAAATTTTAACAAAACAAGTATAGAATGAAGATCAAAATATAGATACAATCAATGATATTAACCATAATAGACATCTAAGACAAAAAAGAGAATATTTCATTTTTTGGTGAATAGTGTCGTATTCGTGAATAGTGTCGTCCATATACGTGAATAGTAATCTCGACACAAAAAGGTAGAAATTTCACAATAAAACTCATATCAATAATTCGGCATAATGATATTGAAGAAAATAATATCATTTACGAAGAAAATAACATCCCTTACCTCAAAAGAATAGTACTTCTGGTTGGAATATCAGATATAATGCTGAAGGAAACTTGTACCGTATAGCAACACTCAAGATATCAAAATACTCATAAGAATACGCTCGATAATATAGAGAGAGAAGATTTTAGTTTCTGGTGTGATTTTCAATTCTAACCTAAGCACCCTATTTATAGGAAAATGCTTAGAACATCAAAGTAGAAAATTTAATAAAATAATATTGTTTATTAAAAATTATACGCATACTTTGACATCTGAATTCAGCATATTTTGCAACACATGTGGGGCTCACCAATCACACAAAACATGTTTTTATCATTTAATGCAACAAAATTAATTTAGACCCAATATTTCGAAACTTCAATAATTCATAATAAATAGCCCTTTTATCAGAAAAATTCAAATCTTATGTCCATTTCATAGAAAATATAATTCTCTACAACTTTGCAAAAGAAAATTTTTCCAAATTCTAAGCAGAAATTGACCGAAATCCACATACAGACGATTTTGCAGCCTATAATCAAATTTCAGTCAAAGATAGGAGCCACCAACACACAAAATATTTGTTAAATATTTTTTGTAACAAAAATGCTCTTCCTCCTCAATTATTCATATATCACACATTCATTGTAAAAATATGACCATTATCATATTATTAAAATATAATAATATATTTAAATGAATTATTTTATCAGAAAAGATAAAATATCAATTTTCAACAATTGTCCTATTAAAAATTTTCTCCATCTATATCCACATAAAATAAATATTTTCCTTATCATATAAATTAATAATTAATTATTCACAAATAATGTTACAGAATCACAATACTGACAACCAGACCGTTCTTAGGAAAGAGGGGGCTTTCCAATAAGGATTTCTCCTTACTGGCGCGCAATTAGATGACCAAACCTCTCCTTAGATAGAACATTCTAAACATTGCCAATAATGCTATCTAATAATATTATTAAAATAATATAAATTATTGATCTGATAATGGGAAATACTGTGCAGTGACAATTATTGAAACAACAATAATATAAAATATCAACGTAGCAATTATTGAATCAATAAAATAAAATATTGAACAGTAATTACTGTAACAATTATTAAGTAGTGTCTTCTTACGTAAGAATCAATAATTGGTGCAATACCGTGTGCTATTGTGCAACAACGCGTATTACTGTATTTTAACCATCGAGTATTCCAACAGTATTAATGGTAATAACTACGCCGTTATTTATAAACAACTTATACTTGTCGTTTTCTTCATCTAATCGATTTCCGTTATGGGGCCCACACAAGGCTGCGCCGTCGTACGAATATTCCAAGACAGAAAGAATATTCCACGGCCAAACGAATATTTTATAACTACTTGCTTACTTTGCAAAATTTATAAATACTACCCACAATCACAATATTATATCAAATCCACACCATAATACTTAAAAAATATTCGAGAAAATTAAATCTTTATTCATAAATTTTGGGGTCTTACAATCTCCCCTCCTTATGAAATTTTGCCCTCGAAATTTACGTACGTACCTGGTACGCCGAATAGATGAGGATACCTTGTCAGATTTTAACTCTTGAGATATAACCTTTAAGGGTAAAATATGTTTCTTCGTATCCAAGATTTTAACAGGTACCTCTTCATACGTTAAATCTTCTGTTATCTCGTCCGGTTCTAATTCAATAATGTGGCTCGGGTCGTCCACATATTTACGTAACATCGATACGTGAAAAACGTTATAAATACGTGACATACTTGGCGGTAAGGCGAGTCTATAGGCCACAGTTCCTACTCGATCGAGGATTTCAAATAGAACAATTAAATCAAGGGTTGAGATTCCCTCTCTTCGTCAATTCTTGCTTCTAGAATAACGCCCTCTTGAACCTTCTTCTTCACATTCATCAGCTCTGAGTCTGTAGCCTAAGCGGCTTTAACTTTATCGATTAAAGTTGGTTCTAATCGTATATTTAACATCATCACGTGGGTCTCTAGAGTAAGTCATACGAAATGGGTCTTTGTGTTAACAACGTCGCACTCGTAACTGCATACGATCTTCTACTCAACGCGTCAGCTACCACGTTCACTCTTCTACGATGATATTGAATGGTATGGTCATAATCTTCAACAGCTCGAGCCAACGTCTTTGGCGCATGTTACGTTCGTTTTGGGTGAAAAAATATTTGAGGGTTTTAGAAATGGGTTTTGTACTGGTGTCAAATTTAAACGTTGAGCGTAAGTAGGAGAAATAAAAAAATGGGTAGAACCGATATCGAATAAGGTATAAACTTCGCAAGAGTTTATGATTAACTTACCCGTGATAGCTTCGTTCGGGTTCCTTGACAAACTCTCTCACTTAAACTACCGACTTTGATTTGTCTGAGACATCCTTTAGCGTCACCATCCCAGCTGGACTTGACTTCACTACACGACAAAATCGAGCTAAGTGACCTTCTCTTCTGTAATTGAAACACGCTTTGGGTTGCTGCGTACAGTTTGGACGAATGTGTCCCTCCTGTCCGCATTTGAAACATACGACTGGTGGTCGTTCTTCTTCCTTGGAAACGGGTGCCGCTGTGTAACACCCCCTTTCCCAAAAAGGAAAAGGAATGTCACGCACAAGTATAATAAATACAATCTCAAATAAAATCTCAAAATAGCTCCAATGAAATTGAACACTAATTCTCACATACTACAATTTAAATAGAAGGAACTCCACACTTACATAATCTCTACTAATAAGTAATAAATGCCAAAAGGGCCCAAAATATCCATAAACAAAATATTAGGAAAACCAAGTCTAATAATAAGTCTCCAAAGCTAATCTACTCATTTGGATCAAAGGTAGCTCTCATCACACATTTCTTGATCACCCCTGATTACCTGCCGGAAAAAGAACACAGCGTGAGCCAATTGTCCAATACGGATATAAAAATACATATATATATATATATATATATATATATATGTACCGAAAGAACTGAATGAACGATCAATTACAACTACTAACCAAACATGAATATATCAAAATTGGTGAGACAAGGTACAAATGATTAACACTGTCGAACCGACAACTATAGTCAAAAGAATTCCAAACAAAATAAGGCTGAATCAAATGGTTATAAGGTAACAATTTCATACTGAGCTCAAATACAAATAGCCAAAGGCTAACAAAATACATCGGTACCATGATGTATACAAATCAAATCGGATAGTACGCACGACACATACGTCACTATTCCGCCAAACAAATCGAATCAAATCAAATACTGGGTCAACCCATACGTATCCTGAAAAAATATATTAAATGGCCAAAGCTCATACCCAGAGCATACAAAAGGATACGCCGTGAACTAATCACACCGCCACGGAAGGTGTCATGCCCTTGTGTCAAGAGGACATGCCTGTGGTACCCCCACAGGTGGTTAGCTCAAGTATACCCTAAGGATCAAACTACAAAATATAAGCCAAAAGGTGTTCAAATCACAAGGCTTACATGATCATATTCAAATGAGATCGAATTATCAAATACAAATATTATTGATTATCACAATATATCAATGATCAAAATGACTCCCGAATGTGAACGAAAATATACGAACAATGGTACAAACGAATAAAGTCTCCAAAATATACTGACACGATTAACTAGATCAAGGAGTACAAATACGAATTTTAATATCAACACCAAAACGAAACTATCACAATAAATTGGACAACAAGGAATAATCCTAAGAAGCAAATACCAAATTTTTAAACGAATAACAAAACGAACGAATTATATTTAAAAGCGACTCGTTGAAAAAGTACGGAATCCGTACCTTAATATAGTTCCAAAATAATTTGTCAAATCCAAATATCACCCGCTAAACTCCCTCAATCCGATCTAATTATCAAAATAAAATATAATACACATAATTAAATTATGAACTCATACAAATTATATTTTCATAAATTCAAAAATTTTAATATACTATATTCAGTTTGTACTCAAAAGATATATTTTAATTATAAAAATAATATTATAATATTATTTATTTCTATCCCCTTTCTTTTTAACTTTCTGTATCTTATATATATATATATATATATATATATATATATATATATATATATATATATATATATATATAACGAATCAGCCGCTGCAGACATATATATTCGAATTAATTAATCAAGTGATGCAGGAGGTATATACATATAGAATGAATAATCATGATATATCTTATATATATAGAATCAGCAGACAGCAGGTTACCATATATATATATATATATATATATATATATATATATATATATATATATAGTCCAGATCTTAAGCTCACCCCTTATCAAACTCACCCGAGCTCACCCCCCTTTTAGCGACGGACCCGGCGACAGTTTGGTCATACAACTGTCGTCTATACTTTTAGCGACGGACAACATATAGCGTCGCTAAAAGTATAGACGGCGGTTATATGACCGAACCATCGTCGGGTCCGTCGCTAAAGGGGGGTGAGCTCGGGTGAGTCAGTTAAGGGGTGAGCTTAAGATCCGGACCGTATATATATATCATATATCTCAATTGTAAATCAAAATTTTATTAACAAATTCAACTAATCAAACGACATAATAAAATTTTAAAATAGATTGTAATTACAGTAGCAAAATAATTATTTTGTATTCAAAAATAATTCAACAATTACCTTTAAGAAGAAGAATATGGTGAATAAAATTTTAAGATTTTGCTCTCAAACCCTTTTGTAATTCAAGTCACGTTTTCTCGCTCTTCTACTCGTTCTTCTTCCGCCTCCTTCTTTTATTCTCACGTTATTCCCCAACTCATCAGGCGTAAAGATATAAAACTAGGTTTTACTTATTTATTATTAATTAATATGTTTTATTAATACTCTTACTTTAAATAGGATTTATAATTAGACAAATATAATTTAGACTCAATTAATTAAAAGACCCAATTAATACAATCATTTACTTATTATGGTCCACATTAATTAAATAGAATCTAACCCAAACATAAGGAAAGCCTAATTAATTATTATTATTATTTTATTGGGTATTACAGCTGTCATTCCATCATTATTAAACCTTCTCTTCTTGAAGTTGTTCTCACTTAGTTCACCTTTCCTATTATCCTGCCCATGAAATTTAGAACGTTCATCAACTATGGACTAGTCGAATCAATAAGGGTTCGCTAGTCTTACAAGGTTCAACAATAATTGATATTCAATTTGAATAATAAGGTTCAAGATGTATACAATCGAATAAGTATTGTATAACAAAAATAATGCTTTTAAAGAATGATAACATCTCATATGAAATCTTGACTTAAACAATAATAAACAAGATAGAATAAGGAACTTACTTTATGAAAAGAAACAAGGTTTAGGAACCTGCCTCGTGCATAGGCTAAACGATTACTACTTCCGTTCACCACAAGTCCTACACACATACCATATGTATTCACGACATTTATTAATTATATTTTCACTTAATTATTTAATATAACTCCACTTTATTTAACAAATCATTACCCTTCTAATTTAATTACTTAATTAAATTAGAATATTTTTATTCCCTTACTATTATTACACTCGAATAAATTATTTCATAATAATTTTCATCGAATATTTATTTTATTCCATAAATATTTCAATTAAAATATTTATTTTATTTTATAAATATTTTAATAATAATTTCCATCGAATATTTATTTTATTCCATAAATATTTATTTTATTTGATAAATATTTTAATAATAATTTCTATCAAATATTTATTTTATTCCATAAATATTTCAACTAAAATATTTATTTTATTTGATAAATATTTTAATAATAATTTCTATCAAATATTTATTTTATTCCATAATTATTTTAACTAAAATATTTATTTTATTTGATAAATATTTTAATTAATTTTTTTATATTTTTTTAAATTTTTTTTTACCTGCCGGCGCGGGGTAATTTAGTTTGGTAACGCCCGTCGGGGGCGGGGTAACCTGTGACGCCCCCAAAATTAGGTATACATCACCCATCTTGGGTCGCCAGATACATGGTACAAATTTAAATACAACTTACTAATACAACTGTCGTGTACAATACGACAAAACATAAACTGTGAGTTTGAATACAAATATTGTCTAATAGAGATTATACAAACTCAAAAGAAGTACTCATTACAATTATTATCACACTATTTCATAGAACAGTGAGAACTACTAATGATATCCTCTGGCCCATCACTCCGTTCCCCGACTCGCCCCAGCTATATTCTCATTTCCTGAAGAGAACAGTGAAAAAAAGGGTGAGCTCAACTAGCCCAGTAAGAAATATTATGACTAAGATAATGTAGAATAAATTATCATCAGTCTCCAATAATGTTAAACTGATAAAATATAATAGACATCAAGTTTAACTACAACGGAACAAGCAATCCATTACAAGAGTCAAGTAGAAAATAAAATCTACTATCTTTTATGATTTAAAAGGTTTTTCATCACTGTTATCGCTGAGACTCAGCTTAATAAATATTCCACATCATCGAATCACCCCTACACTACGACCAAGGATATTCTTTAATATCGCGACCACAATTATCCATGCACTACGGGCCAAGAATATTTGTGTATTCATTAATGGTCATGATCATGTCAACCACTGTCCATAAATGCACTACGGGCCAATGAGGATTTTTACCACATCATTTGTAACATTACGGTCATGATTATACCAAATAATCTCTGGTCATAATCATACCAAGTCCATCTATGCACTACAGGCCACAGATGACTTTCAAATATATAAATATGAGGATGATGACAATGATATAAGAATTCAATAAAATAAGTTCAAGAATTAATTTATCCAGGAACTGATAACGTCCAAATTGCCAACATAATACTGCTTTGTGCAGTAAAATTCAAGAATGCTCAGAAGAATATTTCCATGAAAATATACTAGATGAAGAGCAAATATCAAGGATATTTCGCTAATTTCATGGAGTATAGAAGTCAAAACTTTAACCAACTGAGTATAATAAAGAATGTAATAACAAAAGGAATCACCATGCATGCGGTACTTTGCATAGACAGGTTATTCCAACAGAATAATAATAACGGAACCAGGCAGAATTTGCACCGACAGGATGTTCCAACGGAATAATAATAAAGACGGAACCAGGTCCGGTGTAAAACACACAGACAGGATGTTCCAACAGAATAATAATAAAGACGGAACTAGGTCCGGTGTAAAACACACAGACATGATGTTCCAACAGAGTAATAATAAAGACGGAACCAGGTCCGGTGTAAAACACACAGACAGGATGTTCCAACAGAATAATAATAAAGACAGAACCAGGTCCGGTGTAAAACACACAGACAAGATGTTTCAACAGAATAATAGAAGAATGTCACCAAGTATAGGGTAGACCGCGTATACAGGTTATTCCAACAGAATAATAAGAAATGGAATAACAACAGTTCTCTTCATGAATAAGAAAGAATAACACCCCTTACCGTAAAAGAAACTGAATATAAGAGTAGGGAAGTAACAAAATACTTTTCTTCTTCCTCTCTACAGTTTATCTCTCTAAAGTTTTAGTGAATTCGTAAGAAAATAATGAAGGAATGTGCTTCTATTTATAAAAGAATGGAAAGGCACTGTGCAAGAAAAATAACGGATGCAATAGATGTGCAACTAACGGATGAAGATTTTTGTAACCTACCGATGCAAATTTTCAACCATCCAACCAATCAAAATAAAGCAAAAATATATATACCACATATGTTGTTTGAATTAAATGCACTCACCCGACAAACTCTTCCAATTCATGGACTTTTGATTCACCAAAGGACAATTTAACATATATATATATATATATATATATATATATATATATATATATATTACTCCATCATTCCTACATTCCACCCAATTTACGGGTGGAATTCCTCCCACCAAAAGATTCATTACACTCCTCCACTAAAAAAAAATCCTTTCATTCCCCCACCACTTATATATATATATATATATATATATATATATATATATATATATATATATATATACCGAATGATTATTTTGAAAAAAATGGGTAAATAGGGGTCAATAAAATAAACAAAATTCACAACAATTACTACAGCAATAATTGAACAAAATTGAGTGACTTCTTACGTAAGCATCAATAATCAATACCGTGTGCTACTATGCAACCACACGTATTACTGTACTTTTACTTTCGAGTAGTTCAACAGTATCAACGGTAAAACTTCTGTCGTTTTTTTCATAAAGTATTTTTATCGTTTTCTCAATCCGACAATAATTTCGTTGTGGGGTCCACCAATAATTTTGCCGTCGTACGAATATTCCTCGACAAAAAGAATATTCCCCGACCAAATAAATATTTTATAACAACTTGCATACTATGCAAAATTTATAAATATTACTCACAACTATAACATTATATCAATTTAACTCTATAATATTCAAAAATAATATTTATAGAAAATTCATCTTTATTCAAAAAGTTGGGGTTTTACAATCTCCCCTTCTTATGAAATTTCGCCCTCGAAATTAGGGTACGTACCTAGTATGTCGAAAAGGTAAGGATACCTTGATTTCATTTCAGATTCTAACTCCCAAGTCATTTCCTCAACATCGTGGTTTCTCCACAAAACTATAACTTGAGGTATAACCTTGGTGCGTAAAATATGTTCCTTCTTATCCAATATTTGAACAGGTACCTCTTCATACGTTAAGTCTTCCGCTATTTCGTCCGGTTCTAACTCAATAATGTGGTTCGGGTCTTTCACATATTTACGTAACATGGATACGTGAAAAACGTTATGAACACGAGACATACTTGACGGTAAAGCGAGTCTATAGGCCACAATTCCTACTCGATCAAGGATTAAAAATGGGCCAATGAATCGAGGATTGAGCTTTCCTCTCTTTCCAAATCTCGTAACTCCTTTCCATGGAGCAACACGTAACAACACATGATCTCCTATATCGAATTCCATGTCCTTTTGATGAAGATCAGCATAACTCTTTTGTCGATCTTGTGAGGTTTTTATACGTTGCCGGATCGTTCGAATCTTTTCCGTAGTCATACGTACCAACTCCGGTCCCAACAACGTTGCTTCACCCACCTCATCCCAGCATACTAGAGAACGACACTTTCTTCCATACAACGCTTCGAATGGAGCCATGCCAATACTTGCTTGATAACTGTTGTTGTAAAAAACTTTACCAACGATAAGAACTTATCCCAACTTTCCTTGAAGTCAAGGACATAGAGTCTTAATAGATCTTCAAGAGTTTGAATCGTCCTCCCCTAGCTAAATCGTAAATCCGTGCTCATAGCTTTTTGCAAACTAACCCAAAATCGTGAAGTGAATCTCGGGTCTCGATCAAAAACTATGGATACTGGCATACCATGCAGTCTTACAATCTCGTTTATGTACATACGAGCAAGACGTTCAAGCGTATAAGTTTCTCGTATTGGTAAGAAGTGAGCAGACTTGGTCAATCAATCAACAATGACCCAAATTGCATCAATGCCTTGAGAAACCTTGGGAAGACCAGTAACGAAATTCATGGTAATGTGCTCCCATTTGCATTCTAGAATTTCAAGTGGTTGCAATGGACCTTTTGGTACTTGATGCTCCGCCTTGACTCGTTGACACGTTAGACACCTTGAGATAAACAGCGTTATCTCTCTCTTCATATTGCCCCACCAAAATGTATGTTGAAGATCATGATACATTTTGGTACTCCCAAGATGGATTGCAAATGGTGTGTTGTGCTCCAACATCATGATTTTATACTTTAAATCAGGGTCGTTAGGAACACAAAGTCTGGAGTTGACTCGAGTATTCCTTCGTCATCGATTCTTGCTTCCGGCATAGCACCTTCTTGCAATTTCTTCCTCATACGCATCAGCTCCAGGTCTGTAGCTTGAGCAGCTTTAATTTTATCAATTAAAGTCGGTTCTACTCGTATATTTGCCATCATCACATGGGTCCCTGGAGTCTTTAACTTTATCTCCATCCTTTGTAAGTCACATAAAATGGGTCTTTGCGTTGACAATATCGCACTCGTACTTGCATATGATCTTCTACTCAATGCGTCAGCTACCACGTTCGTTTTTCTTACGATGGTATTGAATGGTATGATCGTAATCTTCAACAGCTCGAGTCAACGTCTTTGGCGCATTATACGTCCGTTTTGGTTGAAGAAATATTTGAGGGTTTAAGAAATGAATTTTGTACTGGGGTTAATACAAAATTCGATTTCACGCTCTAGGGTAAGCTAAGAAGTCTTCAGGAATATGTCAAGAAATTTATTAACGATAAAAAATATCATTCAAAACTGTGACCCTCATCCAAGACTTGGATAGCACGTCACATTACACTTGCCATCTTTATTTACAACGTCTCCTACGGAAAGTCTGGCTTCGGTGCATTCCACACAAGGAAGTCAACAACGAAAGGCTCGGGGCTCTTTTCTTATGGCTTGATATGACAGTGGTTGACTTTAGTGGTTTGGTTACTTTGAATTCGCATAACAGGTTGGTTAGGAATATGAAAGCTAACAACCTTACGAAAAGCATTATGAGTAGTTAACCAATCGTTTCCAAAAATCACATCAAAGAAAAGTATTTTCAAAGAGACAAGATCAACAGGTAACGTGAAAGTGTCAATTTGAATCAAACAAGATTTATAAATAGTGAAGTTAACAAAGGTTCCTCCTAACAGAGTTTCAACAGATAAGTCAAAGTCTAATTTTTTTTTAAGAGCCAAGTTTAAACGTTGGACACAACTACGTGAAATACAAGAGTGGGTAGAACCAGTATCGAATTAGGTACAAACTTCGCAAGGGTTTATGATTAGCTTACCCGCGATAACTTCATTTGGGTTCCTCACTTGTTGGGAAGTCATGACAACCGCTCTCGCTTGAACTACCCGGCTTTGACTTGTCTGGGGTAGCATTTGGTGTCATCACTATCGTTGGAATTGACTTTAATATAGGGCATATTCCACCCTCAACTACTTCATCATACTCCTGTTTCATGATCTGAATCATCAATCTTCGATCCATATCGAGTTCAGATTGACCGCTCTGTACAGGATAATTCAAAACTCGATGTTGGGTTCTCCCAATTGCTGTCCAAAAAGAGAAATGTATATCATCTATTTTAGCCTTTTTGGATCAGACGTCTCTTTCTACAATATCAACACGTCGTGCGACTTTGCCAAAGCGTGATTTTGTTCGAGCATCACATATCGGGTAACATAATTTTGAATCGTTACATCTCTTTGCTCCACGACCGCCTGCCGTTCTTCAGCCTGCTCTTCTAACTCATGAACACGATTTTGTAATTCTAAGTTTTGATCATAAACTTCTTCTAACCAATTCTCCTCAGGTTCCTCTTCTTCCTCTTCTTCCTCACTCTCAGCTGCTACCTCTGCCACTAGCTCGGGTGCAACTATTAGTTCATCACTTACCACGTAAATATCTCTAATTTCTTCTTTGCCTGATATTACATTATCCTGGTTGGTGATTAGAGGTGTCACGGTCTCATTCACTCCATTGTTGACATTTTCAGCTGCCATTTTCAAATACTGCCACAAAACAAGGGTTAATTAACATGTCACATTTTCTCAATATACTCTAACCAACCAATTAAATAACAAATAAATTTAGATAAGTCATACTAGTGAAGGAATTTCCCGTCTCTCCCCTCCTAGTTCTAGTCTTACATCTTAGCCAATGATCATATCCCTAAGCTTTGATACCAACTGTGACGCCCCCAAAATTAGGTATACATCACCCATCTTGGATTGTCAGATACATGATATAGAATTCAAATACAACTTACTAATACAATTGTCGTGTACAATACGACAAAACATAAACTGTGAGTTTGAATACAAATATTGTCTACTAGAGATTATACAAACTCAAAAGGAGTCTTCGTTACAATTATTATCACACTATTTCACAGAATAGTGAGGACTACTAATGCTATCCTCTGGACCATCACTCCGTTCCCCGACTCGTCCCAATTATATTCTCATTTCCTGAAGAGAACAGTGAAAGAAAGGGTGAGCTCAACTAGCCCAGTAAAAAATATTATGACTAAGATAATGCAGAATAAAATATCATCAGTCTCCAATAATGTTAAACTGATAAAATATAATAGACATCAAGTTTAACTGCAGCGGAACAAGTAATTCATTAAAAGAGTCAAGTAGAAAATAAAATCTACTATCTTTTATGATTTAAAAGGTTTTTCATCACTGTTATCGCTGAGACTCAGCTTAATAAATATTCCACATCATCGAATCACCCCTACACTACGGCCAATGATATTCTTTAATATCACGACCACAATTATCCATGCACTACGGGCCAAAAATATTTGTGTATTCATTAATGGTCATGATCATGCCAACCACTGTCCATCAATGCACTACGGGCCAATGAGGACTTTTACCACATCATTTGTAACATTACGATCATGATTATACCGAATAATCTCTGGTCATAATCATACCAAGTCCATCTATGCACTACAGGCCACAGATGACTTTCAAAAATATAAATATGAGGATGATGACAATGATATAAAAATTCAATAAAACAAGTTCAAGAATTAATTTATCCAGGAACTGATAACGTCCAAATTGCCAACATAATACTGCTTTGTGCAGTAAAATTCAAGAATGCTCAGAAGAATATTTTCATAAAAATATACTGGATGAAGAGCAAATATCAAGGATATTCCGCTAATTTCATGGAGTATAGAAGTCAAAACTTTAACCAACTGAGTATAATAAAGAATGGAATAACAAAAGAAATCACCATGCATGCGGTACTTTACATAGACAGGTTATTCCAATAGAATAATAATAACGGAACCAGGCAAAATTTGCACCGACAAGATGTTCCAACGGAATAATAATAAAGACGGAACCAGGTCCGGTGTAAAACACACAGACAGGATGTTCCAATAGAATAATAATAAAGACGGAACCAAGTCCGGTGTAAAATACACAGACAGGATGTTTCAACAGAATAATAATAAAGACAGAACCAGGTCCGGTGTAAAACACACAGACAAGATGTTCCAACAGAATAATAGAAGAATGTCACCAAGTATATGATAGACCGCGTATACAGGATATTCCAACAGAATATTAAGAAATGGAATAACAACAGTTCTCTTCATGAATAAGAAATAATAACACCCCTTACCGTAAAAGAAACTGAATATAAGAGTAGGGAAGTAGTAAAATACTTTTCTTCTTTCTCTCTATAGTTTATCTCTCTAGAGTTTCAGTGAATTCGTAAGAAAATAATGAAGGAATGAGCTTCTATTTATAGAAGAATGGAAAGGCACTATGCAAAAAAAATAACGGATGCAATAGATGTGCAATTAACGGATGAAGATTTTTGTAACCTACCAATGCAAATTGTCAACCATCCAACCAATCAAAATAAAGCAAAAATATAGCATATATATATATATATATATATATATATTACTCCATCATTCTTACATTCCACCCAATTTACGGGTGGAATTCCTCCCACCAAAAGATTCATTATACTCCTCCACTAAAAAAAAAATCCTTTCATTCCCCCACCACTTATATATATATATATATATATATATATATATATATATATATATATATATGTATATATATATATATATATATGTATACACCGAATGATTATTTTAAAAAATATGGTTAAATAGGGGTCAATAAAATAAGTAAAATTCACAACAATTACTATAGCAATAATTGAATAAAATTGAGTGACTTCTTACGTAAGCATCAATAATCAATACCGTGTGCTACTATGCAACCACACATATTACTGTACTTTTACTATCGTGTAGTTCAACAGTATCAACGGTAAAACTTCCGCCGTTATTTTCATAAAGTATTTTTGTCGTTTTCTCAATCCGACAATAATTCCGTTGTGGGATCCACCAATGATTGTGCCGTCGTACGAATATTCTCCGACAAAAAGAATATTTTATAACAACTTGCATACTATGCAAAATTTATAAATATTACCCACAACTATAACATTATATCAATTTAACTCCATAATATTCAAAAATAATATTTATAGAAAATTCATCTTTATTCAAAAAGTTGAGATTTTACATTACCTAGACTCAATTTTTGCAACTTCTGTAGGGAACACATAACAAGGCTAATTTAGGCACACAAAAAAATTCACGCAAGTTCAATCATATGTTCTCGTGAAGAACACAGAACATGACCATAACTTCCAATTTAAACTAACACAATGAATTTAATGTTACCTATGAAGTATAAACTTCACAAAAATATCACACAAAGCCTTTAGCATGATTCTAACACTTTAATTCACGTAATTACACAATTTATAACATTTAATTTCACTGTTTTTTAAATTTTGTAAAGTTTTGATGAAAAATATGAATTTTAACATTACAGATTCGTTAATTCACCGAATCCATCCGTTTAAATTCTGTTTTGTTCGTTTCAATACACATAAGCATATACAAGTGTCAATTTTTTATACAACATATGATTAAAGCATTTAATTTGTACGTAAGGGCCATATATACAACTTTTATACTCTATAACTTCACAAAACTCAATTAACACATAATTACATGAATTTAATCACTGTGATTCATGTATACATGATATATAATATATTATGAACAATTTATAATACATATATAGACATATAATAATCAAAAATTGTCAAATTTCCCATTCACATAGAACTTTTAAAACACGTAATAGAAAAACTCTGTAATTTTTCAAAATTCTAATTTTGATATGTTTTCGTGGATGAATTAATTTAAAACAGATATAAATCACATACAATAGAGTTATGTATGATAATAAACATCTAACATTAAGTATTAAACCAGAATTCATGAAATCTCATTATTAGAGAACTCAGTTGGGAGAAAACATATTACATGAAATATAAAACTTAGATTAGGGTTTACCCTTGCTTTCTCTGTTTGAAGTCGATGCCCACTTGAATTCTCCAATTCTCTTTAATTAATTCTCTCAAATTTTCTCTCTAGTTTTTCTCTAATGAAGACTGCTATGGCGTGTGATATAATATAGATATAATACGTATAATACATAATGGGTGAGTTAGTGACGTCAGTTAATCCGTAATGGATTAATTGGTGCCACTCTCATTAGGGTCTTGTTTGACTAGTCTAAATTCTCCCTTTCCATTTATTTTAATTAACTCTTATTATATTGTTATTGGTCACACATCTAATTAATTAATTAATTTAATTTAATTTAATTTAATTAAATAGAATAAAATCACATAAATTCACATAGTCACATAATTAAAATTCTTATTTATTAATTATGTCAATTTATTAAATCTCTAATTAATTATAAAATTAATTAGAATAACATTATGTTTATTAATTAATTCATTTAATCAAATAAGCTCAATTAAATACATACTTTGAATAATAAAATTCTCCACATTAATTCAATCTATGTAACACATATAATTAAATTAATCTCTACCACAAATTTACCAATTAATTATGTAACCCAATAATTAAATCATCAAAAAATATTTATTTAATTCAATAAATATTCAAATTAAATTACAAAAATTTCGTTTGTCAGACAATATGCATGCGGCTAAAAGGTCAATATAAAAAAAAGAAAAAAAAGAAGAGTATACTTTTTATAAGAATTTTAAAAATAAATAATAAAAAATAAGGAGGGAGGAAATCAATTTTTATTAGGTGAAAAAAATTAGAGGAACACATTTACATAACTAATGTATCTATACGATAAAGAGTTGTGCTAAAAAAAATTAGAAAACTATTTAACAAAAACATCAAATAAGAGGGTCAGATTTACAATTTAGTCGGGCTATTCCTGTCATATGAGAAAGTATTAGGGCAATACATATTGCCGTACTAGTTCATTCGCCTAATCGTGCAGGCTTTCTGTATCTTCATACGATGAAGTTGTAGGGTTTCTGTTAATCCAGCTAGTATGAGAATGAATTTACGAATTCGATCAAACCAAACTATTCTTCTTTTTTGTGTCTAAACAATTTTATCTGTATTAAATTTGATTTTATAATTCATGGTCAAGACTTTCATTTTCTTTTTTATAAAACTTATTTTATTACAATTTGATTCTAACGTAGGGCTTAGGGATAACATGGGGAATGGGCTAGAGGAAATTAAGGAGGAAGCACCATGGTCAAGACTATATAATAGAGAAGTCACTTTACCTTGCTTATAAAGCTCCATTCTTGTAGCTGTAGTTTTACTAAAGAGGTGTTTAATAAAAACTGAATGAATATCTGAATGAACTGAATCTGAATGAATTGAATTTAAATAAAAAAAACTGTTTGATAATTGACATATCTGAAACATCTGAATAACAAAACTTTATTATTTTACCAAAATTCAAAATTGTTATTAATTTATTTAATATTACTTAATATAATAGTTAATATTTTTTTTTAATTTTTTAATTTTTTTTTATTTCATTCGGCTGCTCATTCAGCCATCATTCAACTAAAAAAATCTAACTTAGCCATTCAACTCGTCCATCTTAATCAGACCAAAACAAACGAACTGACCGATTCAGCCATTCAGCTCTAAAAAAATAAGTGTTTCTACTAGTACTGCTAAGAAAAAAGTTGACCTACCAATTTAAAAAGCACTTAATAGAAAATTGACCAACCCTTTTAAGTTTATCCTGGGTAGAAGCAAGAATCTGGGTGGATTCTGAGACTTGTCTAACACACAAGACAGCAAGAATGCATTTCCAACACCAATATTGAAAATGCATCCTCAGTTGACTGATCTTTCTACATCATGTTCCAGAAAGTAGTGCACACAGCAACAATTAAATAAAAATTAACAGGAACCACATATAGAGTTCAAGGATCACACCTATTTGAATTGATCAGACGGTAGTTTTTGAGCTTCTATCATCTTTTACAAGTGAATCTAGTGAGATTCAAGATCCTGGGAAGCAACATCACTAATAATCAGGTATTAGACGCCCAAAACTGATTGCGAGCACAAATCATGATTTGTCCTTTGGCCAAACCACAAATCAGTTAGCAACTAGCTTCAACACAACAAAGCAAGTAGATCAGAAGAATCTACATTTTACAATAAATATGGAACCTAAGAACCGCTGCACAATCTATCAATCAGTCAAGTTTTTTTCATTAAAAAAAAAATCATTTTTCCTTAGCTTCAAACAAATTAACAAATTTGAACAAATATATTCTTCCAAATTAACCATATGCCTTCCAAATGCTTCAGAGGTTGCAAGGCCAATTTTGGCTTTTGTGGAGCCATTAGCTGGTAGAAATATAAGAAATCAAGTTTAAAATGCATGAAAAAGATCATCTGGAATATCAAATTCAGATTCTTTTCTGAAATTTGCTGCTCAACTAGACCCAGACATATTTTGTAATTTGTTCATCCAAAATACACGGTGCCAAGAAGGGCTTACAAACCCTTCCCCAGTATAAACATTTTGTATCAAACTCTAACACCAACACCAATTAGTTGATCGTGACTACTTATTTCCTTTCTTGGGGTGTAAGTGAAGATGTGGGTATCCTAACCGCTTAACATTAATCTTACAAGTACACCCCCCAAACCACCCTCACCCAAATAAAAAACACTAGCTTCACAATTCCAAGCATAAGCTTGTTTGGACAGCCCTACCTCCCCTTATCATGATATGGTGGAGCACATGCCATTGAACCAATCCAAGGGGGATAGATGACCACCTCTTATAGTTTGCCATACACATTCAAACTCAAATTTGACAACAGTGATGACAAATGGAGTAACCAGAATTATAGATTTCCTCTCCAAGAAACATATGGACAAAATGTACTGGGAACAATGCTTTTTTACCAGGCAAAACAAGCTTAAAGTTAAAAGCTAATGAAATAGAGAAGGGCAAAGGAAAGAATTGAGGGAGAAACATAAAACAAACAGACATACCCAACTTCTTATATTTTGCGGTAATGATAGATTCATGTTCAAGTTCTTAAGATTTGTCTATAATAACAAATGAAAGGTAATTAGCATGAGGGGAAAAAGGGACAGCTACCGATGAGACACTGAAAGGAGCACCTGCCAACTGATAGCAGCATCTGTGATCAGTTGTAACAACAAATTGCTAACACTCATAACAGTAACCCTTGTTCCCAGTATTAAAATTAATTAGAGCTCTGAGCAATCTATGCATAAAAGTAACCATTCAGCAGGAAATTATTAATGATTACTATATATACCTAATTTCAATATCCATTATCCAATCATTCACACTTGTAAGTGTATGCAGTAGTGTAGCATGTTTCATTGAACCAGAATAAATTTTGGGCATATATGATAGCTACATACATAAACTATTACAAACCAGATTCCTTTCTTTTTTTTCTTTGTTACTAATAAAACTCAAGGACCAAAGGTTAAGAATTACTCGTGAAATACTTCCAACTATCAACTAGCAATTTTTAGCAAGCAAAATGAAATCAGGTATAAACTACTCTGACACTGACTAGATTAACATGTTCTGTGGTAGGTTAGACCAAAACTATGGCCAAAGAAATACATACTTAGATAAATATCATTGACACCAAAGGATAAATGGAGAGTGCATTACAATGGAAGTTTACTAGACAATAAACTAAAATTTTGATGTATTTAATCCCAAAAGTTTCAAGGCAAAGATCAATCCTCTGATCTACATAATCAAACAGAAAATGAAACAACAAACAGTACAGTAAGGTTATCTTAACACAAACAACACCAGATTCAATTAGAAAGTACAAATTATATATAGTTGATTAAATTAAGGTACTAAACTCACTTCATTCAAAGTCAACAATAAAGCAGTCTCTAATTTAAGTAAGCATCATCTCTATTGCTTTTCCCCGTACCGAATTCATTTCAAATTTTCACACAAATACATCTATTTAGGGATCATAAGTAAGATTTAAGCTAGTTCATAAGATTCTACATTAATTACAACATTAAAGTTGAAACCACACCTTTAGCCTATTATACTTCTATTCAAGACTGTTAAGCTCACAAAAACTTACTTCTCAGTCCCAGGGAAAAAAAGGGGCGAATTATGTTCTCAATCAAGAAAACCTGTTTTGCGCCACACAGCATTGCGAACGAGACGAAGATCTCTCCCTTTCAGAGTTCTTCCGACGCCTTCGAGCACGGAAAACGTGGTTGTGGGTGCATTCCCGGATCCTCTAGCAACGATCTCGTGCGGTGGCAACATCTCTTCGTCCTCATCATTATCGAGGTCAACGTCAGTCAGTTCGCTGTTTTTCACATTCCTCGGCATCATCGGAACGTTCATCGGAGCCGATTGCTGGAATTTTCTCGCCGGCATTGACAGGGAGTAATCTCTTTCCTGCGGAGGTTTTGGTATAGCTGGTATTATCCTTGAAGATGATGCAATTGAAGGTTTTCGATACAAAACAGGACGGTTAGGCTTCCGGTGGTCTTCTGATAATGCGGCAAGGATGCCAGACCTCTCCGGCAGCCGGAAAGAGTTTCGGTTATGGTTTAGGTTTCCGGCCGTGGGAGAACTTGAGGTCGATCGCTGGTTTGGTTCGGCAAAATCGCCGGTCCAGAAGACATCGTCTTCATTGAGCTCATCGCCGGTACCGGTGATGATGTCAGATGACGTCGGTGGAGAGAAAACATTTAGGAATCGGTCGGAGGAGGGTGTGCGACGGTGGCTACGGAGGTTAACGATGCTGTTTGGCTCCATGACTTATACGGCAACAGATACACCTCGACTCGTAACGTTCTGGAAAATGTAAGACTTCTAGTCGCATTTGTATACATATAGATACAAATGACAAAAATATGTCCCAAAGTTTGGACGAAAACCAAATTGATACTCAAAGTTTAAAACAAATTCAATCAATACATGTATCTATTTAAAAACAACGATTATGTTCCTTTTTGTTATTCCAACCAACTATTTCGCCGAAAAAAAGACTCGTGTCAAAAAAGTAGCTAAATTATACGAATTGAATACGGATGTTTACGTATTTTGTATTTCATACCCTGTGGTTTTCTATGTATATAAATTTTATAATTGTTTTCTTTGTGTTTGTGAGTTTAAAATTTATAGGGAAAAAATAAGGAGTAGATCATAAAAAATATTTGTGAGTTTTTTAAGAAAAAAAAAGAGATGGAGAAAAGCTTCAAAAAAAAATTCTTCTAAATTTATATTGAGATTTGTTATTTATAGATTTTAAGAAAATATTAATGACTTAAATTTACATATTATCCATACGTTAAATACTAACGTATTTCTCTTTTATCTTTTCTAAATAAATTTATAAATATAATACTCTCTATATCTTTTTTTAAATTTCGTTTTAAAGAAATATTTTTGTCTTTTAATACTTATCGTTTGAAAATTTTAATTAAGCATTAATTGCTTAATTTTTAACAGTATCTCAAGTATTAAATATAACTTTAATTATTTTATCTATTTATTAGATAGAACAATATTGACATTTAAAATTATTTTTAACTAAAAAATATAGTATTAGTTGTTTTCTTAATACATGTGCTAACTATTAAAAATACAAATAATAAAGGACGGAAAAATATGAAGATTTTATATAATTATTTTAGTGAAGTAGATAAAATATTAATTATAGATTTAGATTTGATAGACTAGAAGGTGAATAGAAAATATAAGATTAATGGAATATTTAGTTGGTTATCAATGTCAGCATGTTAAACAATGTGGTGACTCAAATGCTGTGGCGAGTGGTAGTCGTTGTGTAGTTGGTGGAGTATTAAAAGAGTACTCTGTCCCATTCCAAGAGAAGAAAGAGAACATATAGAGAGAGAATCAGGGGTAGTACATTGAAAGTCTAAACTGAACCCCACAAGTCATGCTTAATCGTGACGTGCTGACGTCTTTCTTTTCCTCCATCTTTCTTTCTTTCTTTGTCTGGGTCCCGCCACATTCAATACCGGCGCTCGACCTTATCTACGAAAACTGGAGTTATTAAGTACTACTATTATATAAAAAATTGATATTTTCACATATTAAAATAATATTTTTATATTAGTGTCTTTTACACGGAGTGAGATCTACTAGGGAGTGAATATGGTGCGATTTGGTGCGATTTAAAGTCACCGCACTTGAAACTGTTTAGGTGCAGTTTGACAAATTCAAAATCGCACCCGAAACCGCTTGTGATTGGTGCGATGCGGTTTCAATTGGTGCGGTTTCGATTTCAAAACCAATTAAAACAACAAAAAGGTCTAAGCCCTCAATAGAATTTAACACATAGCACACATCGAGCAATTAACTTAGTGATAGAGTCGGCAATGAAAATTATATCAAACATAGAAAATTAATCAATACATTAGGACAGGGAGGACTTATAGAATATAATCCTAATTATACCTAATTTGAAAAATAATCTATTCAATTATTATTACTATAGCATAGACCTTAACCAATACATTAAGTGTTCGAACTAACGAATTTGGCCCATCAGCTATAAGCCAACAAACAAATTCGAAATTTCAAAACTCAAATGCTTAATTTTTGATTCTATAACCTTTGATCATCTTCTTTCAATTGGTGAAAAAATGACAATGCAAGACTGAAATTTTCTTTGAGCGTGTTCAAGTGAAAAGTAACTTTAGATTTTACTAGAGATAATACATACACACACACACATGGTGCGATTTCGATTTTATGCGTGCGGTTTTTGCTAGTAACCAAACCAGAACCGTAAATTTAGTTATTCAACCCACCTAAAATCGCCACATACGCCGAAAACGTTGGTGCGGTTTTAATTGGTGCGGTTTGTGCGATTTTTTGTGCGATTTCGGTTCCAATTTGGTTACTTGCTCAGCCCTAAGATCCACTCACTATTTATATGAAATAGTGAAAAGGAATCGTGTGAAAATATTAACTTTTTTATGTGAAAATATCAATTTCCTACTTTAATACTCCTTTTTTTTCCATTATCTATGACGTTAAAGATATAATCACACATATTAAGAAGTCTCATTAATACTAATGTTATGTAATTAATGTTGATTTTAAATTTCATTATTACTCGTTCACTAATTAATTATTCCTTTCGTTTTTTAATATAGGTTGTTTTAGAGTTGTGCACAAGTATTAAGGAAATGATTGTAAAATATTAAATAACTATCAATTGTCTATAATATTCTTGTATCGAAAAAAAAATAGTGTTATTTATTAGGCAAAAAATAGTGAAAGAATCAAAGTTATATTTATTACTTGGGATAATATTAAAAATTAAGCAATTAATACTTACTTGAAATTCTCAAACGATTTATATTTAAGAATAAAAATGACCTATAGTAAGAAGAAAAAAAAGGAGCACTCTTTTTTCTCTCTCTTAATTACTATATCTTGATTAGAATTTTTAGGTGCAAAACATGAAAGGATTAATAATCCTTTATATATATAAATCGTCTTATATTATGAGAAAAAAATATTTTAAAACGTCATGCAGAATGGAAATGAGATAGCACAATCAAACAAATGCTTTTCATTCTCTTTCATTTTCCAAATAAAAGATAATAATAATGTTATTTTTGTTAGACGTGTGATTCCCTCATATAGTGAGAATCTGTTTTTCTTCTTTTCCCCTTTATTCCCTCTCCGTGTTCCCTCCCTTCTTGTCCTCTCCCTCCTCTCATTTCCTATATAAAGGGAATGCAGAATGAAGAAAAATGCACAATTATCTCTGAAGAGTTTAGCAGAAAGTTTCTCCCTCTTTCCTCTTAATTATTCTCTCTAAATATTAGTGTAATTATAAGAGTATCTTTATATACTTTTGCTAAAATTTTATAACAATTTTTCTTTTAAACTTAAGCTATTAATTGTTATTCTTAACAAGTGTGAATGTTCTTGTAGTGACACATAATATAAAATGGAGGGAGTATTTTGTTAGGAGTGTGAGTGTCTGTTTTGGTGCTTATCTTGCATTTGGATTACAACAATAAATGAGATAATGAAATAATTCATTTAAATATGATTAAAAAAAGTTTGGTTGATCTGTTAGAATCAAATAAATCATTCATATTTATGACAAATTAATAATTTTCATTTCTTATGACTATTGTAGAATAACTCATTATACTTCACTCATTACTTTGTTTGTTCTTTTTTTTTATTTATTTATATCTTAATTTTATCTTATGGTAGAAGTAAAACAAACTTACTTTGAATCAGGTGCGGATCAATAATTTTTTTTAATAGGGACGGATTTTAATTAATTTTTTTTATTAAAATTAAATAAAGAAAATTTGAACTAATTATAATATTAAGTAATCATAATAATATTTACAAATTGTAATAAATATTCATAATCTAAATTAAAAAAAGAATTTTAAATAAAAAATATTTAGATATAATTTAGAAATTTATTTCGGTTACTTGTCCTAATTCAATTTGAATGATTCTCCAAATGTTCAAAATCTCAAACCAAATTTGATGTCTATATTCAAATAAAACCATGAATTAATTTCAAAGCATAAACTAGTTTTTTGTATTTTTTTTATAAATTTCAAATAAATTTTACTTGAAATAAGATAAATAAACCATCCAAAATTTATACTCAGAACTCAAAAATTATAGAGGGTCTATTAGTTAGATGCAGAGAAATAAAATAATTATAACAACTAGAAATGACCACCTACTAAAGACTAGTCATTTTCATTTCTTATTTCTCATTACAAAATAAGGTAAAATCATTTTAAACTATCACAATAAAAGACAGAAACTACTCAACCAAAATGATCACATTTTCAATTGAAAATCAAACAACTCAAAAATAAAAAATCAATCAGACCAAACAAATAGTAATCACAGTAAACCAAATCAATAAAAAAAATCAAATTTGAATCAAACAATCATTCAAAGTTCATACGCTTCTGAACATTCAAAATCAAAAACTATACAAAAAATACTTATAAGATTTCACCAACCTTTACAACTAAGATGATTTTTGTATTTGTATTTAGAATTGGTTTATGAATTTTTTTTGCCTCCGCCAAATTTAACTATTTAATTAATTTGTCCCCTTAAATTTATTAATTTACATATTTGTCCGCCCTTATACCTCTGTAAAAAAAAATCCAACAGAAACTGCTGTCTATGTTGCCCATATAGTAGATCCTTTGAACTGAACTGGTGCATGCCAAATCAAATTAAACGGAGAAGTAGACATTACTATATATTAGGCCTGCAAACCAACCGAACTGGTTCGTGAACGGTTCGGTTCGATTCTGATATCTTGTCGAGCCGAGAAGTTTGAGTTCGGTTCGAGATTGATTTGAATGGTTCAATTTCTAACATGGGTTCAAATGGTTCGATTTCTTACATATGAAATTTATTAATCGACTTGGAGGTTTGAAATATAATCAGTCGACGTGGTTCATCAAAATGTTCGCGAATTTGGTCACATTCGCGAACGAGCATGTGTTCGTGAACTGTTCGCCAACTCGATCATGTTCGCGAATAATAACGATCTAACTCGCACATGAGTATTGGTTCAATTATGTTACTCAAACATATTCGAATTCGACTAACAATGTTCAAGTTTGATTTGAATTCGACAAAATTCAGATCGATCCGATTCGTTTTAAAACCTAAACACTATCAAATTAAACACGCATGAAAAACATGACATTAATAGACGAAAAATCAACCTTATCATGTTGTTGAAAAACATGCTCCTATACATTGAGACCAAGGGAGCTTTTACTCTCGCAATCTGTTTGACTTCCGATGTTGACATAAGTATTCCACACATGACCTATATAATTAACTTAACACTCTGAAATTAATTTTCTGTTTTTCCTCTTTCTTTTCTATTCGGTCAAGAATTATAGTCTTAATCTCAGATGTAGGAAAGGATTTTCATTTTAAAGATATCCTCCCCTATATCATTCTTGTTTTGATATAATAATTATTTTCTTCTTTTTTTATGGAGTTTTTTTTGCGACTTATTTTCTCCATGTGATGAGTGATTTTTTTCAATTTTGTGAGGAAATTTCATTATAATCTCTCGAGAGATTTTACTTTCTCCGTTTTGAGAGTTTATTTTTTTTCGTGAGACTTTTTTTAGTGTATGAATTGTTAAAGACAGATTATTCAGATTTGAATGTGGCACTTCCATTGCGACTTGTTCTTCCATTATCACACTAAATAACGGTTCAGATCTGTGTATTCTATTGTTATTTTGGAATATGACTGTATTTTAAGAGTTTAGCTGGTATTTATTAGCGTTGCTACGATTGACCCCTTAATTTTTTAACTTGTTTTTTGTAATCCTTGACCTTGTGTAAAAAATTACAATTTTAATATATTTATGTTTTTTGGACTATTGTTCAAAAATACAGAAACTATGTTTGGTTTTGTTTCACCTCTCCTAATTCAAATTAACATAAAAACTATTCAAATTTGTATCAATTAAATACTATTAAAATTTAAAAATATTCCTATCTAAGAGGAATAGAAAAAAAAGGATCTTTTTATTTTCCATTTAAATTAGTATAAATACTCTACAAATGTGAATAATTACTACATGTTATACATCAATAATTACTACATGTGTTTTTTTAATAGTTTTGTTTAGTTTATATATCATAATAAATTTGTATAGGAAAATTTTATTGCTACAATTTTATTAAAATATTAATGTAAGACCCCAACTTTTACGAATAAAGATTAATTTTTCTCGAAATATATTTTTGAATATTATGGTGTGAATTTGATATAATGTTATAGTTGTGGGTAATATTTATAAATTTTACAAAGTAAGCAAGTTGTTATAAATTATTCGATTGGTCGGAGAATATTCGTTTTAACAGGAAATATTCGTACGATGGCACAATCATTGGTGGACCCCACAACGAAAGTTTGTCGGAGTTAAAAAACGACGAAAATGTCTTTTTATAAAAATAACGGCGAAAGTTTTACCGTTAAACTGTTGAACTACCAGGTGATAAAAGTACAGTAACATGCATGGTTGCATAGTAGCACTCGGTATTGATTATTGATGCTTACGTGAGAAGTCACTCAGTTATACTCAGTTATTGCTACAGTAATTGCTGCATAATATTTCTCATATTATTGATTTAATTATTGTCATAGTATCATCTGCATAATATTTTATATTTTTTTAAATCAATAATTGAGACGACAAAGTTATTCATATTATTATTTGCAATATTGACGATGTCTAGAAAGTTCTGTCGAGAAAAGGGGTTTGGTCACCTAATTGCGCGCCAATAGGGAGAAATCCTTATCGGAAAACCCCCCCTTTCCTAGAAATGATCTGGTTATTAAATATTTTGAGTTATAATATTAATGATGAATAAGTTCGTGTTGATTAAATATGAAATTGTTGATAAAAAATATTTTCATTGTGTTGAGATTATTTGTGTTAGTAGAAATCAATATTTATTTCGATAATAATTGATTTTTGGAGGTTAAATTGACCAATCGGATAATTAATCGAAAAAATAAGTAATTAATTGTTATTAGTTCACATGCATATAACTATTTGCTCACATGAATGGAACTATTGGTTCAAGTGCATTACTATTAGGGGAGATAGTGAAAAATTGATAATACTTGCAAGACTAAATTAAAAATGGAGGAAAAGATGAAGGTACTTGTAACACCCCCTTCCCGAAAAGGAAAGGGAGGTCACATGCAAAGCATAACAAACCTCAAAATAAGTAAACAGAGCACTAATGACTTCACATATGTAATAATGATATCCATCAATAAAGTATTAAATGTAATTCTCCACATAGAGTCGAAATAATCAAAACCTAGAATTTAATCAACCTAGATGGTCAAAGGCAACTCTCTCATCACACTAGCCTTGAATCACCCCTGCAAACTTACCGGAAGAAAAATACAGCATGAGCCAATTGCCCAGTACGGATATAAAGATACAAAGGATATACAACTGAATGCGAAATCAATAGAGATAAAATATTACTTCTGACAAAAAAATAAAATTCCCAAATATTTGAATAGAATATATCTGAACCAACAAAATTAACGAAACTAACAAAAGAGTAAAGAAAATATTAAACTGAAATAATTAACCTAATGAATTGAACTTAACAGAAGCCAACAAAACTAATACAATAAAATAATAGGCTGAAACAAATGGTTGGGTTATTTCATACTGATTGAGCTCAAAAATATATCTTGCCACACAGGCAAGTCAAACTAATGTCATACATGTAAATCAAATTATGCCACACATGCACTCACACATTAGACCGCGAATCCAAATGTATGCAAATCGGATAGGTGTGTTTGGCACAACATGACAAATCCGCAGAACAGAAAACTAGGGTTAACCCATACGCATCCCACAACAAAACACCAAATGACCCACTTCCTCCGGAGCCCAAACGGAGACGCCGCGAACTAATCACACCGCCCGAAAAGTGTCATGTCTCTTGTGCAAAGAAGACATGCATATGGTACCTCCACAGGTGGTTATAGCTCAGGTATACCCTACGGTATATTCTAACAAAAATACCATGTCACAACACATGCGACATAATACCAACAAAAGGGTTCTATATGTACATGTTGAACCAAATCAAATTATAGTCACAAGGTCTCAAAAAGAAGGTAGCAACATGTACCACTCTATAATTATCAAAAATAAATACTAAACGTGATACCCTAATTCAAAGAATACAAATACGAGTCATATGTATCAACTCCCAAAATGAAACTAATATATTTATTTCACAGAAAACAATTATGTGAAATAATATCCAAATTTGAAATGAGTAATAAAACAAATTAATTAAATTTAACAAGAGTATCGCTGAAAAATTATAGAATATGTACAAATTGTAATAAAAGAAAAAGAGTTTAAATTATTGAATAAAGCCAAAGTATCAAAGATCAACTTTCTACTTAGGAGTGCCAATAGAATTATAAGAAAATAAAATGAATGACGAGATATCACGAGATACAAAGAATGCAACAATAATCAAAGGAGTTGAGTACGGAATCCGTACCTGAATATAATACTGAAATAATTCACTGAACACAAATATCACACTACTAGACCTCCTCAATCCGATCTATATAATTATCAAATCACACAAGATCATTAATTAAATAACTAAATAATTGTAATTTTTTTTAAAAATTTTCCTTTTATTTATTTATTGAATATTACAAAAAAATTCCTCCTGTCACCTTTTTCAAAGCTTAAAACCTTATCATTATGCCACCTTAATTTGGGCTCAAATAGTTTAACAAGCTCAAACTTAAATACTTAAAAATTTAAATACTTAAAAATTAGTTTGACCCAATTAGTTTAAATACCCAAATTAATGTAACCACATACTTATTATAGTCAATATAAATTAAATACAATTTAACCAAATCTGTCAAACATAAGAAAAGTCCAATTTTACTAAGTTAATTATTCATCACTTATTAATACTTATTAGCCCAAATAAATTAAATAACAAGTTTGACTCAAATAAAAGACAAAGTCCAAACAATATGTTTTAAGAATATAATTTTTTTTCTGGTATTACAGTACTATACTGTAATAATTCGAGCCCCAAAATATGCAATTATCGAAACTATGTTTTTCTATAAATAGAAGTTCATTCTTCTTTCAATCTCACCAATTCTCTAAGACTCACAAGAGCAATTATAGAGAGAGAAGCTATAGAGAGAGAAGGCATAGTGAGGAAAAAGAAGAGTATTCTGCTACTTCACTATTCCAGTATCCAGTCTTCTTCTAAAGTAAGAGATATTATTTTTGTTCAATATTCATAAGAAATAATATTTTCTTTCATACTCTGTAGTATGTGAGTAATATTATTTCGTCTCGTATTCCTGATTATACCCTCATTTTGTTAAAGTAGTGCTTTTCTACTCTGTGAAATTAGTAGAATATCCTTGATATTTGCGCTTTATCTAATATCTTTTCATAAAAATATTATTCTGAGCATTCTTGACAATTATTGATCTTTTCATGCTGGAATACTATTCATAGGATACTATTCGCAAAGTATTATTCCCGAGTACTATTCACAAAGTACTATTCCCGGGTACTATTTACGGATACTATTCACGAAGTACTATTCATGGGGTACTATTCACCCGGAGTACTATTCATGATAAAAATTGATTTCTTTTCGGTCCAAATTATTTTTGATACAATATTATTCTTAAATTTTACTCCACAAAGCAGTATCATGTTGACAATTTGGACATTATTGAATTATGGATAAATTAAATTATAAATCTTTAAAAATTTATCATTTATTTTCTTTTAATTGAATTCTTATATCATTGTCATCATCCTCATGCTTATATTGTGATGAAAGTTATATTTGACTTACGTGCATAGATGGACTGTTGATTGGTATGATTATGACCATGGATTATTCGGTATAATCATGATCCGTAATGTTACAAATGATATGGTAAAAGTCCTCATTGGCCCGTAGTAAATTTGATGGACAATTGTTGGCATGATCATGACCATTGGTGATTACACGAATATTCTTGACCCGTAGTGCATGGATAATTCGTGGTTGTGATACTAATGAATATCCTTTGCCCGTAGTGCACTGATAATTCAGTGATGTGAATTATTTGTTAAGCTGAGTCTCAGCTATAAAGATTATGATAAACTTTTTAAATCATAGAAGATAGTAGATATCATGCTCTACTTGACTCTTCTAATGGATTGCTAATTCCGCTGCAGTTAAACTTGATGTTTATTATATTTTATTAGTTTAAAACTATTGAAGGCCAACGATAATTTATTCTGCATTATCTTAGTCATAATATTTCTTACTGGTTAGTTGAGTTCACCCTTTTTTTTTCATTGTTCTCTTCAGGAAATTAGAACGTAGTCGAAACTAGTCGGAGAATGGAGTGACAGTTCGATACGGTTGTTTTAACAGATCTCACTATTTAGTGTGATAATAAATATAATGTGGATTGAATTTGAGTTTGGATATTGTCTATGAGACAATATTCGTGTAAAAACTCTCAGCTACATTTTGTCATATTGTATAAAAGAAGTTTGTATTTGATTTCTGTACAATATATTTGGCGACTCAGAATGGATGATGTATACCAATTTTGGTGGCGTCACAATTAAGATGTCGAAAAACCTCTTAACATATCACGCAATTTAATTATATTCATATTAGTTGTGAAATTTATTATTAAATTAATATTCTAACTAATTTAATTCATTAAAACTTGAAATTTTATCAAATTACATGATTAATTGTATTAATAACATTGTGAATTTGAAACATAATTCTTAACTAATTGTCATAATTAATTTAAAACTTATTAAAACTTGAGTTTCATAATTATATTCGGATTAGAATTATAAGCAAATTTTATCAATATAAACGCTAATATAAAATTCCATTATAAACTTAAATAAAATTAAACTAATTATTTTTTCATAATTATAACTAAATAAATCTACAATAATTCATTCAAATAATTAGCTTAATAATTAATTGAAATTACCTGCAATAAATCAATCATTAGTTATTTAAATAAATATTTAACTATTTAATAATTGTAACAATGTTCTCAAAATCACAATTTTTTAATTTTTAATATAACAAATTATTGTTTACACTCGTGCTTCCCACGGTGTTGGTGACTTGTTTCAATGAAAATAAGAAATAAGTCATCATACACGCAACACTAAAACCTCTGCCTGTGCTCAACAAATTCGTTTTTTTCGGTTTTTTACCGAATCGGTTGAAATCGGTACCGGCGGTACCAATTTTTTTCGGTATCAGTTTTTTCGGTACCGATTTTTTGGTTTTTTTATACTTTTAGATACCGGTACCGGTAATGAAAATTTTGAATTCGGTAAATACCGAAAAACCGAAAAGAACCGAAAAAGTTGAAAAGTAATAGCATATTTTGTAACATTAAGAGGCTTCATTTTGGAACTTATGCACAAGATTTGACTACATGATCTACCAGAATCAATTCAAATACAGTTTGGCAATGTGCACCATATTATAGATAGTGAAATATCTAATGGTATATACCAAATTATTTTGACATTATTTCTGGCAAGAGCTACTGTGATGCCAACCACGTTGCAGGCAGATAAAAGACATTTTATCTAAGAAATCAAACAGAGACACGGCCAAAACGAATAACAGTCAAATAGCCAAAAAGGAATAACAATCAAAAGTCTATATAATACTGGGGTGCAATTTTGATTAATTTTTTTGAGGACTATTATTTTTTGACGAATTAAATTTATTGGTAGTAGGCAACTTAGATTGGGCAGCCACCTTCAAATAAAGAAAGCAGCCAAAACATTTTTGAGTTAATTAAATAATTAATTATAGGAAGCGTGATAATCATTCCCATGGCATATTGGCATGTACTTTTAGTGCAATAGAAATATATTTTGATTTTTTAGAGTTAATTTATAAAATTTTAAATTCAAAATTGATATAATAATTTTGTTCATGTTTTAAAAATAACAAATATAATAATATTAATTTATAATTGTTATATTTGTTTGTGTCAAAACTAAATAATTTCATATCAATTTTAAAATTTAAAATTTCACAAATTAATTTTAAAAATTCAAAATATATCTTTAAAATATTTAAAAGGAAAAAAGTATTTATGTCTACAAATGAATGGACTTTGAAAACGTACTAATGCTTATCAAATGTCTTTTCTAATTTCTAAGCACGACCCTAACCGTGTTTAATTTCTAAGAGCTACTGTGATGCCAAATTATTTTGACATCATTTCTGGCAAGAGCTCCATCAACAATGTTGCAGGCAGTAAGAATATAACAGCAATTGGAGCCATGTACAGTAGAAGGTTCATAGAGCTAGTTCAGTTTTTCCCTAAAAAAGTTAAAAAGGAGAACTAATATGTAATAAACTAATAACCGCAAGTTCTCAATATGTTTCAATAATGAACAAGATTTTCAAGACCACAAGAAATAAGCTAAATAAAAAATTTGTTAATATAAAAAAAATTATTTAATTATTGCGGTATAACCGAAAATCGAACCGAAAAAATCGGTACCGACTTTGTATCGAACCGGTACCGAAACCGGTTATTCGGTACCGGTTCTTGATTTTCCGGGTTTTTCGGTTCGGTACCGGTTCGATTTTTTCGGTACCGGTTCGATTTTTTACCGATGAGCACCCCTAGCCGTAAGTTGATAACCATTGCCACTTTACATATCGATTTTTTATTGTGAGTGGAAAAATTTAATCGGTAATATTTTTATATTGTATTTGATATTATAAATTAATTTTATAATCATATTTAATTACATATGTTATAACCCTAATTCGATAAAAATATTTTGCAATATATCAAGACTCGTGATAACAAATCAAAGTTCATAATTATCCTCCAATAAGCTTTTTCTTCATCTTTTGTAGTGTTAACAACAAATGATTACAAAAAAATGAATACAAATTAATGCGTTAGTGAATGTTCTTTCATGGATCCGATTAGCATAAAATTAATTTTTTGGTTAGTTAGTCAATTGACCAATAAAATACTGACACACATACAACATTGCCTGCGTATCAGTACTCTATTGGTCAACTGACCAACTTACCTCAAAATAAACTTCATACTAACCGCTTCCTTCTTTCATATATGATCAATAATCACCATCAACATCATTTTATATTCTTTTTTTAAGGCAAAACTAATTATTTAGTTATTGTAGTTGGAAAGTTTTACTTAATACACCACTGAACTTTTAATTTTTTAAATTACCTCATTGAACTAATTATTATTTTTAAAGAGTAGTGCTACAGATACAAACTATTTTACAAATTACTGATGTGGTATACTCCACCTCAGCGTATTGATTAACAAATTATTTTAATATAGTTTTCAGCCCCACACAATATGTTGAGGTGGAGTATACCACATCAGCAGTTTGTAAAATATTTATAAAATAGTTTGTGTCTCTAGTATTATTCATTTTCAAATTGGGCCACTGTTAAAAAAATTAGATAGACGTTAACATTTTATCTACATGACTCTGAAAAAAATACAAAAATTAAAAATATTACACGTGGCAAAAAATAATAAAAAACTTAAAAGTAAAAATAAAAAAATCACTTTCGTTAAAAGTTATCTCATTACATGAGTATACATAAAACCTAAGACAATATTTTTTTGAAAATTGTTAAATTTACAACATTTTTTGTTATTTTCACAACAAAAGTGTCGCTATAAGTGTATAGCGACGGTTTTTCAAGATCTATAGCGACACTTTTGTTGCGGAAATAACAATTTTTAATGTGAATTTAACAATTTCCTACTTTTTTCTTTTTCGGCTTGAATCGAAAAATACAGACAACCCTAAAATCATTTATCTTGGAATTTAAACTAAATCCCACAAAAACTTTATCGGTGTGGCGTTCCTTTCGGAGAAATGGAATTGATTTGCACATTCGGGTAGTCGGATTTCACAAAACAATTATAAATCTATGCGAGCGATCACAAAGACAATTTAAGCCATTAATCAAAAAATTAAGCCATTAATCAAACCAACTAGCTCTATTTTGAAGAATGTTTCGGGGAATAGACAATCTTCCTTGATTATTAAATAAATAAAAATAATCATATATTGTACTATCTATATTTTAAACTATTTATTAATATTATATTCTTAAAAGTCAATTTAATTTTTTTTTAAATTTAAAATAGACATAAATTTATTTAATTTATGTCAATATAATTATGAATATCATAAATAACTTAAAAAATATTATTAGTTATATGTTGTTCTTAAAATTTAAACAAATCATATTAATTTTTAAAATATAAAAATGTTTCGTATTAATTTTTTAACATTAATTATTGATAGACTAAAAGACAATTTGAACCCTAAATGTTATACCGATGTTGACTTTTGCACCCCAAACCGAAAAAGGTGTATAAGTACACCCCAAATTTCATTATACGTAACAAAACGCACATTTTCTTCATTTAACAGGTCAAAAGTGACCGGCTAAGGCGGTAACAAAACTTCGGAGTGCAAATTGTAACGGTTTAAAAAATTGGCAAAAATAATTAATTTTAAATAAAATAAAATGATTTTAAATATGAGAATTTTTAAAAACAGAATTTTAAAATAGTTAGCATACAATTACCATACAACTAAAAAACAAATTTTTTTTTAAACTATTATAAAATTTTTTTTAAAACAAAATAATTTTTTTTAACAATTTTTTTTAAACTGTTTTTAACAAATTTTTTTAAAACTGTTATAAATTTTTTTTTAAACCTGCTATAAATTTTTTTTTAAACTGTTAAACTATTTTTTTTAAGACAAAATAATTTTTTTTAACTGTTTTTAACAATTTTTTTTAAACTGTTTTTAACTAATTTTTTTTAGACTGTTATAAAAAAAAAATTAACTGTAAAAAATTTGTTTAACTGTTTTTAACAAATTTTTTTTTTAAACTGTTAAATTTTTTTTTAAAACAAAATAAAGTGTTTTAACAAAAAAAAATTTAAACTGTTTTTAACAAATTTTTTTAAAACTGTTTTTAACAATTTTTTTTTAAACTGTTATAAATTTTTTTTAAAACTGTTTTTAACAAAAAAAAAACTAAAACTGTTATAAAAAAATTTCTAACTGTTATAAAACAAATTTAAAAATAAAATACATTGTTTTAACTGTTTTTAGCAATTTTTTTAAAACTATTTTTAACAAATTTTTTTTAGACTGTTATAAAAAAAAAATTTAAACTGTTATAAATTTTTTTAAAAACAAAATAGATTTGTTTAACGGTTTTTAACAAAAAATTTTTAAACTGTTAATTTTTTTTTAAAATAAAATAAATTTGTTTAACAAAAAAAAATTTAAATTGTTTTTAACTATTTTTTTAAAGCTGTCTTTAACAAAAAAAATTTTAAACTGTGATAAAAAAAAAATTTAATTGTTATAAAAAAACAAAAAAAGTTGTTTTAACTGTTTTTAGCAAAAAAATTTTAAACTGTTTTTAACAAAAAAAATTTAGACTGTTATACTTTTTTTTAAACTGTTATAAAAAATTTTTTAAAACAAAATAAATTTTTTTAACTATTTTTAACATTTTTTTTTAAAATTGTTTTTAACAAATTTTTATTTAAACTGTTATAAACTTTTTTTTTAATTGTTATAAATTTTTTTTTAAAACAAAACAAATTTTTTTAACTGCTTTTAGCAATTTTTTTTGAACTGTTTTTAACAAATTTTTTTTTAGACTGTTATAATTTTTTTAAACTGTTATAAATTTTAGTTTGTTTTAAAAAGTTTAAATTTTTTTAAACTGTTACAATTTGCACCCCAAACTTTTGTTACTGTCTTAGCCGGTCACTTTTGACCGGTTAAGTGAAAAAAGTGTGCGTTTTGTTGTAAGACCCCGAATTTTATGAAATAAAAGTATTCAATTTTTCTTATAATTACTATTCAGTAAATGGTTAAATTGATAAATGTTAAAGTTAAGGGTGATATATGATTTTTTTCAAAATACACAAGTGGTTATAAAATAATCATTGTTGTCGGAGAATATTCGTTTGGTCGTGGAATATTTTTTCTGTCGGGGAATATTCGTACGACGGCGCAGCTATTTGTGGGCCCCATAACGAATAACTGTCGGGTGAAGAAAATGACAAATTTAAGTTTTTACAAATAACGGCGTAGTTGTTACCGTTAACACTGTTGGAATACCCGGTGATTAAAATACAGTAATACCCGTTATTGCACAGTAGCACACGGTATTGCACAGTATTTTTGAAATTATTGATTCTTACGTAAGAAGGCACTACTCAATAATTGTTACAGTAATTACTGTTCAATATTTTATTTTATTGTTTCAATAATTGTTGCTGCACAGTATTTTCCTTTATCAGATCAATAATTCATATTATTTGAATAATATTATTAGATAACATTATTGTCAATGTCTAGAAAGTTCTGTCTAAGGAGAGGTTTGGTCATCTAATTGCGCGCCAGTAAGGAAAAATTCTTATTGGAAAGCCCCCTCTTTCCTGGGAATGGCCTGGTTGTCATAAATGTGATTCTGTAATATTATTTGTGAATAATTAATTATTGATTCATATGATAAGAAAATATTTATTTTATGGGGATATAAATGAGGGATATATTTTTGTGGTTAAAAAATGAAGGAGTTAATGTTGAGATTTTTATCCGTATTTTTGTCGGAATGGAGGTATTAAAAATCAGGGTTTTTGAGATATTTTGCGAGGGTTATAATTTTTAATCCGACCGTTGGATCGTGGTAATTTTTGGAAATGTTATACATATATAAGTTGAGTATATGTCCACAAATTTTGAACCGTTAAAAATGAACGTATGATTTATTATGAATTTTACAAGATGACTGGTTCAGAAATTGTTGAATTTTCGGAGTTTATCATTTTGGTGGAAAATTCTAGAATTGGTGGGTCCCACTTGTGGTTGGTGAAGAAATGTGCTGAATTATATTTCAAATGTGGTGGGTGGGAATAGTAGCAGGTAAAGCCATCAGGTTGCAGGTCAAACCTACCAAAATTTTCCTATAAATAGAGGGCTAAGTTAGAATTGAAAATCACACCAGAAACATAAGTTTTCTCTCTTTCTCTCTCTATATTATGAAGCATATTTTGTGAGTTTTTAGATACTTGGTGAGTTGCTATTCATTAGTGCAAGTTTCCTTCAGCATCATATCCGATATCCAGTCAGAAGTACTGCTCTTTTAAGGTAAGGGATGGTAAGGGATAGTAAGGGATTGTAAGGGATATTAAGGGATTTTAAGGGTTGTTATGATTTTCAGTTTCGTAATTTTTCTGATCTTCAAAAATTCTGAAAAAATTTGGAATGATATTTTGATGAGTTTTATTGATTGTGTCCAAAAATGGTGATTTTTGGATGTATAGATTGAGAGTTATGAATTTTATGAGAAAAGACTATTTTAAAAGTAACAGCTTATAATTTCCTGTGGTTAACTCCAAAATTGATGAAATTTTTATTGGGAGTACATGTATATGATGGAAGTATACTCTGTTAATTTCAGAATTTTTGGACAAAAGTACAATTTTTGATAAATGTCTAAATATTCGGTTGTTTTGGCCATATGAAAAATAGTAAATGACTTTTAAAAATTCTGAGAAAAATATATGTTTAATATGGGACTATATTATGATAAATCCCAGAAAAGAAATATTTTTAGAACTGATTTGGTATTTTTCATGAAAATGGTCTAGTTATGAGTAAATGAATTAAATATGTTTTGTGAAGAAAGAAAATTGGAAAATAGGATTTTATGGCTTGAGGATCCTATATGAGGTATATGCAGATTTTTGATGAGAGTTTTGGTTATTGATGATGAAATTGTAAGAGTTGGCATTTTATGATGATTAAATGCATTAATTAGTAAAGTGTAAACAATTAAAATAAATTGTTTATAAATTTAAGTAATGTTATTCCTTCAATATCATTATACCGAAATATTGGTATGAATTTTATTGTAAAATTTCTATCTTTTGTGTCGGGGTTACTATTCATGAGTTACGAATATTACTCTTGAGATTAAAACTATATGTTGATCATATTATTTTTATCATCATATATAACATTTTTATAACCCTGATGTTGAAATTCTCTTTCACTGGAGTGTAAAGATGGGTAGATTATTGGTATGATCATGACTAGGGTTCTCTTTAGCCTGTAGTGCAAAGTTGAATTGTGACTGGTATGATCATGACCATTGAATTTATAATTGAATATCTTAAGCTTAAGTGCAAAGGTGAATTGATCAACATGGTTATAATTATTGTTTATATAAATTCTGAAATGATTATATATTTCTTTGAGATATGAATATATTTGGCCTGTAGTGCAAATATGAATTGTTGATGAATATCTTTGGCCGGTAGTGCAAAGATGAACTGTTGTTGAATATCTTTGGCCGTAGTGCAAAGATGGTTTGTTGATGAATATCTTTGGCCCGTAATGCAAAGATAGATTTGTTAGTATGATTATAAACAGGAACTGTGATTTGGTATAACCATGATCTTTGATGTTTCAGGTAAAGACAGGTGATGAAAATATTCTTCGTCCTGGGTGCGAAGAAAAATTTATAGTCACAATTATGATTATGAGTTATTTATATGATTGTGGACCAGAACTGTTGATTGATGTTACAGGGATAAAACATTGTTGGTGGATTTTTAACATGGAGAAGATAATAGACTTTATAGTCTATTTGACTTTTCTAATGGATTGCTCGTTCCGCTGCAACTATGGTTGAAATTTTTATCATTTACCATATGTTCTAAATCTCTGATTTATTATTGATGAAGGCTATTGATAATTTAATTATCTTTAGTCATGATATTCTTTACTGAGCTAGTTGTGCTCACCCTTTTGCTTCACAATTCCTTTCAGGTAATAAGAGTGTAGCTGGGTCGAGCGGGGGTAACAAGGGAATAGAACGGTGGTCATCATTTAGTAGTTATATTTGGTGAAGAAAATAGGGTGAGGCGAACCCAACGTTGGAAGGGTGTTTTGTCACTATCATACAAGATGTCTAATGACATACAACCTCGTGTCATCATAGGACAGGGTTGTGCTCATCCACTTGCTGAGTATATCTATAAGCACTACCTATATAATCTTGGTGTTTGTTTAAAGTATAATTCTCAATTAGATACAGTGGAGATAATGATAAGTCAAGAGAAGACTCACCATTGGGAAGAATATGATAGTAATCTTTTCGTTTTTCTTTGGGGTCTATTGGGTCAACCAAGGATAATTCTGTGGCCATATGATATCTATCATAACCTAGAAGCATGGCCTCCCATGTACGAAGGTTTCCTTGAGCACTTCCCAAAGATTCTAGTTTCTAAAACAGTTTTTGACTATACCTTTATGTAAGGTGTTACTGTGAGGTGATGTCCACGGTTGGGACATGAGTCACATTTGGTATATATTTGTATCCAAACTCACAGCATATGTGTTGTTGTATTTTGCACGACAATTGTTGTAATAAAGTTATAGTTATTTTCTGTACCATGTATTTGGCGACTCAGAATAGGTTGGATGGAATGGATCTATTTTGGGGTCGTTACATTTGGTATCAGAGCTTGGGGATATGATCTCTGGCGGAGATCGGGGAATACAACTAGGAGGGGAGAGATGAGTAAATCCTTCGCTAGTGTGTCCTACCTAAGCTTATTTGTTGGTCAGTCATAATATCGGGATATTATGTGATATGTTAATTTGTTAAATTAACACTTATTTTGAAGCTGTATTCTAGAATGTTATTTGAAATACAGGAGATGAGCAATGGAGAAATTATGATGACAGAGAAGATGGAAATTAAAATGAAAGGAAGGTATTCTCAACTCTTTGAAATACCAGGTACGTAAATTTCGGGGACGAAATTTCATAAGGAGGGGAGATTGTAAGACCCCGAATTTTATGAAATAAAAGTATTCAATTTTTCTTATAATTACTATTCAGTAAATGGTTAAATTGATAAATGTTAAAGTTAAGGGTGATATATGATTTTTTTCAAAATACACAAGTGGTTATAAAATAATCATTGTTGTCGGGGAATATTCGTTTGGTCGTGGAATATTTTTTCTGTCGGGGAATATTCGTACGACGGCGCAGCTATTTGTGGGCCCCATAACGAATAACTGTCGGGTGAAGAAAACGACAAATTTAAGTTTTTACAAATAACGGCGTAGTTGTTACCGTTAACACTGTTGGAATACCCGGTGATTAAAATACAGTAATACCCGTTATTGCACAGTAGCACACGGTATTGCACAGTATTTTTGAAATTATTGATTCTTACGTAAGAAGGCACTACTCAATAATTGTTACAGTAATTACTGTTCAATATTTTATTTTATTGTTTCAATAATTGTTGCTGCACAGTATTTTTCTTTATCAGATCAATAATTCATATTATTTGAATAATATTATTAGATAACATTATTGTCAATGTCTAGAAAGTTCTGTCTAAGGAGAGGTTTGGTCATCTAATTGCGCGCCAGTAAGGAAAAATTCTTATTGGAAAGCCCCCTCTTTCCTGGGAATGGCCTGGTTGTCATAAATGTGATTCTGTAATATTATTTGTGAATAATTAATTATTGATTCATATGATAAGAAAATATTTATTTTATGGGGATATAAATGAGGGATATATTTTTGTGGTTAAAAAATGAAGGAGTTAATGTTGAGATTTTTATCCGTATTTTTGTCGGAATGGAGGTATTAAAAATCAGGGTTTTTGAGATATTTTGCGAGGGTTATAATTTTTAATCCGACCGTTGGATCGTGGTAATTTTTGGAAATGTTATACATATATAAGTTGAGTATATGTCCACAAATTTTGAACCGTTAAAAATGAACGTATGATTTATTATGAATTTTACAAGATGACTGGTTCAGAAATTGTTGAATTTTCGGAGTTTATCATTTTGGTGGAAAATTCTAGAATTGGTGGGTCCCACTTGTGGTTGGTGAAGAAATGTGCTGAATTATATTTCAAATGTGGTGGGTGGGAATAGTAGCAGGTAAAGCCATCAGGTTGCAGGTCAAACCTACCAAAATTTTCCTATAAATAGAGGGCTAAGTTAGAATTGAAAATCACACCAGAAACATAAGTTTTCTCTCTTTCTCTCTCTATATTATGAAGCATATTTTGTGAGTTTTTAGATACTTGGTGAGTTGCTATTCATTAGTGCAAGTTTCCTTCAGCATCATATCCGATATCCAGTCAGAAGTACTGCTCTTTTAAGGTAAGGGATGGTAAGGGATAGTAAGGGATTGTAAGGGATATTAAGGGATTTTAAGGGTTGTTATGATTTTCAGTTTCGTAATTTTTCTGATCTTCAAAAATTCTGAAAAAATTTGGAATGATATTTTGATGAGTTTTATTGATTGTGTCCAAAAATGGTGATTTTTGGATGTATAGATTGAGAGTTATGAATTTTATGAGAAAAGACTATTTTAAAAGTAACAGCTTATAATTTCCTGTGGTTAACTCCAAAATTGATGAAATTTTTATTGGGAGTACATGTATATGATGGAAGTATACTCTGTTAATTTCAGAATTTTTGGACAAAAGTACAATTTTTGATAAATGTCTAAATATTCGGTTGTTTTGACCATATGAAAAATAGTAAATGACTTTTAAAAATTCTGAGAAAAATATATGTTTAATATGGGACTATATTCTGATAAATCCCAGAAAAGAAATATTTTTAGAACTGATTTGGTATTTTTCATGAAAATGGTCTAGTTATGAGTAAATGAATTAAATATGTTTTGTGAAGAAAGAAAATTGGAAAATAGGATTTTATGGCTTGAGGATCCTATATGAGGTATATGCAGATTTTTGATGAGAGTTTTGGTTATTGATGATGAAATTGTAAGAGTTGGCATTTTATGATGATTAAATGCATTAATTAGTAAAGTGTAAACAATTAAAATAAATTGTTTATAAATTTAAGTAATGTTATTCCTTCAATATCATTATACCGAAATATTGGTATGAATTTTATTGTAAAATTTCTATCTTTTGTGTCGGGGTTACTATTCATGAGTTACGAATATTACTCTTGAGATTAAAACTATATGTTGATCATATTATTTTTATCATCATATATAACATTTTTATAATCCTGATGTTAAAATTCTGTAAGACCCCAATTTTTTTTATAAATAAAGATGAATTTTCTATAAATATCATTTTTGAATATTATGGAGTTAATTTGATATAATGTTATAGTTGTGGATAATATTTATAAATTTTGCAAAGTAAGCAAGTTGTTATAAAATATTCGTTTGGTCGGAGAATATTCTTTTTGTCGGGGAATATTCGTACGACGGCACAATCATTGGTGGACCCCACAACGGAATTATTGTCGGATTGAGAAAACGACAGAATTATCTTTCTATAAAAATAACGGCTGAGGTGTTACCGTTAAAACCGTTAAAACTGTTGAACTACTCGGTAGTAAAAGTACAGTAATACGCGTGGTTGCATAGTAGCACACGGTATTGATTATTGATGCTTACGTGAGAAGTCACTCAGCTATACTCAATTATTGCTACAGTAATTGCTGCATCATATCTCTTAAATTATTGTCATAGTATCATCTGTAATCAATAATTGAGACGTTGTGGTAAGTTTGGTTATTTTATGGGGGGCCATATGTTATCATCTAAGAGTCTCTTCGTCAATAGTAATTACCGTCGTCAATAGTAATTACCGTCGTCAATAGTAATTACCGTCGTCAATAGTATTTACCTTGGTCAATAGTAATTACCTTCGTCAATAGTATTTACCTTGGTCAATAGTATTTACCTTGGTCAATAGTAATTACCTTCGTCAATAGTATTTACCTTGGTCAATAGTATTTACCTTCGTCAATAGTAGTTGTCCCTTCAATATTACCAAGAGTCATTTGACCCTTCGTTAAGACCAAGAGTCATTTGACCCTTCGTTAAGACCAAGAGCCACCCTCAGTTTTTCTATAAATAGAGGCCTAGGGCTTCATTATTTTTCACGAATTCATTCAAGCTATAGAGAGAGAAAGTATAGAGAGAATAAGAGAGAGAGAGACTAAAAGTATTCTGCTACATCACTTTTCCAATATCCAGTTCTTTTAAGGTAGGGAATATTATTTCTTTTATATTCATGAAGAGAACTTCTGTTATTCCATTTGTTATTATTCTGTTGGAATAACCAGTATACGCGGTCTACCCTATACTTGGTGACATTCTTCTATTATTCTGTTGGAACATCCTGTCTGTGTGTTTTACACCGGACCTGGTTCCGTTTTATTATTATTCTGTTGGAATATCCTGTCTGTGTGTTTTACACCGGACCTGGTTCCATTATTTATTATTCTGTCGGAATATCCTGTCTGTGCGTTTACGCCGGACCTGGTTCCATTATTTATTATTCTATTGGAATAACCTGTCTGTGCGGTCTATCGCATGCATGGTGATTTCTTTTGTTATTCCATTCTTTATTGTACTCAGTTGGTTAAGTTTTGACTTCTATACTCCATGAAATTTGTGGAATATCCTTGATAGTTGCGTTTCATCCAGTATCTTTTCAAGAAAATATTCTTCTAAGCATTCTTGAATTTTACTCCACAATGCAGTATCATGTTGACAATTTGGACGTTGTTAATTCCTGGATAAATTAATTCTTGAACTTGTTTTATTGAATTCTTATATCATTGTCATCATCCTCATGTTTATAAAATGTTGAAAGTCATCTGTGGCCTGTAGTGCATAGATGGACTTGGTATGATTATGACCAGGGATTATTCGGTATAATCATGACCGTAATGTTACAAATGATGTGGTAAAAGTCCTCATTGGCCCGTAGTGCATTGATGGACAGTTGTTGGCATGATCATGACCATTAATGAATATACGAATATCCTTGGCCGTAGTGCAGGGGTGATTCGATGATGTGGATTATTTTATTAAGCTGAGTCTCAGCGATCACAGTGTTGAAAAACTTTTTAAATCATAAAAGATAGTAGAGTTTATTTTCTACTTGACTCTTTTAATGGATTGCTTGTTCCGCTACAGTTAAACTTGATGTCTATTATATTTTATCAGTTTAACATTGTTGAAGGCTAATGATAATTTATTCTGCATTATCTTAGTCATAATATTTCTTACTGGGCTAGTTGAGCTCACCCTTTCTTTCACTGTTCTCTTCAGGAAATGAGAACGTAGCTGGGACAAGTCGGGGTACGGAGTGATGGTCCGAATGATAGTATTAGTTAGTAGTCCTCACTATTCTATGTAATGGTGTGTTAATAAATGTAATGAGGACTCCTTTTGAGTATGAATACTCTCTAGAAGATAATATTTGTATTCAAACTCACAGTTTATGTTTTGTCGTATTGTACACGACAGTTGTATTATTAAGTTGTATTTGTATTCTGTACTATGTATCTGACGACCCAAGATGGGTGATGTATACCTAATTTTGGGGGCGTCACAGTTGGTATCAGAGCTTAGGGATATGATCCCTGGCTAAGATGTGAGAATAGAACTAGGAGGGGAGAGACGGGGAATTCCTTCGCTAGTATGACATACCTAAGTTTATTTGCATGGTATTTAATTGGTCGGTCATAATATAAGGATAATATATGACATATCAATTAATTTTTATTTTGTGGCAGTATCTGAAAATGGCATCTGAGAATGTTGAGAATAGCAATGGAGCACAGACGACTGTTGATTCACCACATATCAATAATCAGGATAATGTGCATCAGGAAGGTGTCAATCCTCATGCAAACAACAACACTGACCAAATGATGAATGATCAAATGTTCAGAGGCTTTATGCAATTCATGCAACAACAGGTGAAAGCGGCTCCTGTCCACAACGTAGGTGGAAATACTGGAAACTCTCAGGCGGTCACCGCTAAACAGTTTAAGGAGCTGGGACCACCGGAGTTTAAGGGAGAACCCAAACCACTTGTAGCTGAAACATGGATAAAGCAGATCACCAAGATATTTGATGTCTTGGGTTGCTCCGAGGAGCAAAAGGTTCCCTTTGCCGCCTTTATGTTGCGAGGAGAGGCAGATTACTGGTGGGAATCGATAAAGCGTACTCAACCTGCCGCACTGAAGATGTCTTGGGAGAAGTTTCAAGAGCTGTTTAACGACAAATACTTTCCCGAGAGTATTCGTCACATGAAGGAGGTGGAGTTCATCAAATTGGAGCAGAATAATATGACCGTGTCGCAGTACGAGGCAAAATTTGCGGAGTTATCCCGGTTTGCGTCCCACCTGGTGGATAATGAAGAAAGAATGACGCGGATGTTTTTAAGAGGTTTGAAGCCGGAGATACGTCAACATCTTGTTTCTCATAAACTGTGTTTGTATTCAGATGTTGTAAATAGGGCTCAGTTGGTGGAGCGCGATAACGAGACAACGCAACCAAAAGAGAGCAGCCGGCAAAATGATAATACCAGTGAGAGCAGTCATCGAAGCGGTGACAACAAGCGTGGAGGGAATCAACAGGCCAGAAATGGTAACCACTTCGGTGGTAATCAGGGCCAAAACAATAAGAATGGACATTTCAAGAAGAGGAGATTCAACAATGATGGAAAGACGTCAGCACCAGCACCTGTCGTTAAGGAAGGAGAACGACCACCTATCATATGTTTCAAATGCGGAGGGGAGGGGCACATCAGTCCAAACTGCGCGATGCCGTCCAAAGCATGTTATAATTGTGGAAGAGAAGGTCATTTAGCCCGATTTTGTCGTTTACCGAAGACAAATTCAGCTAGGATGGAGGCACCAAAGGCCGTCCCAGAAAAGTCAAAACCGGTTGTGCAAGGGAGAGCGTTTGTTGTGAACTCCCAGAAGCAAGGAACCCGAATGAGGTCATCACGGGTAAGCTTATCATAAACTCTAACGAAGTCTATACTTTATTTGATACCGGTTCAACCCATTCTTTTATTTCTCCTACTTGCGCTCATCGATTAAATTTGATTCCGGAGAAATTAGACTTTGACTTAGTAGTTGAAACTCCATTGGGAGAAACCTTCATTACATCCACGGTTTATAAGTCTTGTTTGGTTCAAGTTGGTACCCACACATTACCTGTCGATCTTATTTCATTAAAAATACTTGCATTTGACGTGATTCTAGGGATTGATTGGTTAACTACTCATCATGCAAAAATTGATTGTTTTCGTAAGGTTGTTAGCTTTCATATTCCTAATCGACCTATTATGCGAATTCAAGCAACCAAACCATTAAAATCAATCGCTGTCATCTCAAGCCATAAAGCTATTCGTTTATTGAAAAACGGATGTCAAGCTTTCTTAGCTCATGTCACAGATCTAAACAAAAATACGTCAGTTTTGAATGATATTTCTATTGTTAATAAATTCCCTGACGTATTCCCTGAAGAACTTCCTGGCCTACCCCCAGAGCGTGAAATTGAATTTTGTATCGATCTTGAACCCGGTACAAAACCCATTTCCAAAGCCCCATATCGAATGGCTCCTATTGAACTTCAGGAGTTAAAGATCCAACTGCAGGAATTGTTAGACATTGGCTTTATTCGTCCTAGTACTTCTCCTTGGGGTGCTCCTGTTCTATTCGTGAAGAAGAAAGATGGAAGTATGCGACTTTGTATTGATTATCGGGAGTTGAATCATGTCACCATCAAAAACAGGTACCCATTGCCACGTATTGATGACCTGTTTGACCAGTTGCAAGGAGCACAATTCTTTTCAAAGATCGATCTTCGTTCTGGATATCATCAGCTGAAGGTTAGAACTGAGGATATTCCAAAGACGGCTTTTAGAACTCGGTACGGGCATTATGAATTCCTAGTCATGTCCTTTGGATTGACTAATGCTCCTGCTGCCTTCATGGATATGATGAACCGGGTATTCAAGGAATATTTGGATCACTTTGTGGTCGTCTTTATTGATGACATCCTTATTTATTCCAAAAGCCGTGAAGATCATGAGCAACACTTGAGGCTGGTACTCCAAAAGCTTCGTGAATACAAGCTTTATGCCAAGTTGAAGAAATGCGAGTTCTGGCTGGAGGAGGTAGCATTCCTTGGGCACGTAGTATCAAGTCGTGGAATATCGGTTGACCCGGCAAAGATTGAAGCTATTCAAAGCTGGGAGCAACCTAAATCAGTGACCGAGGTACGTAGCTTTCTTGGTTTAGCTGGTTATTATCGGAGATTCGTGGAAGGATTTTCTCGAATCGCTACTCCATTAACTCAGCTGACTCGGAAAGATACAAAGTTTGGTTGGAGCGAAGAATGTGAGCAGAGTTTTCAAGAACTCAAGAGGAGACTCATTTCAGCACCTGTTCTAACAATACCATCTGGCTCGGAGGGATTTGTCATCTACAGTGATGCTTCGAGCAAAGGGTTGGGATGCGTTCTCATGCAACATGGAAAAGTCATAGCCTATGCATCAAGACAACTCAAGGAATATGAGAGGAATTATCCTACTCATGATCTAGAGTTGGCAGCTGTTGTCTTTGCACTTAAAATTTGGAGGCATTACTTGTATGGGGAGAAAGTGGAGATCTTTACGGATCATAAAAGCCTCAAATATTTCTTCACTCAAAAGGAACTCAACATGCGACAACGACGTTGGCTTGAACTGTTGAAAGATTATGATCATACCATTCAATACCATCCTGGAAAAGCGAACGTGGTAGCTGACGCATTGAGTAGAAGATCATATGCGGGTACAAGTGCAATATTAACAACGCAAAGGCCCATTTTGTGTGACTTGCAAAGGATGGAGATAGAGTTGAAGACTCCAGGGACCCATGTGATGATGGCGAATATACGAGTAGAACCGACTTTAATCGATAAAGTTAAAGCTGCTCAAGCTACAGACCTGGAGCTGATGCGTATGAGGAAGAAAGTGCAAGAAGGTGTTATGCCGGAAGCAAGAATCGATGAAGAAGGAATACTTCGAGTCAACTCCAGACTTTGTGTTCCTAACAACCCTGATTTAAAGTATGAAATCATGATGGAGGCGCACAACACACCGTTTGCAATCCATCCTGGAAGTACCAAAATGTATCATGATCTTCGTCATACATTTTGGTGGAGCAATATGAAGAGAGAGATAGCGTTGTTTATCTCAAGGTGTCTAACTTGTCAACGAGTCAAAGCGGAGCATCAAGTACCAAAAGGTCCATTGCAACCACTTGAAATTCCAGAATGGAAGTGGGAGCACATTACCATGGATTTCGTTACCGGTCTTCCTAGGGTTTCTCAAGGTATTGATGCGATTTGGGTCATTGTTGATAGATTGACCAAGTCTGCTCATTTCTTACCGATACGAGAAACTTATACACTTGAACGTCTTGCTCGTATGTACATAAACGAGATTGTAAGACTGCATGGTATGCCAGTATCCATAGTTTCTGATCGAGACCCAAGATTCACTTCACGATTTTGGGTTAGTTTACAAAAAGCTATGGGCACGGAGTTACGATTTAGTTCAGCATATCATCCTCAGACGGACGGACAATCAGAGAGGACTATTCAAACTCTTGAAGATCTATTAAGACTCTGTGTCTTTGACTTCAAGGGAAGTTGGGACAAGTTCTTACCATTGGTGGAGTTTTCCTACAACAACAGTTATCAAGCAAGTATTGGCATGGCTCCATTCGAAGCATTGTATGGAAGAAAATGTCGTTCTCCAGTATGCTGGGATGAGGTGGGCGAAGCAACGTTGTTGGGACCGGAGTTGGTACGTATGACTACAGAAAAGATTCAAACGATCCGACAACGTATAAAAACCTCACAAGATCGACAAAAGAGTTATGCTGATCTTCATCGAAAGGACGTGGAATTTGATGTAGGAGATCATGTGTTCTTACGTGTTGCTCCATGGAAAGGAGTTACGAGATTTGGAAAGAGAGGAAAGCTAAATCCTCGATTCATCGGTCCATTTTTAATCCTCGATCGAGTAGGAACTGTGGCTTATAGACTCGCTTTACCGCCAAGTATGTCTCGTGTTCATAACGTTTTCCACATATCCATGTTACGCAAATATGTGGAAGACCCGAACCACATTATTGAGTTAGAACCGGACGAAATAGCGGAGGATTTGACGTATGAAGAAGTTCCTGTTCAAATCTTGGATAAGAAGGAACATATTCTACGCTCCAAGGTTATACCTCAAGTCAAAGTTTTGTGGAGAAACCACGATGTTGAGGAAATGACTTGGGAGTTAGAATCAGAAATGAAATCAAGGTATCCTTACCTCTTCGACATACCAGGTACGTACCCTAATTTCGAGGGCGAAATTTCATAAGAAGGGGAGGTTGTAAGACCCCAATTTTTATAAATAAAGATGAATTTTCTATAAATATCATTTTTGAATATTATGGAGTTAATTTGATATAATGTTATAGTTGTGGGTAATATTTATAAATTTTGCAAAGTAAGCAAGTTGTTATAAAATATTCGTTTGGTCGGAGAATATTCTTTTTGTCGGGGAATATTCGTACGACGGCACAATCATTGGTGGACCCCACAACGGAATTATTGTCGGATTGAGAAAACGACAGAATTATCTTTCTATAAAAATAACGGCTGAGGTGTTACCGTTAAAACCGTTAAAACTGTTGAACTACTCGGTAGTAAAAGTACAGTAATACGCGTGGTTGCATAGTAGCACACGGTATTGATTATTGATGCTTACGTGAGAAGTCACTCAGCTATACTCAATTATTGCTACAGTAATTGCTGCATCATATCTCTTAAATTATTGTCATAGTATCATCTGTAATCAATAATTGAGACGTTGTGGTAAGTTTGGTTATTTTATGGGGGGCCATATGTCATCATCTAAGAGTCTCTTCGTCAATAGTAATTACCGTCGTCAATAGTAATTACCGTCGTCAATAGTATTTACCTTGGTCAATAGTAATTACCTTCGTCAATAGTATTTACCTTGGTCAATAGTATTTACCTTGGTCAATAGTAATTACCTTCGTCAATAGTATTTACCTTGGTCAATAGTATTTACCTTGGTCAATAGTAGTTGTCCCTTCAATATTACCAAGAGTCATTTGACCCTTCGTTAAGACCAAGAGTCATTTGACCCTTCGTTAAGACCAAGAGCCACCCTCAGTTTTTCTATAAATAGAGGCCTAGGGCTTCATTATTTTTCACGAATTCATTCAAGCTATAGAGAGAGAAAGTATAGAGAGAATAAGAGAGAGAGAGACTAAAAGTATTCTGCTACATCACTTTTCCAATATCCAGTTCTTTTAAGGTAGGGAATATTATTTCTTTTATATTCATGAAGAGAACTTCTGTTATTCCATTTGTTATTATTCTGTTGGAATAACCAGTATACGCGGTCTACCCTATACTTGGTGACATTCTTCTATTATTCTGTTGGAACATCCTGTCTGTGTGTTTTACACCGGACCTGGTTCCGTTTTATTATTATTCTGTTGGAATATCCTGTCTGTGTGTTTTACACCGGACCTGGTTCCATTATTTATTATTCTGTCGGAATATCCTGTCTGTGCGTTTACGCCGGACCTGGTTCCATTATTTATTATTCTATTGGAATAACCTGTCTGTGCGGTCTATCGCATGCATGGTGATTTCTTTTGTTATTCCATTCTTTATTGTACTCAGTTGGTTAAGTTTTGACTTCTATACTCCATGAAATTTGTGGAATATCCTTGATAGTTGCGTTTCATCCAGTATCTTTTCAAGAAAATATTCTTCTAAGCATTCTTGAATTTTACTCCACAATGCAGTATCATGTTGACAATTTGGACGTTGTTAATTCCTGGATAAATTAATTCTTGAACTTGTTTTATTGAATTCTTATATCATTGTCATCATCCTCATGTTTATAAAATGTTGAAAGTCATCTGTGGCCTGTATTGCATAGATGGACTTGGTATGATTATGACCAGGGATTATTCGGTATAATCATGACCGTAATGTTACAAATGATGTGGTAAAAGTCCTCATTGGCCCGTAGTGCATTGATGGACAGTTGTTGGCATGATCATGACCATTAATGAATATACGAATATCCTTGGCCGTAGTGCAGGGGTGATTCGATGATGTGGATTATTTTATTAAGCTGAGTCTCAGCGATCACAGTGTTGAAAAACTTTTTAAATCATAAAAGATAGTAGAGTTTATTTTCTACTTGACTCTTTTAATGGATTGCTTGTTCCGCTACAGTTAAACTTGATGTCTATTATATTTTATCAGTTTAACATTGTTGAAGGCTAATGATAATTTATTCTGCATTATCTTAGTCATAATATTTCTTACTGGGCTAGTTGAGCTCACCCTTTCTTTCACTGTTCTCTTCAGGAAATGAGAACGTAGCTGGGACAAGTCGGGGTACGGAGTGATGGTCCGAATGATAGTATTAGTTAGTAGTCCTCACTATTCTATGTAATGGTGTGTTAATAAATGTAATGAGGACTCCTTTTGAGTATGAATACTCTCTAGAAGATAATATTTGTATTCAAACTCACAGTTTATGTTTTGTCGTATTGTACACGACAGTTGTATTATTAAGTTGTATTTGTATTCTGTACTATGTATCTGACGACTCAAGATGGGTGATGTATACCTAATTTTGGGGGCGTCACAAATTCTCTTTCACTGGAGTGTAAAGATGGGTAGATTATTGGTATGATCATGACTAGGGTTCTCTTTGGCCTGTAGTGCAAAGTTGAATTGTGACTGGTATGATCATGACCATTGAATTTATAATTGAATATCTTAAGCTTAAGTGCAAAGGTGAATTGATCAACATGGTTATAATTATTGTTTATATAAATTCTGAAATGATTATATATTTCTTTGAGATATGAATATATTTGGCCTGTAGTGCAAATATGAATTGTTGATGAATATCTTTGGCGGTAGTGCAAAGATGAACTGTTGTTGAATATCTTTGGCCGTAGTGCAAAGATGGTTTGTTGATGAATATCTTTGGCCCGTAATGCAAAGATGGATTTGTTAGTATGATTATAAACAGGAACTGTGATTTGGTATAACCATGATCTTTGATGTTTCAGGTAAAGACAGGTGATGAAAATATTCTTCGTCCTGGGTGCGAAGAAAAATTTATAGTCACAATTATGATTATGAGTTATTTATATGATTGTGGACCAGAACTGTTGATTGATGTTACAGGGATAAAACATTGTTGGTGGATTTTTAACATGGAGAAGATAATAGACTTTATAGTCTATTTGACTTTTCTAATGGATTGCTCGTTCCGCTGCAACTATGGTTGAAATTTTTATCATTTACCATATGTTCTAAATCTCTGATTTATTATTGATGAAGGCTATTGATAATTTAATTATCTTTAGTCATGATATTCTTTACTGAGCTAGTTGTGCTCACCCTTTTGCTTCACAATTCCTTTCAGGTAATAAGAGTGTAGCTGGGTCGAGCGGGGGTAACAAGGGAATAGAACGGTGGTCATCATTTAGTAGTTATATTTGGTGAAGAAAATAGGGTGAGGCGAACCCAACGTTGGAAGGGTGTTTTGTCACTATCATACAAGATGTCTAATGACATACAACCTCGTGTCATCATAGGACAGGGTTGTGCTCATCCACTTGCCGAGTATATCTACAAGCACTACCTATATAATCTTGGTATTTATTTAAAGTATAATTCTCAGTTAGATACAGTGGAGATAATGATAAGTCAAGAGAAGACTCACTATTGGGAAGAATATGATAGTAATCTTCTCGTTTTTCTTTGGGGTCTATTGGGTCAACCAAGGATAATTCTGTGGCCATATGATATCTATCATAACCTAGAAGCATGGCCTCCCATGTACGAAGGTTTCCTTGAGCACTTCCCAAATATTCTAGTTTCTAAAACAGTTTTTGACTATACTCTTATGTAAGGTGTTACTGTGAGGTGCTGTCCACGGTTGGGACATGAGTCACATTTGGTATATATTTGTATCCAAACTCACAGCATATGTGTTGTTGTATTTTGCACGACAATTGTTGTAATAAAGTTATAGTTATTTTCTGTACCATGTATTTGGCGACTCAGAATAGGTTGGATGGAATGGATCTATTTTGGGGTCGTTACATTTGTTACGTATAATAAACTTTGGGGTGTACTTAGACACCTTTTTTAATTTGAGGTACAAAAATTAACAACGGCGTAAAATTTGGAGTGCAAATTGTCTTTTAGTCATTATTGATATTATATTTCGGAAAGAAGAGAGTATTTTTTTCAATTAAATATTTAAATGCGTACTTGCGAAAGTTTGCAGATATCAGTCTTTTCTTCCCTCGCGAAGACTGGCGGGTTGCCGGAACAGTAAAACTGTGCGCAGCGGCATACTTTATAAACATATTTACTACGTTCTCGATCTCCTCTGCTGGCCAGAATTTCTCAGTCCTCCTCTCTTTCAGAACAAGAAACAATCATGATCACCACGGTAATTACGAATCTGTCACCTCCCACATCATTATTATTCCTTTTCCCAATTCTAAATACAAATATATATATACACACACACACACGCACACACGCACACACGCACACACGCACACACATACAGAGCGCACTAACTTACTGTTTGTATATATGTGTTTCTGGTTTGACATATTTGTTGTGAATTATATATGCAATATGCAGGAAAGGAGTTTCTCAGGGGGTTCTTCACAAAGCCCTAGATCCCAATCTTCTCGACCTCCATATTTATCAGTATCAGTCACTGATCCTGCTAGAATGGGCAATGGCGTCCAAGCTTATATATCCTATAAGGTTATCACTAAGGTAAGCTTGTGTGTACATATGTGTATTTATCAATTTCAAGATCATTGGGTTGGGGATAGCCGTTAGCATTTTTTAATTGAATTAGACAATCCTTTTATAATTGGGCTTATTTATTTATTTAATTTCATTGCTTGATGAAGTAATTCTCCTCTGGTAATTTAGATGGGTTAATGCAATATGGATTGAGGGGTTTGTTGCATGACCTGAGACCTGTCTGCACTGCTCTCAAATCAGTGATTTTTTTCTGAAAATATAAACAATGAACCTGAACTGCAGTGAGGCTCTCTGCAACTGCTTCACTTTAATGAACTGCATCCTTGTTTTTCTTTTTGATAGGTAATTTTTTATCCAAGTAACAAATGTTAAATATTATTCTTAGGATAAAAGTCCCGGTGGACTTTTCACGCATATTAAGAAGATAAATGAATTGACAAAATTGTCTATAATAATGTCATTAAATATGGAGAGAGAATTAGAATAAGAAAAGTATGAGATATTTAATGTTACGGGTATAATAGGAAAATATGTGTAAAAGTTTGGTTATTAAAGGAAAATTGACATTTAACATGGGACTATCCAAAATAGTAATAAGGACTTTTATCATGGGACGGAGGGAGTAGTATTTTGGTTTCCTTGTATTAGATGCATACCTTCATAACCAAATCAAGGAAAAACAGTACTTCTGATGGGTATCCTTGTATTAAATGCATACTTTTATAACCAAATCTAAGGAAAACTGTATTCTTAATAGCATGATTTATGAGCTAAGTGAGAAGATATGGAAAGGAGACGAGGTGTAGCCTAGTTGGTCGGGGATCCCCTCCCATTTGCACAAGAGAGAGTGGTTTGAGTCTCGCTGGCAGTTCCCTGTCTTTTATATCGGCCGATACTCTTACGTATCGGTCACTACTGATATGATATGTATCTTCCGATATGGTATCAACCAATACTTTGAACCATGATTTCTATTTTCCATGGATACTTATCAAAAAAATAAAAGAAAAATGCATTTCAATGGAAAGGCCTTGTTTATCTCTCCTTGTGTTGATTGAGAGGGAAGGATATAACAAGAAGAGAGTGCTTAATCTTACCGCTATACGTTTAATCAAAGAATGGAACTTTTTGGGATAGGCAAGGATGGTGTTTTTGGGATTGACAAAAAGATGTGAAGTAAAAGTTTTACCTATCCCCCTGTGTAACCCACTTTTGAGAAGAAAGAATTTGGTGGGTGGAGAGACAAACCTTCTTTGGTTCATTTCTCCCATTTCCCTCCTACTATCCATCTGTCCCCTTTTTCATCCCAACTCTCTTGACTACCTTATCAACCCTCCTACCAAACAGAGACCTCTCCTTGGATTTAAAAATTTTAATTTACAGGAATTCTGTTCACTTACTTTTGTGTTTGTGCTAAGTTATAGAATTTGATTGTACAACTCAACTCAACGATGTCTTTTATCCCAATGTAGGCTGAAATGAATCCCACATGCAAGCAAATTGGGTAGAAAGGCAAGATGAAAGCAAAAATGTAAAACAAAGTAAAAAAGAATAAGATAAAATAATTAAAAATATAAGAGGAAATGACTCCTGCTATTTAGTCTGACTGTTCTTTTTTACTTGTTTTGGCAGACAAATTTTCCAGAGTACCAAGGGCCAGAGAAGATAGTTATTAGACGTTATAACGATTTTGTTTGGCTACGTGATCGTCTCTTTGAAAAGTTCAAGGGTATCTTCATTCCTCCTCTTCCAGAGAAGAGCACTGTAGGTAACAAGCCATTACATTCCTATTTTTTATCTCAAAGATATAACATATTATGATGTGCTAAATTGTTAAACGCACAACATTATGGACATTCTGAGGACCGTTTTGGTTGCATGAATATTTAATTTACGCCCTTCCTTCAATCTCTTTTCTGCTTGCTCGTCAATCACACATGTTGAAATTTAAACTCCCCATTCCCCTTCCCCCCGATATATATATATATATATATATATATATATATATATATATATATAATGGAATGAATATATTTATGTAGAAAAAACATTATACTGATTAAAAAGGAACTCCATCATTAAATAATTACCATTTATTTGACTTGGTCATTAATAATTTTTCATGATTAAAGATCATGCCTATATAGTCTTTGTAATTCTTATTATTTTATTGTAACAAGTGGGTCATGAACAGCTCTTGGTGAATGGGAAGTTATAAATGATGGAAATGTTTGTTCAGAGCAAAAACAATTTTACCATATTTTGAGGGAAAATTTGCAAATGTAATTTTTAATATTGGCCAAGGAATAAATTTTTAGTATGTAAGACTCGGTTAGAGGTTTTGCTACATAATCCCACAATTAGACCATCTTAGGGTGCTACACAGCTATCCAAGTCAAAGTTACTTTGATTCGGTGCGGAATTTCTACCTCTATGCGCAACAGTATTATGATTTGTGGCAAGCATGTCCATGTGTATAATTGCTTGAAGCACTTTGAAAGGACTAACTTCTGTTTCTGTCATGCAGAGAAATTTAGATTCAGTGCGGAATTTATCGAGATGAGGCGTCAAGCATTGGATATATTTGTTAACAGGATTGCCTCACATCATGAGCTTAAGCAAAGTGAGGATCTGAGAACCTTTTTGCAGGCAGATGAACAGGTATATAAGCTTAATGGCTTAATAACTTAGTTCCTTTTCTGCTACTTCTAAAAGTAAATTTACTTTTACAGGCATGCCCATCTACATTACTGAAGGAGAGTGAAAAGTAATAAATTTGTAGGGACAAACAGGACAGTTCTGGTACATGAAAGCTTCATAGCAAAAACTTCCTCACAAAGCTTAAAAGCATGCATGCGAAATAAACTGCTTTAATAAGTTTTAAGGAAAAAGAATTGACTTAAGAATTTTACGATTTAATGTTTAATAAAAAAGATTTAACAAAGCTGATGCAGTTGCTGTTCTGATAGTGCTACTTAGCTTTGTTCCTGAAGAACTTCATCCCTTAGTGGTGTATCTAGGAACTACACATTGTCCCTGTACAACACTAGTGGCAAGGTAAGTTATGGTTTTTCTTTATTGAGAAAAGAAGTTGATGATAGATGTCCATGCAGGAAAAGGACGATTTTTACTAAATAAAAGGATATTTCCCATACAAGATGAATGGCCTTGAATGGTGCTGTAAAAAACTGGAGTCATGACCTAATGGTTTCACAACTTCTGACTCCAGTTAGGGAAGAAATCCTACAATAACAGTTATTGGTACAAGGCCTTGAAGAGCTACCTAACATGGCTTCCCTAGAGACCAATTTTTTCAAAATAGCAGAAAGATTCTCTTGTCGAAACTATTTTGAAATTTTCTTTTCCAATTCAACACATTGAAATAGGATTTTGATCCTTGCATAAAGAATAAAGTAACATTTGAAGTTGAATCTACAAACATCATATGATGTTGCAGGCATATTTATCATCACTTCGAAATAAACTAATTTTTGAAGTAGATTCATGTATACATTTGCGTTCTCTCTCTTTGAATGCATAATTTTTTGTGGTCCTAGAACTCGAAGTGTTGACAATTTGTTTGAAAAGAAACTTTTGTTTTGTCAAGTGTCTGGAAAGAAGCTCCTCACCAAGGGTTAGTTTCTTTTAGTTAGTTGGAAACATAATTGAAGGTTGTGTACACTGGTAGCTGCTACTTAAATTCAAGATAGGGCATGGCCCTTGATAGAGTTGACTGATGTAATAGGATGCATGTAGTCAACTCAATTGAGGAATAATGATTTGCTGAGTTGAGCTGGTTTTTGTCAATGAAAAACTATCCTCCATGCTTTTAACCTTTTTCATAAGTACATTTATGACTGGTGTAATAGGATGCATGTACCCTTTTTTTAATATATATATTTATATTGATAAGTAGGTGTAAAATTAGAGGAAATCAATATACTTTGTACAGCGTGAGATGGTACCTACGGGGAGCTATTGTAACTATTGTTGCTAGGGGTGCTCATCGGTAAAAAACCGAACCGGTACCGAAAAACCGAAACGGTACCGACCCGAAATTACCGAAAAAACAACAACCAAAACCGATAATTCCGTTTTGGTACCGGTTCGGTACAAAATCGGTACCGGTTTTTTCGGTTCGGTTTTTGATTATACCGCATGCATGGTAATATTTATAATTATTAATAAATAATAATAATTAAATAATTTTTTTTAATATATTAACAAATAATTACATCCCAACCAAATGGTACTATGTGTAAATTTAGGATTATCCAGATTATGAATGAAAAACATTTTTCCAATATTTCTCTCTTTTCCTTTCTAGCTCTTCTTCCAATTATGTTCTTCTTCAATTAGTTAAACTGCTTATGAAATTGTGAGAATTCATAACAATGGATTCCGTATTTTCTCAAGATCGAAGAAATTGTCAATGCTACAGGCGAACTACTTCTACTAGGAAGTTAATATGAGATATTGATTGCTAGGATTTGTTAGTTTATTATATGCTTGTTGTATACTTTAATACTTGTATGTATTGTTGCCTTGTTGGTTTATCCGCCTAAACTCTATAAATTGTACAGTATTGACATTTGACAGTATTACATGAAACCAACAAATCCACATTCACAGATGCAAAACATTCTGCAGCATGTTTACAGTTATTCCCTGTGAGATATTTATAAATACTTTAATATAACAACTAAAATATTCATAACATTCTGTAATATACACTGTAATTAAACTAGTACTTAATTATTATATTTTTAAATTCGGTTTTTTCGGTTCTGTACCTAATGCAAAAATTTAAGAACCGCTACCGGTACCGAAAAGTATAAAAAAACCGAAAAACCGGTACCGCCGGTTTCGGTTCCAACCGGTTCGGTAAAAAACCGAAAAAACCGAATTTTTGAGCACCCCTAATTGTTGCATCACCTCACAAGCCTCTTTATTTTAAGAACTATGGAGGTGTCAAATTAACAATAACTATTATATACCTTTAGTGTAGTTCTGGTTACTACTTTGAATTAAATTCCATAAAGTCTAGGGCTTGAGGGCCGTGGTATCATGTTGTTCATTATAAAAAAGAGCCTGATTTTATATTGAATCATAATTAGTTTAGAATGACAATAAAATTTTAGTTTAACTAGAGGGTGTAATTGAGATAGACCAGAATGTCATTTCTTTTTAAATTTTTAATTTTACGAATTCCATTTTGTTTAAAGTACCATTCAGACATCAACCATTTTTTGTATTTCTTGTTCTCTTTTCATACCTATGTATGTGCCTTTATCATATATATACATATACGAATATTTGTTATGCATATGATGCTATTATGTTGGTTGTTTTGCAGACAATGGAGAGAGCAAGGTCCCAGGAAACTGGAATATTTAAGAAGAAACCTGCAAACTTGATGCAAATATTCAAGGTAACTTGGTGGTTTTCAGAGGATAAATGAACCAGCGAATTATTTAATGCTTGACTATGACATGAGCTGCATTAGGGCTTTCGAGAGGAGCTCCTCATGAAGGCTAACAACGATCCTGTGCTGTGCACATGATAAAAAACCATGAGCTAGAAGACAATTTAACTCTGCGAGCTAACCATGAACTCAAGCTTTAGGCTTCCGAAATTTCATTCTTATTACACTAACTTATCTAAATATTCTACAGGATGTACAATCTAAAGTGAGTGATGTTGTTCTTGGAAAAGAAAAGCCAGTTGAAGAATCGAATCCTGAATATGAGAAACTGAAGCATTACATTTTTGAGCTTGAAGATCACTTAGCTGAAGCCCAGAAGCATGCATTTCACTTGGTAAAGAGACACAGAGGTATTATGCCACCCCCCTTCTCTCTCTCTCTCTCTCTCTCTCTCTCTCTGTATGTATATATATATATATATATATATGTATATGTATCTCAGAAAATGGGTTTGGACATCTTTTCTAAATCCTGTTTTCAGGAAATATTTCTGAAAATACAAGCATTTCAAAACGGAATATGAAATAATAGGGTTAAAAGATTAGGATATATACTAAAGTTTATTATGCATAACTCAACTCAACAGTGCCTTTTATCCCAAACTAATTGTATAGGCTTGAGAACAATCCCATATGTAAAAATTAATGTTTATTATATTGGAAATTTTTATGTAGTTTAGAACTTAGATATAAACAAATGTGTTTTCTTCTTTAAAATATATTTTCAAATTATTTTACTGAGAACTTTTTTTTATAGTATTTTTCAAAAATGGTAGCGAAGCAGAGAATTGAAGAAACGGAATAGTATTGCAAAAACAAATACTGAATATGAAAGCAGAAAACAGAGATGGTAACCAAATAAGCCCTACTTTTATATCATATCATTTCCTTTTACCTGTAGTTTGTATATCACCCTTTTTCCCCCTTCCTCCATTCATATATATTCAAATGAAATTGAAATGCATTACATGTTTTTTTCCCACAGAGTTGGGGCAATCTGTATCAGATTTTGGAAGGGCTGTCAAGCTCCTAGGTGATTGTGAAGGAGATGCACTTGGGAATGCATTCTCTGAACTAGGGGCTAAATCAGAGATTTTAGCAGTAAAGCTGCAAAAGGAGGTTAGTTTGACGTGGAAGATATTGTTTTGTTTACATTTTGTGAATCCTAAATTTCAGAAGTTGTTATTGATTATGTCACTTACTTTTCTCTCAATCAGGCCCACCATCTCTTAATGAACTTTGAAGAACCCTTAAAAGATTATGTACGTGCTGTACAATCAATCAAGGTGATTATTTGGCGCCTTAACTTTCAAAAACCCAGTCATCTACCGATTCTGTGCTGAACTGTTCTTCAGCAATCAGCAGTCTCCTGAACTACTTCAGAGACTGCTGGTCCTATATACTTTAAGAGACTGAATCAAAGGATCAATATTCTTTCACTTCAGCATTCACACGTTACATTTACATAATCATTTTAGTTTCTTGTTTCCTCACTTTTCCCATATTACTGTATTAGTTTTTTGAACTGGTTCTAATGGTTTTGTTGTTTCCTAACAGGGAACTATAGCAGAAAGAGCCAGTGCTTTTAGGCAGCAGTGTGAACTGGCAGAAACAGTGAAACTGAAGGAAATAGATCTGTATGGTCTCATCAAACAATTTTGCTTCTCATTGCTGATCCATTTTTCATTATGAACTATAATTTGCAATCACACTTGAATCCAAGTTTGAGCATTCAGGCAAAAGTGAATCTTCTTTCGCAGCCTGCACCACCACCCCCATCCCTGCCAAAATGAAATAATATGCTGATCTCTCCGCCAAGTCATTGCGCAATCATTTTGAAGTTTGTTTTTTGGTGAAACATTGCAAATGGTTTAAAGGTTCAAAATGATGACCTCATTGTTATAGACACCCAAGTATTTTACAATTCTCACAAAGCACATTTAAATTGACACATGAACATAGTTACAGGCAATTTTTTGTTTGGAGAAAACCCCTCTAATTTGTGGAACGGAGTTGTTGTGATGAAGTTTATGTCAATTCCTTTCTGGAAAAGCTCAGTCTATAGTTTATATTATATTTGTTTTTTTTATGCAGCAACAAACTGAGGCTAATGCGATCAGAAAAGATGCTAGATGCTGAGCATGACTATGAAGAGGTAAGTAAAGCTTATGACGGCCCAGTGGATTTCTTCTTTATTTAAGCTCTAATAGGTTTGTGTGATGCAGCTTAAGGCTGACAGTGAGGAAGCAACAAGAAGATTTGAGACTATAGTGCGGCTAATGAATGAAGAGATTGTACGCTTTCAAGAGCAGAAAACAATAGATATGGGGATTGCTTTCCATGAATTTGCAAAGGGACAAGCTCGCTTAGCAAATGGTATCGCTGATGCCTGGCGAAGTCTCCTTCCCAAGCTCGAGGCTTTCTCTTCTTCGTAATACATTAGACAAATTAGGGACCCTGGGTAGTTCTTGTTTTGTAAAGACAGACTTACATAGCTTTCTCCCATGTTGTACGAACTGTAGTGAATTTTCATTTTGTTACTTGTACAAATCCAAAGCGAAGTTTATTTCCGAGCAACAAACAATAACAATATCGTCTACTTCATAGTCTTAATGTGCTAATTTTGTTATTCTTTCATAAGAAGATTTGTTCGAGGCATGAGACTCTTATTATTATTACTATACTTGATCTAAAGATGCTCATAATCCACTAATTGATGTTATTTAATTTTAATTTCTTGATTTAACAAATAAATAAATTATTTTGAGTCAATAACAGGAAATTTGTCTCGGCGAGGGTTTAAATTAGCAACTAATTTTAGTTTACATAAATGTTAAAACATACATGGAATTCATTCAATGGAAAGTGAAGTCTATTCTACTCTTGTTTGGGCTTGGGTGAGACAGCATGAATAAAATTACTAATTTGAGAGCTTTTCAAATTTAAATGAGATGATTAATTAACAAATATGAAACTAAAAATATTATTAGTATTTTTTAAATAATTTACGTTATAATTATTAGTATTATTAATAGAACGAGTGAGAGTATTACAGATGCTTTTAAGGACACAAGTGAAAGCCAGTCCTCCACCTCATAATAAACTTGCAAATAAAAAAAAGGAAAGCTTATCCATCCTATCCAGTTAGTTTCACTCTCACAATCCTCCTACACACTACAAAGTTAACTACAAAGTTGAGTTGTTCCAATTCAAGCCAGCCATGGCTTCTTCTACTGTGAGCATTGGGCAACTCTTGAGTATAAGTGGAGCTAATTCCCACGCCCATTTCTCCTCCGCCGCATCCCGGTTATGTCCCCGTTCACTTTCCTCTATTCAAAATGATGATCGGTTTTTTAGAGTCGGTGATCAAAGGTTCTGCAGCCACCGGAATATAATGCCTGTTTCCAGAAGAGCAACATCTGGCAATTCACCTGCTGCTAACCAAGATGATGAAGATGGAGTGTCTTTGGGAACCATGAAGCTGCCATCGGATACTGACATTCCTAGATTCGAATCCTTGCTCTTTCAGGTATGTATTGTATATACTCCACTCCCTCCATTGATTATAAATTACGGACTGTTGGTTAGATTCAATTCCCTAGGCCCTAGCTAGCTGCGTTTATTTCTACTTTATCATCAGTTTTACGTTCAACAAGTTGTTCATTTTAATTTGAATGGTTTTTATTTTTTCATTCATGTTTTTTAATTCATGGTTACAGTGGGCTAATAGTCTCTGCCAAGGTGCTTCTCTGCCACTTCCAGTTCCTTTGAAGGTTGGTCATGCCCAATTTATATATGTACTCTTTCATTTTATTATTATTATATATCATTTTGAGCCATTAGCTGGGTATTCTATGCTCGATCGTGTGTCTATTGAAAGGAAAGATTTCCTTTTCCCTCACCAAAAAACGGCACCCAAATTTGAGGAAAAAATATTCCTAATCTAGTTAGGATTCTGGTGGTCCAATCCAATGTTGATTGGGTATGAGTGAATATAATAAGTTTAATAGTATTTGCAATGAACATGTTATAAAAACAAAGGCCAAGTTTATTATGTATTTCATGAATTGAACAGGTTGATAAAATTGCTGGTGGAGTCAGACTTGGGTTCGTTACCATCAGAGATGGAAAGACTGAAGTTCCTGTGCATATAGATTGCTTAGTTTATCCCCCGACCGCCGGTGTTCCATTTTTCCGAGCTATAAGAAATGGAGCATTGAAAGAAAAGTCACCTCCTGGGGAGCCAAGGATCATGAAAAGCCTTCTAGCTGCCCTTAAAAAATCTGTTGAAATAGCCAGAGTTTAAAGCAGTGTGTGTATTCTTTGTTAAAACATAGATATCTTTAATTCCCTGTAATAATATTATTATATATGTTAAAGGAAGAGCTGACCAAAGGAGGATTTTGGTTTGGTTTGAGCATTTCTAGGTTTAGCACAATGACCTAAATACTCAATTAGCAGGCCAATAATAATTAGTTTGTTGTAGAGGACATGCGTATAATTTCAAATCAACCAGACACCAATTGGCAAATTCAGATATATATAAAATAGTAGTCAGCAGAGAACCCGTGTTGTAATATATATATATTTTATCATACTCTGTTAATTCCTCCTTTTCCTTTATTTAATCAGAAAAATAAAAAATTGGTAAACATTTAATTTTGAGTCAATTCGGCACCATAACACGATTGCAAATTCTGCTATACACTTATTTTATCATCTTAGTTCGATTTTTAAGGTTAAATTTTTTTAATGAAAAGTTCTTGCTCTAGATTGATTAATGTGAACTTTTTTTTTTCTATCCTATACTTTTCTTCATAATTATTTTTTTGTCCTATAAATTTGTACTAACAAAAAATATTAAATGAAAATATTAGTTTCATTTTCTTCTTGTTGACCAGAAAAATGGCACTCGTTTTTAGTCCATTTTTCACGTGTTTAACTAAGGGATTGTTTGTTTAGGATTGAATACATCTGAATGGCTAAATTGGTCGGACATTAAGTATGTTTATTTTGGATAAAAATCATCTGAATGGCTGAATCGGTCGGATGATTGAGCTGAATGAGCAGCTGAATAAAATAAAAATATTAACTATTATATTAAGTAATATTAAATAAATTTACAACAATTTTACATTTTTACAGAGGGATAAAATAATAAAATTATGTCATTCAGATGTTTCATACATATTAATTATCAAATAACTTTTTTCATTCAAATTTAATTTTTATCAAACACCTCTTTAGTGTGAAAATTCCTGCGGTAAGAGAAGGACTATATATTGGGACGACGAGAGGAAATGATTTGAAAACCATGGGCGGTCCATCTCGTAATAAGTCTTATAAGTTTGAATTAATTTTCTGAAATTTTCAGAGTTTTGTTTCTTTATTAGTTGAATTACTTTTTTACACTTAAATTGTTTTAGTATTATAAAACAAATTGATTTATGGTTGAATTACTTTTTATACCCTTAAAATTGGAACATATTAAACCACGTCATGTATCATGTCAATTTTCTGTTAAAAAGATTAATGGCGAAGACAGAATTTGAGATTTTTGTTAGTAAATTAAAGTTTAATAAGTTGATTGTAAGAAAAAAAAAGTTAAGTTAGTTGACTAAATTGACCTAAAGTAGAATGATAAAACATTTAACCCTCATTTTCTTGCTTAGTTGTATGCCAGAACTTTAAAATCAATTAGTAAAGAAAGAAAGGACTCCTATACTATATATATAGAGGATTAGAGGTTAATGGAATTACAAGGTAGAAGTAGCCGATTGGATTATAATAAATATGCACTTGAATATTCCCTTTTTGTCTGCAGGAAATTGATGAAAGAAACAAAGTATGAATCTACAACTAATATACTATCACTTGGTTATTATCATTGGTAATTACATGTACCAAGAGATTCACCTGTCAATATAAGTATATTAACCTAGAGATTCACTACCATACCATTGATAAATGACTCATACAAACAATATTCTACAAGCAAAGATGGAGAAAGTAAAACCACAAAGTATTCTTAGTACTAATGTGGAGGAAGACGGTTATGACGCTGTGGTTGTGGGTTCTGGATATGGAGGTTCTGTGGCGGCTTGTCGGATGTCAAGGGCAGGGTTCAAGGTGTGTTTGGTGGAGAAAGGCCGGAAATGGGAAGCTCACGACTTTCCAACCGACAGTTTTAAGATGATATCAGCTTTCAGGTTTGAAAATAGGGACTTGGGATTCAGCTTTGGCCCCAAAGACGCTTTATTTCAGGTCTTTTTCTTTCTCCTCTATACTTCCAATATAAATATTGTCCCCCCCCCGTTCCGTGCGTTTTGGATTTGATGTAGTTGTCATCCAACTTACCGTCTGTCAGGATGAGCAATTCATTCTGATGGGACTGACATATGCGTTGGAGGACAACTTTACTGAATCCGGATATGCAATCTTCATACATAACTACACCTAGACACAATTCATTTACTGAGAGGCCGACACTTATTTCGTTTGAAACATTTCATGCTAATAAAATCTTGAGGCTATGCTGCTAGTAAATACTAGTAGAGGTTAAATACTTGAGTGAATTTTAAGTTTGATATATGAAAGTGTATATTTGAGAGTACAGGTGTATGAACAAGAAGATTCTTTAGCCGCTATGGCCTGTGGGCTCGGTGGAGGTTCATTAGTTAACGCAGGAGTGATGATACCGACCCCAATTCGTGCAAGAAGGAATCCCAGATGGCCAAAAGAATGGGAAAAAGATTGGGAATTCTTTGAAGCTTCTGCTTCCGCCATGCTGAGGGCTCAAAGTGTTCCCACCAAGTTTCCGAGTGCCAAAGTTATGGAAGAAATTATTGGAGAAGAATACGAGGAAAGTGAAAAAACTCCCCTGAAGCTGAGCGTAAACTTTGATTTGGAAAATCAACCATCAAATTTGAAAAAGTCTGCCGAAATGGGTAGTTGCTTAGCCTGTGGAAATTGTCTTTCCGGCTGCCCCTACAATGCCAAAAACTCTACAGACAAGAACTATATTTTATCGGCAATTCAGGTAAATCCCTGTCCCCGAGAGAAAAACATGGAGTGGAAGTATTATAATGTTTTCGTCTGATGCAGGAAGGATGCAGTATCAAAACAGAATGCCAAGTTCAGTATGTGGTCAAAAACCCAGCTGACATTTGCAATGAAGGAAATATTAGTAAAAAGTGGCGGCGGGGGCGGCGATGGATTGTATTCTTCAATGAGATTGACCGTGTGGAGTGTGATTTTGTAATCCTATCAGGTACAACAAATTAGCAACAGATCCAAGGATTTATTAGAATATTATTGGATATGGAATCACAATAATGTTTGTCATTTCTTAATGTTTTCTTGAATTTTTGTAGCTGGAGTTTTCGGCACAACAAATATACTGTTCCAGTCTCAAATGAGAGGATTGAAACTATCCAATACGCTCGGATCAGGGCTAAGTTGTAACGGAAATAATGTTGCTTATCTCGCTGGAAGTTCAGCACCCTTGAATGCCTCTGGCTTAGACAGAAAGCACTTCTCAAAAATACCATTTCAAGAACGGCCCGGACCGGCCATTTCTTCAACATACACTTCTTCTCTGGGGTTCACAATTCAGGTTCAAGGCTTTCTCCTCGTTTTGCCGAAAACTTGATACTCGGAACACATTATATCTTTTAGCTAAATTTGTAATTTTATTAATTAAATAAAGTTTTGAGAAACCAACTCTACTAAAAGTGAAATTACCCTGTAACTAATATTTTAATTCAATATAACATAATAGCATTTTATCATTTCCAAGAAAAGCTATCGACTTTGCCTAATCTGCCGAGCTGTTCTAAGATTTCAGTTTGCAATTAATCTTTGACGTTCTCAACTCTAAAAAACCACTTTGACATTCCTAGACATGCTTGAAAAATAAACTCTTTTATATATATACGCACACATAACTATACATATGGGACGTCTTACTAGAATTTAATGAAAAACAAAAAATGATAACGTATGAGTTTTTACTACTTCATAGTATATATTTTCAGTATTTAATACTTTTTTCCTCGTGCTACAGAGCGCAGTGCTTCCAACAGCTTATGTCTACCTGCTATTCAAAGGGATGACAACTTATGGATGGCCACCAGGCTATGGGATTTTACATGGAATTTTGGGCAAGCTGAAGTGCATTTTAGGAATGAAGAACTGCCACTCAATGATTCTTAATGTTATGGGATATGATGAGAGTGATGGGAAAATTACATTTCAAAAAGACACAAACAGGATCTGCTTTCAGCCACCCCAAGATCCTTTACTACCACGAAAGATCGGAGCCTTTCAGAAACTCACAAAAAAGTTGGGCGGAATTCTTTACATGTCAAGGTATAGGAGCACATCTGTTCATCATTTAGGTGGTTGCAATGCATCAACAGATCCTTCACATGGTGTTTGTAATACTAATGGTCAAGTTTTTGACACAAATTTTTCTAACACCGTGCATGCTGGTCTCTATATTTGTGATGCTTCCTTAATACCTTGCTCTGTAGGCATAAACCCATGTCTCACTATTGCTACAGCCTCTGAGCATGTAAGTAGGCACCTTGTGCAGGATGTTCTCGAGTACAAGAACAAAGATGGTGTAAGATTTATTGACAAAACTTTTGATCAAAACCCTGGTTCGGTCAGTTCTGAGAAATCAGATAGCAGCCAAAGATCTTCTGTTGTGTTCACAGAAATCATGAGAGGGCATGTAGGGGGTATGCCATGCACTGCTTATCTCAAAATAAAGCTGAATTCTAGGACTTCTAAAGATTGTGATAGAATGAGTATGATTATTGGAAAATCTCATCCACTTCTCAGAGGAAAAGTAGGTGGATATGTTGTATGTACAGCTATAGAGATGGATAAATTACATGTTATTGATGGAGAATTAGACTTGTGTGAAGTAGATATCAGAAGTCCTTATACACAATATATGCACTATCATCTCATCCTTGCAGCTTCTTCTGGTTCAAGGTTTGATGATATTTGATTGTTTTCATAAATATTAGTCCATTTTTTGTTAGTTCATATCTTGTTACTAACAAAAGGTCCTCTTGTAGATATATTCTTGAAGGGAAGAAAGTAATGAATCCTTTTCTATTTGGATTATATCTATGGAAAGAATCAACAGTGATGCATGCTACATTCAAAAAGGTTATTGGAAACAGTATGAAGGATCACAATACCATCAATTTGAGGGGAAATCTTCATATTTCAATGATCGGCCTCCTAAGGAGCGTGATCAGTATGAAAGGGAATAGCAAAGGGAAGTTTATATGTCTTTTGTTACAATCATTCCTCAGAACTTACATATTACAGATACCGCGTGGGAGTTACAAGGGCTTCCCCAATTCTGAAGGTTACCAAAGACCTTATCCAAGCAATAATCTACTCAAAATCAAAACAGGTATTTAGGATTATGCCTCAACTTGATTTACATATATACTACTAATTAACAATTGGATGTCCCAACTCTGAGTCAAACCTCGATGGGTTTACCAAGTGATACTTTTAGTTATTGTTTGTGGATTGCTGCACATTCCCAGCAGTATTAAACATAAAGATAATTCCTTGTATGCAGTTCTGCCTTAAGCAGACGTGATCACAAACATAGTGGTGGCCTATCTAAATTACTACACGAATATTTTGTTACTGACCAAATAGAGAAAATATTTCAAGAAGGGTGGCGAACCTAGGGAAGAATTCAGTCATCAAAGGGACAACTCTAACTAAGCCATTCAACTTGGCTTTGCTTTTCCTAATTATTTTGTAGTGCGGTACTAAAATTCATAATGTGGGTGCTTTCTGTAAATTTTGCAGAAGACGGTTTCATCATCAGTTGCAAGCAATGGAAGTGCAGTCAGAGTCCATTGGGGCTTGAAGGAGAAAGAAAATTGAATCCAGTCCTCCTTATTAATGGGTATTCAACAGAGAGTTATTGGCTACCAACAGAACCAAATGATTTGGTAAGAACTTTACTAGAAGAAGGGCATGAAACATGGCTACTTCAACCAAGATTACACCCTTCAAATTCTTCAAACAGCTTCTCAATTGAAGATATTGGCAGATATGATATACCCGCAGGTAAGATTGGAAAAAAAAAAGCGAATTGAAATTTTATGTGCAGTCAGTTACCTTATGAGCATTTTAACTTCTCACATTTCCCTATTATCTGCAGTAATCAACAAGATATTTGAGTTGAATGGAAAATCCGTAAAAGTCCATGTGATTGCACATTGTGTTGGAGGCCTAGCTGTTCACATTGCTCTTATGGGACGTCATGTCTCACCCTCCCAAATAGCTTCTCTCTCTTGCACCAACTCTTCAATGTTCTTCAAGCTCACAGCTTTACCCACCTTCAAAATGTGGCTTCCCCTTTTGCCGGTACACACTCTCTCTACTTGTATTAAATCTAATACACATGACTAGCAGAGTACAAAAACTTGTGATTGAGAACCATTCTCTCAACATAGAATTATTTTTAGAGAGATAATCGGAGCTCACAAGTTTCCTTACTCTGTTTCTGAGTTTTGAACAGAAAAGAAAAGAATAGAAAACTTAAATTAGAACAGAAAAGAAAAGAATAGAAAAATTGAAGTTTTCCTTTATGTTGTTTCTGAGTTTTTAATAGAAAAGAATAGAATTTTTTTAAAAAAAAAAATTCTTGCGTTTTTGAGTTCTAATGAAAAGAAAAGAAAAATATCACTTTTACAAATTTACCCTTATATTAATTATACCCATTTAACCATGAATAAAAATATGCAAGATAAATTTAATCAAAGAAAAATTTTCATAATCAAATACAAATATCCAAATAAATGTTAAACAAAAATTACTTCTACAAAGTCATTGTCATACCATACCCAAAAGTCATCAAACATAATCTGTATTATTAATACTAACGGAGATTATTCATCAAATTCTTCAAGAAATTCAATCTCCTCTCTAATGGTAACCCAAACACTGCTCGTGTCTTGTCTTGATTTCCTAATAGCCATAAATAGGCTTCATCGATTTTGTCCTCATCGAAATTCATTTCAGTAAATCCTTTAAAGATATCATTTCAGTAAGAAACTTGTTCCCAAAGAATTTTGTATCATTCTCTCCTTTCTTGTTGATTAATTATTATTATTATTATTTTGAATATTAAGGTTTATATTAATATATAGGATACAATCACATAATTTTTTGATGATTTTTTTTAAAAAAAATTAAACTTTAGGGAATAAATCTGTTATTGGAAATTATGTCCCAACAAAATGCTTGTCAAAAAATATATAGAATTAGTACTATTTCTTTCTTTTAAATGTGGTAGTATACCATGCATTAGGTCTTTTTGTAAAGGCCAATTAGGTTTTAAATTTGATCCTGACCTTTGTATGGATTTGTATTTTCTTTTGTGTGGTTTGTATTCTCACTCACAGTATTGAGCATTGAATTAACTAAGATTTAAATATTCGTGGAGAATCGCATGAAATCAAATTGTGTGTGTGTAATACATATATATATCAAGTTTTTTAAGTAGGAAAAAATATATAAAATGAAGCCATGATTTCATAACACTAATTAATGGCACAGATCTTACTTGAAGATGACCACCAACAAGAACGTAAACGTCACTGTAAGGTTGCCCAGAGCAGCTGACATATCTGGGGAGCTATAATCAAGACCCACAAGCCCTAGTAATGGAACGTATTTCCTGCATTAAAATATTTAGGGCAACTGATAAAAACAAATTGAGGACATAAAGTGTAATTTAAAATTTATTATATTAAAAGTTGATGATAATAGGGGAATTATAAAAATATTACTTCTTCCAATTTCTTTTCGATCCAAATCAGGCCAATTTTAGACGGAAAACTTTGGCAAGAAAAATGGCCAAGTTTTCTATCCACTTTTCTTTTCTGTCCATTCTAAAACAACTTTAAACCCTTTTTTCTATTTTTGGTGTCCTACCTAATGTTTTAACTTCAATCGACATGCAGATATCAATGGTAATACTAGGAAAAAACAAGACATTACCTCTGTTCGGAACATTGAAGACCAGTTCTCCACAAAGATTCCTAAGACTCATAGCTCGTTTTATGCCACGTTACGAGAGATGCACCTGTGATGAATGTGAAGTCTTTTCAGGAATATTTGGGAACACATTTTGGCACAAAAACATTACCCCTAGCCTGCACTATTGGCTGAACAAAAAAAGCTTACCAGCACTTCCAATGGCAGCATTTCCTCACCTTAGGAAAATCTGCAACTCCGGATTTATAGTTGACAGCAACGGAAAGAACTCATATTTAATCCATCCCGAGAGAATGGCATTGGCAACGCTATATATATCGGGTGGAAAAACTCTTCTAGTGACTCCCCAGACTTCTTTTCTTGCTAACAAGTACATGAAGTTGCACCAGCCTAATTACAGACATGAGAGAGTAGTTGTGGAGGATTTTGGACACTCAGATTTATTGATCGGAGAAGAGTCTTGTATAAAGGTTTTTCCTCACATTATCTCTCATATTCGATTGGCTGAAAAAGAAAGAATTTCATCAGCAGTTGATAGCAATGAAAGGCAGTACTACAGTAAAGAGGCCTTGACTTGGGGTGATGATCCATATGAGGAAAGAAAGGGAGGAATTGGGAGTTGGATTTCTCCTCTGATCTATGTTTGGCTGTTTCTGTTTCTTTTGGTGTTAGTTTATTTAGTTATATGATCTCTTAAGTCCCTTCCTCTATGTTTGGTTGCTGGAATAAGAAAATGTAGAGATCGAATTTCTGAGTTAAGAAGCCAGCCAAGGGGGTTTTGTTAGGTTTTTCTTAATTAGTTTTTCCGGCACTAAAAATGGAGTGTATAGAAAATCAAAAAGAATTGTTGCTCATATTGGTTGATATTTCCACAGTGGTCGCTACCATTTTAACTAAATTTATACTTTCTGTCCAATTTGCCCATCTGAGACTACTACCCAGTTCCCCTCTCTCTCATCCTCCCTCTTTCTGCAACTCAACTTCGCACTCAAACCCTTCACCCATCTCAGGCCGCTCCCCGGCTAAACCCAAATCCCCTACAAAATTTCCCATCTTTTTCCCACTTTTTGAGAAAGTTATATGAATTGATTTCTATTTTTCAATGCCTTCTATCAAGATGTAATGGTAGAGCGTTTCTAAGATGCTCTTCTTCCTCTTCAATATTCAATAAAATAGAACTCAAAAGTGAATCGGAGCTAACCCCTAGTCGACTGTAATTTGGATAGACAAAAAGGTGGCTCCAAATGCAACGATTCGGATAAGGAAACGGAGAGAAAACCCAGTAAAGAAGATCATTTATATCCCCCTAAATCACCATCTGCCTCATCCTCCCAACCAAAAAGGCACTACAATCTATTACCCAACAAAGCAGCATAATTCCGATAAGCACAAACACTAACTCAATTAAAGGGGTGCTAGACGAAATTTGAGGATAAGAAACGGTGTTTCGTGGCCATACGATGATTAACGAGTATCTTTTTAGGCACCACAAAACCACTGATGGCATAACGGATGGTTATGTTGTGTGTGGTGGGGATAGAGGTTTGCAGCAAAGATGAATTTAAATGTTGTGTGTGGTTGGGAACAGAGTTTGAGAGAGAGGGCAACTGGGTATTGATCTAACTGTGATGTTGGTGGAGAACAGAGTTTGAGAGAGAGGAAGAGAGAAGGCAACTGGGTATTGACCTGATGGGGGCAAATTGGACGGACAAAAATTAAGTAGTTTAATTAGAAGGGAGATAACTAGTTTTCTTATAAACTGTTATAAAAATCTTCAAGTCATTTGACTTTAAAACGGACTTTGACACGTATAATGCTGAGTTATATATAAAAAAAAAAGATGATAGGACAATAATGATCCCACGTGACCTTCAAGACGCGGGATATAATAATAATCATCCCTTGAAAGAGCATTTTCTCTCTCCTCAGTATCCACTGCAATTTCTGTACTAATTTTCTCTTACTTTACTTGTTGGGCAAAACCCACCACAATTTCTGATTTCTCCAAGTTCCAAAATTCTAGCGGAGTTAAGGCTTCGGATCTTCGCATCGGTGACGGTGAAGTTCCTGTCGATGGCGATCTCGTTCTCTCTATTTATGCTTATATACATTAATATTTAAGCACATTAATTACACAGTAATTAAATATATATTATTTCACGGGAAAGGAAAAATAAAACCCCTACTACCTAAATCTTCTTCTTCGATCAAAATCCAAACTAGCCCTCAACTTGGTTCATCGCCTTCTCTCTCTATGTGAACCACCGCCATTAATCAAAGATTGAATTTGATTAATATTTCTTTCTGAATATTGAATATGATTTGGGTTCAACAAATTGGGATTTTAAACTGAAGTTGAATTCGATTTCTGCAAATTGACCCAAATAATATCATCCATTGCATTGGATTATACATTGAATTTTATTTGGGTTCAACAATTGTAAGTTTACGTATGTATTGGATTCTTACTTTCAATTACTTCAATAATTCGTCAATTGATATATGATCTCTGCTCTTATGAAGAACCCTAAATTTAGCCCTTTTGATGCCTAATTTATTATTTAACATGGATGGAAATTTGTTGGGTCGGATCGGGTGGACATGGGTTTACTTGTTTTTGATGGGTGGGCAATAGTTTATATGTATATATAATGTTGTTAATAGTAAATTTCAACTAGGATACAGTAAATATGTGGCATTTCAGCGTCATTATTCCGTTAAAATACTTAATTCCGTTGACGAAAATTCAATTTTTTGTTAAAAAAGTAAAGTATAGTTAGTTGATTGTAAGAAAAAAAATTACGTTAATCATTTGTAAGTTGACCTAAAATAGAGTGACTAAAAAAATATTTATTTCAATCATAAGGTGACAACCACTGCGAAAATATCAAATTAAGCTGTGAAAATATCAATTTTCAATCGCATAAATAAGAGAATTGTTATTTTCACAAGATAAGTTTGATATTTCTACAAATTTTTAATTACATGAATACGAGTCTCATTTACTATTTATGTGAAGAAAGTCTTGTGAAACTATCAATTTTTCCTATAAAAATATTAATTCCCATTAATAATTAAAAACCTATTTTAAACCCTCCCGTCTAAAAATAAAGAAACAAGACAAACAAACTCCAAAATTGGTTAAAACCAATGGTGGAACTTACAACCACAGGGAATCACTGGTGGTACTTACAAACCACATGGAATCCAACCTAACATAAGAGGTGGAGGTGTAGGTGGAGGTGGAGGTGATAAACTATTCCTACTTTTCCCTTCAAACTTTGTATACTTGCACTACATAAGCAAATTTATACATCTTGTTATAGAACGGAAGAAATAAAAACATGTAAGATAGAAATTTTTAGTGATTTTTTTTGTGGTGTTTCTTTTATCTGATAAGTTATTTTATATAAGCAATAAAATGGAATACAAATTCAATTAAGTATTCTCAAATTATGAATTAGACCAACGATGACCTAGTAATTGTCCTATTGACATGAGATGTTTAGGAAACCATACACTATTATAACATTCCCTCTTGATTTTTTGAGATAGAAGATTATGTCTCATTAAAAACCTTATTAAAAAAATTCAGTTAAAAATATTTAGCAAAAAAAAAAGTACATAACTTTTATATAAATATATTAAAGTTTAATCGACTATCTCATTAAAAATTTTGTCAGAAAAAATTTATTGGGATAAAAAGACTATGACTAAAGAAAAAGAGTATAGTCTCTCTCTCAAAAAAAATTTATTACTCCTTGATGAAATGTTGTGATAAGTCTTTCTGTCGACGCATTCTGATCTTATTCTGAAATTTTGCAAACGGTTCATTTGGTAGTGATTTTGTGAATAAGTCAGTTAGATTATCACATGATCGAATTTGATGTACATCTATATCACCCTTCTTTTACAGCTCATGTGTGTAGAAGAATTTAGATAAAATGTGTTTTATTCTATCTCTTTTGATATATCCTTCTCTAAATTGAGCAATGATGCATTGTTATTCTCATACATAATTGTAAGAATGTCTTTGATTGATGGTAATCTGCATGACTCTTGGATATGTTGAGCAATTGACCTCAACTAAACACACTCTTTACTTGTTTCATGTATTGCTAGAATCTCTGAGTGATTTGCAGATGTGTCTGTTATAATTTGTTTTGTGGATTTTCATGATATAATCGTGTCACAATATGTAAATATATAACATGTTTTGTGATCTCTAATTGTGTGGGATTTGATAAATATTATGCATCGACATATCCAATCATTCGTGACGTTGAATCTTTTGGATAAAATAACTCAAGATCTATATATACTTTTATTGAGGTATATTTTGAAATTAGTGTTTATGAGGATTTATGTTCGTCTTTGCACCACTAAGCCACCACCTCAAGCGGTGATAGAATACAACAACATGAATATATAAACATTTATATTATTACGATATCCCTTTAGTCAGAAAGTATGCAATCACTAATATATATACAAGTATTATTGTACATATAATAAAAGAAATGAAAGAAATGCATGTACTAAACTGCAAATGGATCTGCATCCGACATGCGGTAGTCTGCGTAGACAGATGTATAAAATGCAAATAAGAAATGAAAACGAAGGGGTATTCACCAAGCACGCGGTAGTCTGCATAGTCAGATTATTCCCACAAGTTAATAAATAGTAAAAAAATATCACCAAGTCTTGTAAGAACGACAAGGATAGATGATACCACTGTAAATAACAAAATTTAAAAATGGACAATAAAATATAAATATAATTTAAGAGTTAAAGAATATACTCGGTAGCAAAGTTAAGCCAGTTGTAAGAATAAAATTATATTACCGGTTGCAAAACTTAGCCAGTAATATAATAATTAATTGCAAGAATTTAAATTTACCGTCTCAGTTGGTTAGAATCTTGTGCTAATAATATGTTATAAAACTGAAAAATTAAAAAGATGCAAGATAGAAGTTTTTAGTAAATTTTTTTAGTAGTGTTTCTTTCCTATGACAAGTTGTCTTTTATAAGTATTAAAGTGGAATACAAATTCTATAAGAATCATGAAGTAAAATAATGACCTAGATATTTAGGAAATCATATAATATTAGTATATTAGTACTAGTATTTTTATTTTTGAAGAGTGATTCTAGCCAGCCCAGTCAATGAACGTAATTCCAAATGTTTCCGTTTTCATTTATGGATGTGATTGACTGTCACGATATTTAACAGGCGTTAGGCGTGGTAGTAAATGAGTTGTTTCGCATTCCTAAATCAGAATTAAAGTTTATATCACATGGATATTAAATGTCGTGTCGTAACATTTATTTTTAGAATTATTCTTTGTATAAAATTCGTAGTTGAAAATTTCCTCTTTCTTATGTGATTAATTTTGTGAAAATTGTCAAAGTCTTGGCATAGAAATAAATACGTATACAGTTTGTGGTTTTAAAACTTAGTCGCCATTAATGGATGTCACTTTTTATTCAAACAATGGAATAAATCATTTTCTTTCAAGTTGCTTCAAAAGCTGAATTTATTAAAAAAAAATATTTGATTTTGTCCAAAATGAGATATAATTATTATATTGAGCTAGTTTAATATGCATTTGTATTTGTAATAATTCCTAATTCCTTCATCTTTCAAAACATCTTGCGCGCAACAATTGTGATACATATTTATCATGGGGAAAAAGAAGAAGAAGCGATTATTAGAACGATTGTGATAAAATGTTGGGGTTTTAGATTAAGACTTATGAATTAATTAATTTAAGTTGTTATCGAAAATTGAGATAACTCAGGACTATCTGAGTTGACCCACTTACCAATTTGAGACAACTCAGTACTATCTAAGCTGACTCATCTATTCTTAGATGCAAATCAACTGTCACTAAATTACATTATAAAGCAAACCAATTTATAAAATTCTAACCGAGATGACTCGGTTATTTAAGAATTTTAAAAAAAGACTTTGTGTTGGCTCACTGTACACATTAATAGTCTTCCATTTATAAGGAGTATTATTCTTAAATTATATATGGCAAACAATGGTCACTAAGCAACATTATTAAACAAACAAATTTCTAAAATTTCAACCGAGATGACTCAATTATTTAAGAGGTTTTTAGATGACTATCCGAGTTGACTCACTGTATAAATAGACAATCCTCCCTATATATATAAGAATAGATTCTACCATGATTGGAGTTTATTTACGTTTAATTATTAGTAAATTAAATTGGTAATCTGTTTTGGTCAGATGAACACTGACAGAAGCCGTGAGCTCCTACAGAACCTTCGATTGTGTTACGGTTATTAATTGTGCAGGTTTGACACTGCTCGTTATCAGAATCGTTATCTGATTCAGAATAGACTTCAGCTAAACCATCTTCGGAGCCAGACTCAGAACTGCTGGTATCTAAACAATTAATAATTTGCTGTTGGATATCCTCATCAAGGGACATCTCATTGAGTTTTTGTTTTAATTTGGATTTGCATTTATTAGCAAAATGTCCTGTTTTTCCGCATTTATTACATTCAATTTTAGATTTATCTTTTTTCTTACTGCTCTTCCTCTTCTTTATAGGTTTTTCAGGGGTTTTGTTATTAGAAGAAGATTTTTTAGAAGAGCGTTTCTGATAAGGTCTAGAAGTTTTAGAGCTGTGTTGTTTCCTAGTCTTATGAGGATACTATAATTTTGTATCATAAGAGAACTGATCACAGAATTCTCCTATCTCATGTTTTTTAGTAAGATTCTATTTTTTCATTAACTGTTGGAGTTTCATATCATTACATAAAGATAAACCTTCTTCAATAATTACTGAAATGAGATGACCATAAGAATACTGGTCATAAGGGATACTCATACGGTCATGCTTATCTCTAAGCTTTTTTCAGACTTTTTCAGCAAAGAAAGTAGGAAGGTCATCAATAAACTTGGCTTTCCAATGTTCACTGTTAGCGTCTGATCTCTGCATGACTTTCATCAAGAAGACATCTTTATACCATCTAAAATGGGTTAAAGATGGGCATCGAAGGTTCTGTAGGAGTTCACGGCTTCTGTCAGTGTTCATCTGACCAGGTCCAACAAAATGATGAAGAATTGCTTGAACAAGAGTGTAACAAGCATCTTCCCTTCTTGTAAGAAGACTGGTAATAGGATCAAGTTCTTCTCTGTAGGATTGAAGAATTTCGGTTCTTTGGATTGTAGTAAGTACATTATCCCACCATCCTTTAAGGATGTCGGTAAATCCATTAACTAAGAAACGACAGATCTGGTGGTCTGTATTATCATTCTATTTACAGACAGTTGCATACATGATGATATGATGGATGGTTTCGAAGATTTGATATTCTGTATTACCATCAATATTCCATTCATAAATGGTTTTTCCATGGTAAGATTTTTGAGTATGAAGAAAGTCTTCTTCATACAGAATATCCTGGGGAGTAGGTCTAGGATAGTAATATACCTACTAGGTCCGGTTAAAGCCATACGATTAACAGGTTAATGACTATAAGTAGTTTTATTAATATTCTGCATATCCTGAAAGTTATTCTGGATCTCTAACAAATGACTAGGAGAGATAACATCAGGGTTATCAGTATCACTGTCAGTATTGTTATTGGTGGAAGAGGAGTGTCCAGAAATAACATTAATTTGAGAAGAAGAAGTAGGTGCAGTTGTAAGTTTTAAATCTTTCATTTTTTTTAAAAGATTATTAATAAACTCATTGTCAGATTTAGAAGATTTCATTCTAAAATTACTGACTTCTAATGGCGGTTTTATGGTTACAGGTTGAAGGTCAAGCTTGTGGGGAACAACTTGACAGTTTTCATTAATATTATAAATTTGTTCTTCGATTCTGGTTAACTGTTTTCCTATAGTTTGAAGAAATAAATTAGTATAATTATTCTGTTTGGACAAGGGTAAAATATCTTTTATTTTAACCTCTTCTTGTTGATGGGGTATTTCAGATATATCAACATACGGATTGATAACCAAAGGTTTTAAGTTATCATTTCCTGGACTAAGTTCAAGGGACTTAGGAGGAGGATGAATGGATTGAATGATATTACCATTAGTGGTGATCCAGTCCTTTTGGATTCCAGTTAAAACATTCAGTTGACTTTCAGTGTAAAATTCTGACTATAACACAAAATCATAATACCATTTAACAAATAATAAGATACACTGATTCTTATTCAGATAAGCATAATAATTAGCTTTAATTTCTGCTAATTTTTTACTTTCATAATTTTTAAAATACCAATTTCTAAAATTTTGGTATTTATCCTGCATAAACTCCTGGTTTAAATATTGACGAATTTTACTATTGGGAGAAAAATCCATTCATATCACTAGCAGTTGGACTATAAGGTCTTCTGTTTTGAGGAGTATTTGCTTCATAAATACCATGAGGTATTTGATTTTCAGAAATATGAATTCCTCTAATCAAGTCTTCATTTTTAACAGACTCATTCTTAGATTCTTGATAAACAGATTCTAAAGGATCAGACACAGATTGTCTGGAGGATTCAGGAAAATCAATATTATAAGAAACATTATTAATAGACCGACTACGGGTAAAAGGTCTCTGGAATTTTAAATAAACATTTCCATTACTGGTTTAGATGACATCCTCTATGGACTGTCTAATTATAGGCCTGGTAGGAACAGCATTTGTAACGACCCCAAAATAGGTTCATTCCACCCAACCCATTCTGAGTCGTCAAATACATGGTACAAAAAATAACTACAACTTTATTACAACAATTGTCGTGCAAAATACAACAACACATATGCTGTGAGTTTGGATACAAATATATACCAAATGTGACTCATGTTCCAACCGTGGACATCACCTCACAATAACACCTTACATAAAGGTATAGTCAAAAACTGTTTTAGAAATTAGAATCTTTGGGAAGTGCTCAAGGAAACCTTCGTACATGGGAGGCCACGCGTCTAGGTTATGATCGATATCATATGGCCACAGAATTATCCTTGGTTGATCCAATAGACCCCAAAGAAAAACGAGAAGATTACTATCATATTCTTCCCAATGGTGAGTCTTCTCTTGACTTATCATTATCTCCACTGTCTCTAATTGAGAATTATACTTCAAACAAACACCAAGATTATATAGGTAGTGCCCATAGATATACTCAGCAAGTGGATGAGCACATCCCTGTCTTATGATGACACGAGGTTGTATGTCGTTAGACATCTTGTATGATAGTGGCAAACCACCCTTCCAACGTTGGGTACACCTTACCCTATTGGATTCACCAAATATAACTACTAAATGAATTTTTCTATACTGCTTCGGGAGAACATCCACAGCTAGAGACCACCGTTCTATTTCCCCGTTACCCTCGCTCGACCCAGCTACACTCTTATTACCTGAAAGGAATTGTGAAGCAAAAGGGTGAGCACAACTAGCTCAGTAAAGAATATCTGCATATACCTCATATATAGGATTCTCAAGCCATAAAATCCTATTTTCAATTTTCTTACTTCACATAACATATTTAATTCATTTTCTCATAACTAGACTATTTTCATGAAAAATACCAAATCCGTTCCAAAAATATTTCTTTTCTGGAATTTAGCATAATATAGTCCCATAGTGAACATATATTTTTCTCAGAATTTTTAAAAGTCATTTACTATTTTTTATATGGCCAAAATAGCCGAATATTTAGACATTTATCAAAAATTATACTTTTATCCAAAAATTCTGAAATTTACAGAGTATACTTCTATCATATACATGTACTCCCAATAAAAATTTCATCAATTTTGGAGTTAACCACAAGGAATTATAAGCGATTATTTTTAAAATAGTCTTTTCTCATAAAATTCATAACTCTCAATCTATACATCCAAAAATCACCATTTTTGGACACAATCAAGAAAACTCATCAAAATATCATTTCAAATTTTTTCAGAATTTTTGAAGATCAGAAAAATTACGAAACTGAAAATCATAACAACCCTTAAAATCCCTTAATATCCCTTACTATCCCTTACTATCCCTTACCTCAAAAGAGCAGTACTTCTGACTGGATATCGGATATGATGCTGAAGGAAACTTGCACTGATGAATAAAAACTCACCAAGTATCTAAAAACTCACAAAATATGCTTCATAATCTAGAGAGAGAAAGAGAGAAAACTTATGTTTCTGGTGTGATTTTCAATTCTAACTTAGCCCTCTATTTATAGGAAAATTTTGGTAGGTTTGACCTGCAACCTGATGGCTTTACCTGCTACTATTCCCACCCACCACATTTGAAATATAATTCAGCACATTTCTTCACCAACCACAAGTGGGGCCCACCAATTCTAGAATTTTCCACCAAAATGATAAACTCTGAAAATTCAACAATTTCTGAACCAGTCATCTCGTAAAATTCATAATAAATCATACGTTCATTTTTAACGGTTCAAAATTTGTGGGCATATACTCAACTTATATATGTATAACATATCCAAAAATTACCACGATCCAACGGTCGGATTAAAAATTATAACCCCCGCAAAATATCTCAAAAACCCTAATTTTTAATACCTCCATTCCAACAAAAATACTGATAAAAACCTCAACATTAACTCCTTCATTTTTAACCACAAAAATATGTCCCTCGTTTATATCCACATAAAATAAATATTTCCTTATCATACGAATCAATAATTAATTATTCACAAATAATATTACAGAATCACATTTATGACAACCAGGCCGTTCCCAGGAAAGAGGGGGCTTTCCAGTAAGGATTTTTCCTTACTGGCGCGCAATTAGATGACCAAACCTCTCCTTAGACAGAACTTTCTAGTCATTGCCAATAATGTTATCTAATAATATTATTCAAATAATATGAATTATTGATCTGATAATGGAAAATACTGTGCAGCAACAATTATTGAACAACAACAATATAAAATTTCAACGTAGCAATTATTGAATCAATAAAATAAAATATTGAACAGTAATTACTGTAACAATTATTGAGTAGTGCCTTCTTACGTAAGAATCAATAATTTTAAAAATACTGTGCAATACCGTGTGCTACTGTGCAATAACGCGTATTACTGTATTTTAATCACCGGGTATTCCAACAGTGTTAACAGTAACAACTACGTCGTTATTTGTAAAAACTCAAATTTGTCGTTTTTTTCACCCGACAGTTATTCGTTATGGGGCCTACAAATAGCTGCGCCGTCATACGAATATTCCCCGACAGAAAAAATATTCCACGACCAAACGAATATTCCCCGACAACAATGATTATTTTATAACCACTTGTGTATTTTGAAAAAAATCATATATCACCCTTAACTCTAACATTTATCAATTTAACCATTTACTGAATAGTAATTATAAGAAAAATTGAATACTTTTATTTCATAAAATTCGGGGTCTTACAATCTCCCCTCCTTATGAAATTTCGTCCTCGAAATTTACGTACCTGGTATTTCAAAGAATTGAGAATACCTTCCTTTCATTTTAGATTCCATCTTCCCTGCCATCATAATTTCTCTATTGCTCATCCCCTGTATTTCAAATATCATTCTAGAATACAGCTTCAAAACAAGGGTTAATTTAACAAATTAACATATCACATAATATCCCGATATTATGACTGACCAACAAATAAGCTTAGGTAGGACACACAAGCGAAGGATTTACTCATCTCTCCCCTCCTAGTTATATTCCCCGATCTCCGCCAGAGATCATATCCCTAAGCTCTGATACCAAATGTAACTCTGGACACCAACCTATGTCAGCACCTTACATTGATACCTATCAGTTTGCCACCGCAGAACGGCGTCCCCTACGGAGAGTCTGGCTTCGGTGCATCCCCCATCAACAGGAAGTCACCAGCGAGAGGCTCGGGGCTCTTTACTTATAGCTCTGATACCAAATGTAACGACCCCAAAATAGGTTCATTCCACCCAACCCATTCTGAGTCGTCAAATACATGGTACAGAAAATAACTACAACTTTATTACAACAATTGTCGTGCAAAATACAACAACACATATGCTGTGAGTTTGGATACAAATATATACCAAATGTGACTCATGTTCCAACCGTGGACATCACCTCACAATAACACCTTACATAAAGGTATAGTCAAAAACTGTTTTAGAAATTAGAATCTTTGGGAAGTGCTCAAGGAAACCTTCGTACATGGGAGGCCACGCGTCTAGGTTATGATAGATATCATATGGCCACAGAATTATCCTTGGTTGATCCAATAGACCCCAAAGAAAAACGAGAAGATTACTATCATATTCTTCCCAATGGTGAGTCTTCTCTTGACTTATCATTATCTCCACTGTCTCTAATTGAGAATTATACTTCAAACAAACACCAAGATTATATAGGTAGTGCCCATAGATATACTCAGCAAGTGGATGAGCACATCCCTGTCTTATGATGACACGAGGTTGTATGTCGTTAGACATCTTGTATGATAGTGGCAAACCACCCTTCCAACGTTGGGTACACCTTACCCTATTGGATTCACCAAATATAACTACTAAATGAATTTTTCTATACTGCTTCGGGAGAACATCCACAGCTAGAGACCACCGTTCTATTTCCCCGTTACCCTCGCTCGACCCAGCTACACTCTTATTACCTGAAAGGAATTGTGAAGCAAAAGGGTGAGCACAACTAGCTCAGTAAAGAATATCATGACTAAAGATAATTCAATTATCAATAGCCTTCATCAACAATAAATCAGAGATTTAGAACATATGGTAAATGATAAAAAATTTCAACCATAGTTGCAGCGGAACGAGCAATCCATTAGAAGAGTCAAATAGACTATAAAGTCTATTATCTTCTCCATGTTAAAAATCCACCAACAATATTTTATCCATGTAACATCACTCAACAGTTCCTTTCCACAATCATATGAATAACTCATAATCATAATTGTGACTATAAATTTTTCTTCGCACCCAGGACGAAGAATATTTTCATCACCTGTCTTTACCTGAAACATCAAAGATCATGGTTATACCAAATCACAGTTCCTGTTTATAATCATACTAACAAATCCATCTTTGCACTACGGCCAAAGATATTCATTTGTATCACCAGTTGGTCATGTTTATCTCAACATCTGTTCATCTTTGCACTACTGGCCAAAGATATTCAACAACATGTCATCTTTGCACTACGGGCCAAAGATATTCATCAACAATTCATCTTTGCACTACAGGCCAAAGATATTCCTCAACAGTTCATATTTGCACTACGGCCAAATATATTCATCAACAGTTCATATTTGCACTACAGGCCAAATATATTAATATCTCAAAAAAATATATAATCATTTCAGAATTTATATAAACAATAATTATAACCATGTTGATCAATTCACCTTTGCACTTAAGCTAAAGATATTCAATTATAAATTCAATGGTCATGATCATACCAGTCAACAATTCAACTTTGCACTACTGGCCAAAGAGAACCCATAGTCATGATCATACCAATAATTTACCCATCTTTACACTCAAGTCAAAGAGAATTTCAACATCAAGGTTATAAAAATGTTATATATGATAATAAAAACAATATGATCAACATATAGATTTAATCTCAAGAGTAATATTCATAAATCAACTATAATTTGGTTAGAAAAAGAAACCAATTTTGTCGTGAATAGTAACTCGTGAATAGTAACTCGTGAATAGTAACTCATAAATAGTAACTCGTGAATAGTAACCCTGACATGAAAAAGGTAGAAATTCCACAATAATATACATACCAATATTTCGGTATAATGATATTGAAAGAATAATATTCTTAAGCTTATAAACAATTTATTTAAATTGTTTACACTTTACTAATTAATGCATTTAATCATCATAAAATGCCAACTCTTAAGATTTCATCATCAATAACCAAAACCCTCATCAAAAATCTGCATATACCTCATATAGGATTCTCAAGCCATAAAATCCTATTTTCAATTTTCTTACTTCACATAACATATTTAATTCATTTACTCATAACTAGACTATTTTCATGAAAAATACCAAATCAGTTCCAAAAATATTTCTTTTCTGGAATTTAGCATAATATAGTCCCATAGTGAACATATATTTTTCTCAGAATTTTTAAAAGTCATTTACTATTTTTCATATGGCCAAAATAGCCGAATATTTAGACATTTATCAAAAATTATACTTTTGTCCAAAAATTCTGAAATTTACAGAGTATACTTCTATCATATACATGTACTCCCAATAAAAATTTCATCAATTTTGGAGTTAACCACAAGGAATTATAAGCGATTACTTTTAAAATAGTCTTTTCTCATAAAATTCATAACTCTCAATCTATACATCCAAAAATCACCATTTTTGGACACAATCAAGAAAACTCATCAAAATATCATTTCAAATTTTTCAGAATTTTTGAAGATCAGAAAAATTACGAAACTGAAAATCATAACAACCCTTAAAATCCCTTAATATCCCTTACTATCCCTTACTATCCCTTACCTCAAAAGAGCAGTACTTCTGACTGGATATCGGATATGATGCTGAAGGAAACTTGCACTGATGAATAAAAACTCACCAAGTATCTAAAAACTCACAAAATATGCTTCATAATATAGAGAGAGAAAGAGAGAAAACTTATGTTTCTGGTGTGATTTTCAATTCTAACTTAGCCCTCTATTTATAGGAAAATTTTGGTAGGTTTGACCTGCAACCTGATGGCTTTACCTGCTACTATTCCCACCCACCACATTTGAAATATAATTCAGCACATTTCTTCACCAACCACAAGTGGGGCCCACCAATTCTAGAATTTTCCACCAAAATGATAAACTCTGAAAATTCAACAATTTCTGAACCAGTCATCTCGTAAAATTCATAATAAATCATACGTTCATTTTTAACGGTTCAAAATTTGTGGGCATATACTCAACTTATATATGTATAACATATCCAAAAATTACCACGATCCAACGGTCGGATTAAAAATTATAACCCCCGCAAAATATCTCAAAAACCCTAATTTTTAATACCTCCATTCCGACAAAAATACTGATAAAAACCTCAACATTAACTCCTTCATTTTTAACCACAAAAATATATCCCTCATTTATATCCACATAAAATAAATATTTCCTTATCATATGAATCAATAATTAATTATTCACAAATAATATTACAGAATCACATTTATGACAACCAGGCCGTTCCCAGGAAAGAGGGGGCTTTCCAATAAGGATTTTTCCTTACTGGCGCGCAATTAGATGACCAAACCTCTCCTTAGACAGAACTTTCTAGACATTGCCAATAATGTTATCTAATAATATTATTCAAATAATATGAATTATTGATCTGATAATGGAAAATACTGTGCAGCAACAATTATTGAACAACAATAATATAAAATTTCAACGTAGCAATTATTGAATCAATAAAATAAAATATTGAACAGTAATTACTGTAACAATTATTGAGTAGTGCCTTCTTACGTAAGAATCAATAATTTTAAAAATACTGTGCAATACCGTGTGCTACTGTGCAATAACGCGTATTACTGTATTTTAACCACCGGGTATTCCAACAGTGTTAACGGTAACAACTACGCCGTTATTTGTAAAAACTCAAATTTGTCGTTTTTTTCACCCGACAGTTATTCGTTATGGGGCCCACAAATAGCTGCGCCGTCGTACGAATATTCCCCGACAGAAAGAATATTCCACGACCAAACGAATATTCCCCGACAACAATGATTATTTTATAACCACTTGTGTATTTTGAAAAAATTCATATATCACCCTTAACTTTAACATTTATCAATTTAACCATTTACTGAATAGTAATTATAAGAAAAATGGAATACTTTTATTTCATGAAATTCGGGGTCTTACAATCTCCCCTCCTTATGAAATTTCGTCCTCGAAATTTACGTACCTGGTATTTCAAAGAGTTGAGAATACCTTCCTTTCATTTCAGATTCCATCTTCCCTGTCATCATAATTTCTCCATTGCTCATCTCCTGTATTTCAAATATCATTCTAGAATACAGCTTCAAAACAAGGGTTAATTTAACAAATTAACATATCACATAATATCCCGATATTATGACTGACCAACAAATAAGCTTAGGTAGGACACACAAGCGAAGGATTTACTCATCTCTCCCCTCCTAGTTATATTCCCCGATCTCCGCCAGAGATCATATCCCTAAGCTCTGATACCAAATGTAACTCTGGACACCAACCTATGTCAGCACCTTACATTGATACCTATCAGTTTGCCACCGCAGAACGGCGTCCCCTACGGAGAGTCTGGCTTCGGTGCATCCCCCATCAACAGGAAGTCACCAGCGAGAGGCTCGGGGCTCTTTACTTATAGCTCTGATACCAAATGTAACGACCCCAAAATAGGTTCATTCCACCCAACCCATTCTGAGTCGTCAAATACATGGTACAGAAAATAACTACAACTTTATTACAACAATTGTCGTGCAAAATACAACAACACATATGCTGTGAGTTTGGATACAAATATATACCAAATGTGACTCATGTTCCAACCGTGGACATCACCTCACAATAACACCTTACATAAAGGTATAGTCAAAAACTGTTTTAGAAATTAGAATCTTTGGGAAGTGCTCAAGGAAACCTTCGTACATGGGAGGCCACGCGTCTAGGTTATGATAGATATCATATGGCCACAGAATTATCCTTGGTTGACCCAATAGACCCCAAAGAAAAACGAGAAGATTACTATCATATTCTTCCCAATGGTGAGTCTTCTCTTGACTTATCATTATCTCCACTGTCTCTAATTGAGAATTATACTTCAAACAAACACCAAGATTATATAGGTAGTGCCCATAGATATACTCAGCAAGTGGATGAGCACATCCCTGTCTTATGATGACACGAGGTTGTATGTCGTTAGACATCTTGTATGATAGTGGCAAACCACCCTTCCAACGTTGGGTACACCTTACCCTATTGGATTCACCAAATATAACTACTAAATGAATTTTTCTATACTGCTTCGGGAGAACATCCACAGCTAGAGACCACCGTTCTATTTCCCCGTTACCCTCGCTCGACCCAGCTACACTCTTATTACCTGAAAGGAATTGTGAAGCAAAAGGGTGAGCACAACTAGCTCAGTAAAGAATATCATGACTAAAGATAATTCAATTATCAATAGCCTTCATCAACAATAAATCAGAGATTTAGAACATATGGTAAATGATAAAAAATTTCAACCATAGTTGCAGCGGAACGAGCAATCCATTAGAAGAGTCAAATAGACTATAAAGTCTATTATCTTCTCCATGTTAAAAATCCACCAACAATATTTTATCCATGTAACATCACTCAACAGTTCCTTTCCACAATCATATGAATAACTCATAATCATAATTGTGACTATAAATTTTTCTTCGCACCCAGGACGAAGAATATTTTCATCACCTGTCTTTACCTGAAACATCAAAGATCATGGTTATACCAAATCACAGTTCCTGTTTATAATCATACTAACAAATCCATCTTTGCACTACGGCCAAAGATATTCATTTGTATCACCAGTTGGTCATGTTTATCTCAACATCTGTTCATCTTTGCACTACTGGCCAAAGATATTCAACAACATGTCATCTTTGCACTACGGGCCAAAGATATTCATCAACAATTCATCTTTGCACTACAGGCCAAAGATATTCCTCAACAGTTCATATTTGCACTACGGCCAAATATATTCATCAACAGTTCATATTTGCACTACAGGCCAAATATATTAATATCTCAAAAAAATATATAATCATTTCAGAATTTATATAAACAATAATTATAACCATGTTAATCAATTCACCTTTGCACTTAAGCTAAAGATATTCACTTATAAATTCAATGGTCATGATCATACCAGTCAATAATTCAACTTTGCACTACTGGCCAAAGAGAACCCATAGTCATGATCATACCAATAATTTACCCATCTTTACACTCAAGCGAAAGAGAATTTCAACATCAAGGTTATAAAAATGTTATATATGATAATAAAAACAATATGATCAACATATAGATTTAATCTCAAGAGTAATATTCATAAATCAACTATAATTTGGTTAGAAAAAGAAACCAATTTTGTCGTGAATAGTAACTCGTGAATAGTAACTCGTGAATAGTAACTCATAAATAGTAACTCGTGAATAGTAACCCTGACATGAAAAAGGTAGAAATTCCACAATAATATACATACCAATATTTCGGTATAATGATATTGAAAGAATAATATTCTTAAGCTTATAAACAATTTATTTAAATTGTTTACACTTTACTAATTAATGCATTTAATCATCATAAAATGCCAACTCTTAAGATTTCATCATCAATTACCAAAACCCTCATCAAAAAAATCTGCATATACCTCATATATAGGATTCTCAAGCCATAAAATCCTATTTTCAATTTTCTTACTTCACATAACATATTTAATTCATTTTCTCATAACTAGACTATTTTCATGAAAAATACCAAATCAGTTCCAAAAATATTTCTTTTCTGGAATTTAGCATAATATAGTCCCATAGTGAACATATATTTTTCTCAGAATTTTTAAAAGTCATTTACTATTTTTTATATGGCCAAAATAGCCGAATATTTAGACATTTATCAAAAATTATACTTTTATCCAAAAATTCTGAAATTTACAGAGTATACTTCTATCATATACATGTACTCCCAATAAAAATTTCATCAATTTTGGAGTTAACCACAAGGAATTATAAGCGATTATTTTTAAAATAGTCTTTTCTCATAAAATTCATAACTCTCAATCTATACATCCAAAAATCACCATTTTTGGACACAATCAAGAAAACTCATCAAAATATCATTTCAAATTTTTTCAGAATTTTTGAAGATCAGAAAAATTACGAAACTGAAAATCATAACAACCCTTAAAATCCCTTAATATCCCTTACTATCCCTTACTATCCCTTACCTCAAAAGAGCAGTACTTCTGACTGGATATCGGATATGATGCTGAAGGAAACTTGCACTGATGAATAAAAACTCACCAAGTATCTAAAAACTCACAAAATATGCTTCATAATCTAGAGAGAGAAAGAGAGAAAACTTATGTTTCTGGTGTGATTTTCAATTCTAACTTAGCCCTCTATTTATAGGAAAATTTTGGTAGGTTTGACCTGCAACCTGATGGCTTTACCTGCTACTATTCCCACCCACCACATTTGAAATATAATTCAGCACATTTCTTCACCAACCACAAGTGGGGCCCACCAATTCTAGAATTTTCCACCAAAATGATAAACTCTGAAAATTCAACAATTTCTGAACCAGTCATCTCGTAAAATTCATAATAAATCATACGTTCATTTTTAACGGTTCAAAATTTGTGGGCATATACTCAACTTATATATGTATAACATATCCAAAAATTACCACGATCCAACGGTCGGATTAAAAATTATAACCCCCGCAAAATATCTCAAAAACCCTAATTTTTAATACCTCCATTCCAACAAAAATACTGATAAAAACCTCAACATTAACTCCTTCATTTTTAACCACAAAAATATATCCCTCGTTTATATCCACATAAAATAAATATTTCCTTATCATACGAATCAATAATTAATTATTCACAAATAATATTACAGAATCACATTTATGACAACCAGGCCGTTCCCAAGAAAGAGGGGGCTTTCCAGTAAGGATTTTTCCTTACTGGCGCGCAATTAGATGACCAAACCTCTCCTTAGACAGAACTTTCTAGTCATTGCCAATAATGTTATCTAATAATATTATTCAAATAATATGAATTATTGATCTGATAATGGAAAATACTGTGCAGCAACAATTATTGAACAACAACAATATAAAATTTCAACGTAGCAATTATTGAATCAATAAAATAAAATATTGAACAGTAATTACTGTAACAATTATTGAGTAGTGCCTTCTTACGTAAGAATCAATAATTTTAAAAATACTGTGCAATACCGTGTGCTACTGTGCAATAACGCGTATTACTGTATTTTAATCACCGGGTATTCCAACAGTGTTAACAGTAACAACTACGTCGTTATTTGTAAAAACTCAAATTTGTCGTTTTCTTCACCCGACAGTTATTCGTTATGGGGCCCACAAATAGCTGCGCCGTCATACGAATATTCCCCGACAGAAAAAATATTCCACGACCAAACGAATATTCCCCGACAACAATGATTATTTTATAACCACTTGTGTATTTTGAAAAAAATCATATATCACCCTTAACTCTAACATTTATCAATTTAACCATTTACTGAATAGTAATTATAAGAAAAATTGAATACTTTTATTTCATAAAATTCGGGGTCTTACAGCATTAGTGATTTGTCATTGTTTTGGGAAAGTAATTTCTTCCCAAGGAATCATTCTGGGGATAGCCACTTGACTACTAAAAAGATTAGTGTCTATAAGGACAGTATGTCCTTGCTGGCTTTGTTTACGGATATAAGGATTTAAAGTAGTTAAAACTTTAAGATGAATACGGAATAATATGGCAAAAGGAGGAGATCCTGGCAGATACTCATAACCATGAGATATAATTCTCATTTCTAAAACTTTTGACAAATTATTATTAGTTAAGGCTACACTTAGATTCGGGTAAATATTGAAATATACTGGTCCATGAGCAAGACTAGTTTCAATAGCTCCCATAAGAGAGGCTTTCCAGTTGAGACACCTACCATCACGGAGGGTGCATTGAATACTGGTGTTTTGGCCAAGTAAAGTCAAAGGTTTAAAAGCTACTTGGACAAGTCCTATGTGAACATATTTATATTTTTGCAGAAAAGGGTATAGATCTTCAACATGCAATAAATATAGAATTTCATCATTATTCTGTAAAGGAACAGCATGCTCAAAAGTCTTAATTATTCTTTTGCTGATAAAATCAAAGGTTCCAATTTTATAAATTGTTTCGGGTTTGATTTTAGGAATAGTCCATTTATCTAGGGCTTCCTTTACATCCTGATAGGTAATTAGTTCAGTTGCTTCTAAAGTAGAAGCTGAGGCATTAGCTACTGTTGTCACAGATGAAGGGGAAAAATCAGTCATTTTTCAAGGTGACCATATATGCATAATTTATAAGTAATATATTCATCAATATGATAATAAATTAACATGGCTCTGATACCAAAGGAGGCAGGACCAAGAAGGATACAGAATAAGCACGTCTGTCAACGATTTACAGAGGATAAAAGCCACAACGCCACGACACGGCTAAAGGCAAAGTCCTAAACGCGACTTGGGTGACGTTCCACTTATTCAAGTATCAAACTAAGATTTGTCTCATTTAATAAAATGACATGAATAATTTAGAGGCATATTGAATATATATTAACAGATAAACTAATACATATATGGTCTCATAAAGTTACTGTTGGTTTGGAGGTCTACCCAAAACGATAAGCCTGCAGGTTTCTTCCTGTATGGCTTCTCTGGTTGAAACAATTAACTGTTCAGATTTATTAAACTGTTCTAAAAAATAAGAACGATTATAATTGTTTGTAGCAGTTTGATATGCTGTTTTATAACGATTACTGTTATCTATATGATAATCTAAAAGCTCAAGTAACGAAACATAATAATTAACAGAAGCGATAATTTGAACTTACAATAGAGCTCTGCAAATCTTTAAACTTCAAACTTTTATATATATCAAATATTTTACAGAGAGAGAGGGAGGGAGTCAAGGAAAATTCTGAAAGAAGTTTTGCCTCAACAAAGGGTGAGGTATCCCTATTTATACAAGTGAGAAGATAAGAAAGGATCATGCGTGTCCTTGTCAGTGGAGTCGATCAGTGATCCTTATCTTTCCTTCTTTAAGTCTCAGCCGTAGAAGGTGGAAGGCGTGAGACAGCCTGTCGGTTGAGTGGAGCATTATTGAGGACAGCTGGCATCTTTTACTGGTAATGGAGAGCAGCTGGCTTTAATTTTTGGAAAGTGGAGATACTGTTTCTGTCATTTTTTGATTATTGGAGGACAACTTTATGCTTTTCCTTTTCCTTTCTTGTCCTGTTCCAATTTTTCAAAAATTATGGAGGTGAGAGAATCCCAAAAGTCTCTCATTGTGGGTTCCGGTTCTTGACTTTCTCCGGCTATGACATTAAATTGATTGTCATCCTGTTCAGATTCTTCATCGCTAGCTGTTTTCATAGAAACATCATCCGGGACTAGGGATTGTAAGAACTGAGTCTTCATGTAATCCATAGTTTTAATAATTAATTCTGTTTCAGTGAGATTAGGAAACTTTTGTTTTAAATCTACCTGGATTTTAATAAAAGGATTAACTGGTACTGGTGAAGGAAGGCTTTACGAGATAACATCAAGGCAAGCCTGGGTGTGATTCTTAATTGTTTTAAGGAGTTCTGGTAATGTTGGATTAAGATCTTTATCCCACCATTTGGTAAAGAATATTCTTTTGAGACGGGAAATCTTATCCTGGTAATCACAACGGAAATCCCATTTCTAAATCCAAGGGATACTGAAACGGATTATAAAGTGGGCAAATAATTTAGACATGGATAAATCTCTATTTACTGGTATATGGGAATAGGCAACTTGTCATTCCTTGAATGCTGTTTGAACCGATTCTGGTAAGGTTTCAATGGTAACACCAATCTTATCCCACCAAACGAAAAACCAGTTAGGAATTTCGTTTTTAAGGACTTCAGGACAAACTCGGATGAACCAAGTATGGTTATGGATAGGATTCTGGTAATAGAAAACTTGGGTAAAGGAATCAATATAATCCCAATAACTGTAACGGGTTTCTGTTGTGTGACTGGATTCAATAGTACGGGTGGTATGAGGATTGATACCCCAATTGGCAAGAGGCATGATGCTCTTGACCGTTGTTTTACTGTATTGAATCGGGCTGGTGGATTTGTTAGGATCATGAAGCGTATGCTTAATGTCCATAGATGCTGTTTCGATGATAATTTGTTCATAAACATAATGGTACTGATTAAAACGGGGAGGAGACTGTTGAGTCGTTAAATAACGTCTCTTTATCTCCCATGGATCTTTCATCCATTTTTCATCATTCTGTTCAATGAATAATATTGTTTCATCCACATTTACGTTTGGGATATACTGTTCTGGTAATAGGAGAACATCTTTTACGGTAGGTTGGCTAGAAGAAGCCGAAGAGTTGCTGGTCTGAGAATTCAGAGTAGGAAATTCTGTATAGTACAGATTTGCTCTGCCTCGGCCTCTTTGACCGCGGCCACGGCTTCTACTGGTCATTCCTGCAAGTATTCTCTGGTTAGAAAATTCGGTAAAGAATTCTGTTTTCCTTTGATATACTCAATATCAAAGTCAAATACTGATAAAATACTTTGCCAAGTGGCAAATATCTGTTTAGAAGCTAGATTTTGAACATCCTTTTTAAATATCTGTTTTGCAGCTGAGCAATCAACTCGAATTAAAAAATGCTGATTTAAAAGATCATCTTGAAATTTTAAAACACATTTAACAATGAAAAGACATTCTTTCTTTATGGTAGGATAATTCAAGGAAGGTCATTTCCAAACTCCTGAAGTAAAACGAATAAGATATTCTTTTTTACTGTTAGGATTAAATTGCTTTAGAATACCACCATATCCTGTATTAGAAGCATCAGTTTGAACAATCTTCTTCCATTCAGGATTGGGTAAAGAGAGGCAAGGTAGCTGTTTAACTCTAATTTTGATCTTTTGGACTGCATCAGTATGTTCAATAGTCCAAGGCAAAGGGTTTTTTCTTAATCGGGTGTACAGTATAGCAGCATCCTGGAAAAGATTAGGGTAATAGTCTCTAATATAATTTAGACTTCTCAAAAATCTTTGCAGTTGATTAATATCTTTAATTTCATCCGGAAATTTAGATGCAAATTCAATACATCTATCAATTGGAATAATAGTTCCATTGAAAATATTATGTCCGAGAAATCTGATTTTTGTTTGGAAAAATTTCATCTTAGGAGCAGAAACTACCAAACCATTCTTTATGATAACATTTTTAAAAATGTTTAAATGCTTAATATGTTGTTCAATGGATGAAAAGAAAATTAAGACATCATCAATATAACTGATAATAAATTCAGTAAAAGGATTAAAAATATCATTCATGATATGTTGAAATTCAGAAGGTCCGTTTTTGACACCAAATGAAAGAACATTCCATTCATAATGGCTAAAAGGTACTGTAAAAGTAGTTTTATAAGTATCCTGTTCTCTGATTTGTATTTGCCAAAATCCTGATTTCATATCAAATTTAGAGAAAATAGTGGCATCATGAAGTCTGTCAAGGAGGTCCTTCTTATTCGAAATTGGATATCTAATCCATTGAAGGACTTCATTCAGTGGTTTATAATTAATAACAAGACGAGGAGTTCCTCGTTCAATTTCGAAATTTTAATTGACATAAAAAATTGTACAACTCCAATGGGAAGTACTGGGTTTTATCAGCTTTTTCTGTTGAAGGGACTCAATTTCAATTTTGCAAAGGAGTAAATATTCCTTCTTCATTTGACTGGGTCTAGATTTGGTAGGAATATTTGTCTCATTGAAATTAAGAATATAAGGGAGAGAGATCATATGTTTCTTCCTATTCCAAAAATCATTCGGGACATCACTAAAGATTTCTGTTTGAAGAGTTATGTGGATTAATTTTATTTTTCCCTGTAAAGAAGGTTGTAAAATTTTTTGTTCTGTAAAAAGAAACTTTATTTCTTTTTGGATGAAATTTATATGTTTTTCTTTTGAATAAATCATGTGCTTGACTTGATTTAATTCTTTAGTATAAGGTTCTGTTATGAATTCAAAAACAATATGTCTGTTATTTAGAGTAGTGTGAATATCTAAAGTATCAATTTTTGAGATAGGCATTAAAAGACAAAGGTTTTATTTTAAATTTTAAATAATTTATGGAGTGAGTATTAAATGTATGCAAATGTACATTAGATCAATATTATTTCATTATAAATCTTATAATTTATAAGAGAGAGAATATAATTTATCAATTTTATTTCATTGTAAAAATATTTTTGTTTTATTTTAAATTTTAAATAATTTATGGAGTGAGTATTGAATGTATGCAAATGTACATAAGATCAATATTAACTTTTTAAAAGTTAATTTGTGATATTTTAAATTTAAATTTAATATGATTCATTTAAAATTTAAAAATAATAAATTTTATAATTAATAAAACTTTTATAATATTTATAATTATATTGACAAAAATTAAATAAATTTATATTAATTTTAAATTTGAATACGTTTGAAATTAATTTTTAAAAAATAAGTCAATATTAATTTTATATTTTGAAAATGAAGTAGTAAAAAAATATCAAGATGTGTATGATTGATGAGTTGTCCACTTAAATGAGTGTGTGAAATGTCATTTTACATATATAGGAAACGATTTTTTGACTCCCTCACACTAGGAAATAAAATCATTTATAAGGATTAAAATAGGGAGTCAAACAAGGATAAACAAACTGTTGGATAATGATTTGTTGATGTATTCTTTAAAATTAAAAATAAAGAATTAATTTAAAAAATTATTGTAAATACTCTAAATGTATTTGAATTTCACATATTTCATGTTCACGTAGAGTTTTTATAATTTTTTACAGACAAATGCGGTACTTGAGTGTGTTACACTCCACGTCTTCACCAAATTTTTTCCCTTAGACTTTAATATTAAAATGTACCTCTAAAATTATTAAATTGTAACAATATAGGTTATTATAAAAATAATAATAAGAGGTAGAAGTAGAAATGAAGGACTCGTATACTATATTCCGGTCAATAGAAGGTATCGATAAATTATAAAAGTCTAATTTCATTTTAGTCGAAATTTGACTATATTTTTTTTTCTCTTTCTTGTGCACGTTTACTAAAGAAACAAAAGTTGAATCTACAAGTAATATGCAATTATGTGGTTATAATCATCGGTAATTATATTAATGAGATTCAGCAGTTACTATAAATACAACTCGATCGGAGAAATTCATAGCCTCACCATTCCTACAAATTAACAACATTTTCTTGTACAAGTAATTAAAAATATAATGGAAAACGTAAAAGCAGAAAGTAGGCTTACTACTGATTGGGAGGAGGAAGGCGGTTATGACGCTGTTGTGGTTGGCTCTGGATATGGAGGTTCTGTGGCGGCGTGTCGGATGTCAATGGCGGGCTTCAAGGTTTGTTTGGTGGAGAAAGGCCGGAGATGGGAAGCTCATGACTTTCCAACTGACAGTTTTAAGATGGCATCAGCTTTGAGGTTTGAAAATAGGAATTTTGGATTCAGCTTTGGCCCCAAACACGCTTTATTACAGGTCTTTTTCTTTGTCTATCAAACTACTTGTAATATACACTACTTTTTTGTTTTTATTTCTAAAATGACAAGTATATTTTTCTTTTTTAAAATAAATTTATAAAAATTTAAAACGGCGGGGATAGTAGTACTTATATTTATGATTTTATATATATGTTATAATTTAAGAACAATAATATTGTAATCACACAATATTATATAAAAGACCCCTCTTAAATAGTTAGCTTTTTAAGAGAAAATAAGTTTGAGCGTATGTTGTAACATTTGGTATCAGGCCAGATTAAAATACAGATTGTCGCCACCAGTCCACCTCTTTTGTATACGAGGCCCGGACTACCTTTAATAGAGAAATGAAGACAGGAATGAATAGCAGGCGGTATGCATAGAATGGACCGACTGGGCGTCTGTGCGAGTTTAAATTAATGGTTTCTCCGTGTGTGGCCAGCAGTAGAATCAGTTATTGTTTTTTATAGAGCTTAATTGGGTACCATCAGTACCCAATGTGCTAACTGCTCACTTTTGACGATGAGTCTGCAACATGATCCGACCACAAGTATTAATTTTCAATTTGTTATTTTAACTAACTATTTCGCATATGTTGGTGTTGAGTGTCCAAAGCTTCAAGTGGTCCCAACTCTCAAATCCAATTTTTGCACTTCCTGACTTAAAATCTAGGACTTCAATCACTAAAGAAAATTTAGATGTTCTTTTTTCTATTTGACTAATTATTCATGGGGTATTTCGCAACACTTCAAATCATATCAATTTTCTGCAATGCAGCAATATCAACCGTTATTGTTTGGTTTTACTTTTTCCCAATCTCTTGATGAACTAGAAATTTGCATTTTGTGCAGTTGATTTGTATTCATCGTTACATTTGCAAAACTTGTAAATAGTGAGGATGTATTTTTGTTTGGTGTTTTAGTGATGGCATGCTAATGAAATTATAAGGACATTTAGCCATTTTTTTATACTACTATCTCTTTTTGTGGCACAAAAAGAAAATGATAAGTTTGGGAATGGAGGAAGTAACATTCTAATGAATTTCGTTTTAATATACACTAAATTGACATAGAAATAATATGCACATTTTCCCTGCCCTTCTTGTTCAAAACTACTGGTGGTGTAACTTCTTAACATATATGTTACTTTTAAGTGGGGTGAATTCTTAGTTTGATGGAAGTGTATATTTGAGAGTACAGGTATATGAACAAGAAGATTCTTTAGCCGCTATGGCCTGTGGGCTCGGTGGAGGTTCATTAGTTAATGCAGGAGTGATGATACCTACCCCAGTTCGTGCAAGAAGGAATCCCAAATGGCCAAAAGAATGGGAAAAAGATTGGGAATTCTTTGAAGCTTCTGCTTCCGCCATGCTGAGGGCTCAAAGTGTTCCCACCAAGTTTCCGAGTGCCAAAGTTATGGAAGAAATTATTGGAGAAGAGTACGAGGAAAGTGTAAAAACTCCCCTGAAGCTGAGCGTAAACTTTGATTTGGAAGATCAACCATCAAATTTGAAAAAGTCTGCCGAAATGGGTAGTTGCTTAGCCTGTGGAAATTGTCTTTCCGGCTGCCCCTACAATGCCAAAAACTCTACAGACAAGAACTATATTTTCTCGGCAATTCAGGTAAATCCCTGTCCCCCACCCACCCCAAAACAAAAAAATACTTTAAAGAAAAAAGGTTGAGACTGGTTGTATTTTGAAGTCTACATTTCACATCATATATTTCTTGTGATGCAGGCAGGATGCACTATAAAAACAGAATGCCAAGTTCAGTATGTGGTTAAAAACCCAGATAACCTTTGTAATGAAGAAAATACTGGTAGAAAAAGAAGGCGGCGGTGGCTTGTATTTTTCAATGAGATTGACCGTGTGGAGTGTGATTTTGTAATCCTCTCAGGTACGTCAAATTAGCAATGGATCAAAGGATTTTGTTAGAATATTAGTGGATGTCGGAATGTTATCAAATTATAAAGTCATTTTGCCTCTTATTTTTCCTTGGGATTTTGTAGCTGGAGTTTTCGGCACAACAAATATACTATTCCAGTCTCAAATGAGAGGATTGAAACTTTCTGATACGCTTGGATCAGGGCTAAGTTGTAACGGAAATAATGTTGCTTATCTTGCTAGAAGTTCAGCACCTTTGAGTGCTTCCGGTTTGGACAGAAATGACTTCTCAAAAATACCGTTTCAGGAACGGCCTGGACCGGCCATTTCTTCATCATACACTTCTTCTCTGGGATTCACAATTCAGGTTTTTGGCTCTCTCTTTCTAAGGTCATCTTTTTGCCTTAAATCTCTCATGAAATGTCTCTGTATTGTGCTATATCGGTACATTTCACTAAATTTATAATTTGAATCAGTTAAGCAAATTTAAGAAACCAACTTCACTATTTTAATTGAATATAATATCAAAGCATCTTAATCACTATAAATAAACTCTTTTATACATGAATATATACACAAAATATATCTTGTTAGATTTTTTGAAGAAACAATAATGATAACGGTTAGATTTATAAAATAGGCTCAAAGTTATAAAGACATTAAGCTCCCTAACTCAAAATCAATTGGCTATGAGGGGAGTTGCCCGAGTAATTATATACTATACATATTTTCTCAAGTATTCAATGTGGGACAAGATATATACTCTAAAAATAACACATGAGTTTATGCTTTTTCAGTATGGATTTTCAACACTTAATATCTTTTTCCTTGGCAACAGAGCGCGGTACTTCCAAAGCCTTATGTTGACCTGCTATTTAAAGGGTTAACAACTTATGGATGGCCACCCGGCTATGGGATTTTACATGGAATTTTAGACAAGCTAAAGTTCATTTTAGGAATGAAGGATGGCCAAACAATGATTCTTAATGTTATGGGATATGATGAAAGTGATGGAAAAATTACATTTGAAAAAGACAGAAACCAAATCTGCTTTCAACCACCCCAAGATCCTTTACTACCACGAAAAATCGAAGCCTTTCAAAAACTTACTAAAAAGTTGGGCGGAATACTCTACATGTCAAAGTATAGAAGTACATCTGTTCATCTTTTAGGTGGTTGCAATGCATCAACTGATCCTTCACATGGTGCTTGTAATACTAATGGTCAAGTTTTTGACACAAATTTTCCTAACACCGTGCATGCTGGTCTCTATGTTTGTGATGCCTCCTTAATCCCTTGCTCTGTAGGCATAAACCCGTGTCTCACTATTGCTACAGCCTCTGAGCATGTAAGTAAGCACCTTGTGCAGGATGTGTTCAAGTACAAGAACAAAGATGCTGTAAGATTTATCAATACAACTTTAGATCAAAACCCTGGTTCAGTCAGTTCTGAGAAATCAGATTGTAGCCAAAGGTCCTATGTTGCATTTTCAGAAATCATGAGAGGGCATGTAGGGGGTATGCCATGCACTGCTTATCTCAAACTGAAATTGAATTCTAAGAATTCTAAAGATTATGATAAAATGAGTATGATTATAGGAAAATCTCATCCACTTCTAAAAGGAAAAGTTGGAGGATATGTTGTATGTACAGCTATAGAGATAGATAAATTACATGTTATTGATGGAGAAGTAGACATGTGTGAAGTAGATGTCAGAAGTCCTTATACACAGTATATGCACTATCGTCTCATCCTTGCAGCTTCTTCTGGTTCAAGGTTTGATGATATTTGATTGTTTTCATAAATATTAGTCCATTTTTTCTTAGTTCATATCTTGTTACTAACAAAAGGTCCTTCTCTTGTAGATATATTCTTGAAGGGAAGAAAGTAATGAATCCTTTTCTATTTGGATTATATCTATGGAAAGAATCAACAGTGATGCATGTTACGTTCAAAAAAATTACTATAAACAGTATTAAGGATCAAGAAGTCGTGAATTTAAAAGGAGATCTTCATATTTCAATGATTGATCTCGTAAGGAGTTTGATCAACATGAAAGGGAATAGTAAAGGGAAGTTTATTCGTCTTTTAATACAATCTTTCTTCAGAACTTATATCTTACAAATACCGCGTGGAAGTTACAAGGGGTTCACCACTTCAGAAGTGTACCAGAGACCATATCCAAGTAGTAATCTGCTAGAGATCAAAACAGGTATGCAGAAATATACCTGGACTTGATTTTCATTTGTATTGCTAATTAATTACTGGATGTCAGTAACTTTACCAGGTGATACTTTTAGTAAATGTTTGAGGCCTATTGATAGCGGACTGCCCACTCCTGGAAGTATTAGACACGTGCCCTTAATTTAGAGTTTTATATAACTCCTTGTTTTGAAAGAAAATGCAATTCTGCTTTAAGCAGACATGGTCACAAACAAGTATAGAAACCTTTCCGGAAAGGTGACCAACCTCTAAAGGATCAGCCATAGAAGGGACAATTCTAGCTAAGCAATTCCACTTGGCTTTTAGTTTTTCCTAATTACAATGTTGGTGTGTTCTGTAAATTTTGCAGAAGATGGTTTTATCATTAGCTGCAAACAATGGAAGTGCAGTCAGAGTCCATTGGGACTTGAAGGAGAGAGAAAATTGAATCCAATCCTCCTTATTAATGGGTATGCAACAGAGAGTTATTGGCTACCAACGGAACCAAATGATCTGATTCGAACTTTACTAGAAGAAGGGTATGAAACATGGCTACTTCAACCAAGATTACACAATTCAAATTCTTCAAATAGCTTCTCAGTTGAAGATATTGGCAGATATGATATACCTGCAGGTAAAATTTGGAACAAAATTGCAATTGAATTGAAATGCATAGTCAAGTAGCTAATTAGTATTTGAAGTGTTTAACAAATCTCCTGTTTCCCATTACCTGCAGCGATCAATAAGATATTTGAGTTGAATGGTAAATCCATAAAGGTCCATGTGGTTGCACACTGCGTTGGAGGCCTAGCTATTCACATCGCTCTTATGGGAGGGCATGTCTTACCATCCCAAATAGCCTCTCTCTCTTGCACCAACTCTTCAATGTTCTTCAAGCTCGCAGCTTTTCCCACCTTTAAAATGTGGCTTCCCCTTTTGCCGGTAAACACACACTCTCTCTCTCTCTCTCTCTCTGCGTAGATAGAATCTGACACCTATGGCTAGCAAAATAATACTCTACGTCCCACAAAAATAGTCCAATTTGCACCCCCAAAATAATATTGGTCCACAAAAAGTGTCCTCTTTTTATTGGTTGTAGTGTAAAATGACACAATGTTCTAAAGTTTCATCATAATTTTACTATCATGCTACCATTACTTAACTACCAACTTACATTTTTAGGGGTAAGCATGAAATAAAAATACATCATTAATATTTTGAAAATTTTGCAAATGAGTCTTTTCTGGAACATAGGGAGTAAACAAAAAGATTGAGAACCATATTCTGTCAACATAATTTAGATTTTGAGACTTAATTGGAAATCCACAGTTTCCTTCTCGGAATATGCCAATTATATGGATACTGGTTTAAAGGTGACTTTCTATTTTGGTGTCATACTTAAAATTTTAACTCCAATCAACCTGCAGATATCAATGGTAATACTGGGGAGAAACAAGACATTACCTATGTTCGGAACATTGAAGACCAGTTCTTCACAAAGATTCCTAAGATCCATCGCCCGTTTTATGCCACGTTACGAGAGATGCACCTGTGATGAATGTGAAATCCTTTCGGGCATTTTTGGGAATGCATTTTGGCACAACAACATAACCTCCAGCCTGCACTATTGGTTGAACAAAAAAAGCTTACCAGCACTTCCTATGGCAGCATTTCCTCACCTTAGGAAAATCTGCAACACTGGATTTATAGTTGACAGCAACGGAAATAACTCGTATTTAATCCATCCTGAGAGAATGGCATTAGCAACGCTGTATATATCAGGTGGAAAAACTCTTCTAGTGACTCCCGAGACTTCTTTTCTTGCTAACAAGTACATGAAGTTGCACCAGCCTAATTACAGACATGAGAGAGTAGTTGTGGAGGGTTTTGGACACTCAGATTTATTGATTGGAGAAGAGTCTTATAAGAAGGTTTTTCCTCACATTATCTCTCACATTGGATTGGCTGAAAAAGAAAGAATTTCATCAGCAGTTGATAGCAAGGAAAGGAAGTATTACAGTAAAGAGGCCCTGGCTTGGGGTGATGATCCATATGAGGAAAGAAAGGGAGGATTTTGGACTTTGATTTCTCCTCTGATCTCTGTTTGGCTGATTCTGGTTCTGTTAGTTGTTTTAGTTTCATATTCTGTGATCTCCTAAATAATTTGTAAGCATTTTCCTTGGTTTTATAAGGAATCAACTCAAACGGTAAAATGATGTTATTCTTTCGATTTAAACCAAATAAGATGATTGAAGGTACGTCACATTGTTTTCTTATGATTTTCGTGTAATATAAAAACATACCTAAGTTGATTAATCTATTTAATGTGGGATAATTTTATGTCGAACCTGCAATTGCAAACTAGTTTAATGTGGAGTCTATTGTGATAAATTTATTTCAAACCTGCAATTGTCTGACATTGATAGGAATTATAAGAGGGCACTATTTATTACACATCTTTTTACAAAAGTTTACCGCTAATACTTATGTACGTATTTGACATACATAAAACATTAGCAATATAATATATATAATTATCTTTTACTTTGTACGGTCATGTTTAAGTCTATTCGTGATAAAAGTCATGTGCAACATAGTAAACTCCTTGGTTATATTTATTTGCAAAAAATATAGTTGGGATTCAACTATTTGTCTTAATTTAATATTGTTTCGGAACTATTTAATAAGGGATTAATAGTCATATGAATTATTTTTTGTCATTCTTAAGGCTATTAACGAGAAATTATATAATCTCATGATGAATGTAACATTAATAGTCCCTACATTTTAAGTTATCAAATGACTTTATAAGATTAATAGTTCCACATTAAAAAACTAATACTCCCTTGTCAAATGATTAAATGATTCGAAATAATATTAAGTTAAAACAAATACTCCAATTACACCCAAAACACATGACCCTTATAGTATACAAATTAAGGTCGTAAAATGAGCAAACAATTCGAGTTCGATTCGTACTCGCTCGATTAAAAGTTCAATTCGAGCTCGACTCGAAATATAAATGATTCAAATATGAGCAAATTTTAAAGTTCTACAAATTACTCGAACCTTGTCAAATTGCAATTTTCTATTAATACTTGTTTGAAAAATTCAAACTGTTTAGACTCGATTCGAGATCGTGCTTCTCAATCAAACCTTATTTTATACTCGATAAATTCTGTGAACTAACAATTAGATTAATTTACACTCTTTATACAAAGTAATGGTAAATGGAAAGGCTTTTCTAAAATCAAATATTTCTACCAATAAGATTGTACTACAATTCTTATCCCAACATATATATATGGAATTGTTAAATTCATACTATTTTTTGTTATTTTCACAATAAAAGTGTCGTTATGGATTTAATATATATATATATATATACAGCCAAGATCAGGTCCGGGAGTCCGGGCCTGATTAAAATGCGGACCGATTTTTTTTTAAAACAACTAAAAAAAAGTTTATTATTTTATGGAACTGAAATTTTTTCATAATACATTGTTTTGGCCGTGATTTGGATACATATAACATGTTGACATGTTTTGTTATATGTATTCAAATCACGACAAAAACACTGTATTATGAAAAAATTCTACTTCCATAAAATATTAAATTTTTTTTTTAGTTGTTTTAAAAAAAAATAAGATTCGCATTTTAACAAAATGCGGGAGTCTGGACCTGATCCACTCCCTATATATATATATATATATATATATATATATATATATATATATATATATATATATATATATAATCTAAACGAAGAGACAGTTTGGCCGAGCGGTCTAAGAAGCAAGGGCGGACCTATGCTTGGGCAGCATAGTCACCTTCCTATGCTGAAAATTTTTTTATAGGTATATGGGAGGGGTAGATATATAATTTATTAAACTTAAAAGGGATAGATTAATGGAAGAGTTATATTTAAAGGAGGCAAAAAAATTATTTCACTCTTAATTTTAAAATTTAAATGAATCTGTTTTGCAGCTTTCATTTGAGCTGCAAATTTGCTAATCTACTTTCTGTCTGCTAATGAAGAAGTAGGTAGGAGATAATCAGACACATATATTTTATATTAAAATATTTTAAATTGACTTCAAAAAGTTAAAATTGAAGATAATATATTTTATTGTTTCAATGAGATAAAGTAATTTTAGATGAAATGTACTACTCCCTTCGTCCTCATATAGGATGGCTAAATGTATAATTTTTTTGTGTTAAAAAATGGTGAGATAAAATATATAAACTGAATGGTACATATGTTATTTAGTGGGGTCTATTAATATAAAAAAAATAAAAGTATTCATCACTTTATTTAATCTAGTGGAACCACTAAGTATAAATTTAGAACTTTTTTATTCTATTTCCTCTATTTTTATTTTTCTTAATATGTGTGTAAATTATATTTTGTTCATATTTTTTGGGACTGAGGGAGTAACTTATAACTTTGATATATTTAGTTTAGATATTTTTGGGACTTTTTTCACTTTAATCATCGTTTTGAAGATTATTTGTGCTATTTATTAGTTATTTTTGTGATTAACCTTTTTTTTAAAAACTTTTTTTATTAATTTGTTTAAAAGGATTAAGAAAAGAATAAGATCGTGGTAGTGCAGAGATTTCTTTAAATTGATTAATTTTTCGGTAATTAACTTGACTAATTGGCTCCCTTTGTGATAAATTGCGTGGATTAAAAGTTGTCGTCTACAATTAACCAATTGAAAATTAAGGACGGGCTAAGTAGCCATAAATCGGTTAACAAATTCATGTTGAAAATTGATGACAATAAAGTGATTTGAAATTAATGTCATGCAAGTTACATCTTTTAAGTTAATTAAACTATTTATGTATGTTTGTTATGATTAGTTTTTAAACTCATTGAGTTATCACTTTTATAGTGTACATATTACCTCCATTTATTTAATTAACTATTGGTTTTTGATTTATATTAAAATTTTGTGACTAAATAATTTACATTGCTATATAAATTGATATGTTACCAAGTACATGCTGATGCAAATCAATTGCAATATTTGTTTCTACATTAAAATAAACTATTAATTTTTTTAAAAAAATAGATAAAGACAAAAAATATTTGTAGAACCATATTTATACATAAAACAAATGAAACTCAAAATGGTAATGAGTCCGTATCGACAAATCTATTAAGAGGAAAAAGTATACGGTGTCTATGTTGAGATTTTTTAATCTTTTTATAGGTATAAAAAAAAGGTAAAAATAATACTTTGATAAACTTAAATTTATATTAGGAAAAATATTTAAATTAGAACTACTCTAAAAATAAACTAATCATACGGATACATAATGGATTCAAACTCTAGCTTAAAATAAATAAAAAAAAATCAGCCCAACTGACAACTGATACTAGATCCGCCCTGCTATTTAGTCTCTGGTCCGAAAGCGCGTTCAAATCCCACAGCTGTCAATTATTTTCTTCCATCATCTCTCTCGCAGTCGATCACACAAAGTTGGAAAACATCAGGCAGAAGAAAAAAGGGCTGCACATCAATGGCGAGAACCATAGGAAACAAACCCGGTCTACACCTCCTGACCGGGTTGCTGAACCCGCTCATACCGATTCTCTATCCGCCTATGAGGTTCCTCGAAACCATAGCTTTCGAAGAGGTTCGATCGTCCACATCTGAGAAACCTTACAGTTTCACAGCATTCGTTCTTCATGGCCTATTGGGTTCCGGAAGAAACTGGAGATCTTTCTCTCGCAGCCTTGCTTCCTCTCTCTACTCCTCCAATCCTCCTTCCGGTATTTATTTTTCCTGCATTTAATTTTGGTTATTCATTTCTAACGAGGAAATATGATTAACATATGAGGCTATAATATAACTACAAGAATCTTACTTAGCAAATGTTCTCAACCACTAAAGGAGGGTGTCAATTTCCAGGGATTACTTGGTATTTATAAATGTCTTGATGTGTTTTTCTTAAATGAAAATTGGGTTCATGTGCCTATATCTTTTTCTTTTGAGGTGCTCTTATAAATGAAATTTTGAGGACATTGGTCCTTTTGACATTTGTGGATAATGGGTACTGAATTTTAATGTTTAATGTGGCTTAATATATATATATATTTATATATATATATATATATGTATATATGTATGTATGTACGCGTTATTTGATTATTCAAAACAATTTATGTATGTTTCTGAAGTCTAGTTTACATGTAGAATGGAAGATGGTTCTTGTGGATTTGAGGAATCATGGGAAATCAGCTGAATTAGAAGGTTTGCATCCACCTCATGACATTGCCAATGCTGCCAAAGATCTGGCAAATCTGGTAAAGTCTCAAGCTTGGGCTTGGCCTGATGTCGTTATAGGGCATTCCATGGGTGGCAAGGTTGCCTTGCAGTATGCGCATTGTTGTGCTCGTGGTGACTATGGTGATTCAGTTCAGTTGCCCAAACAGGTATTCCCTTATTTTCCTTTTGATTCTTGTGATAAATGTATGGTCATTAACAATCAGACTAGTCATGAGTTCATGACTTTTACCTTGTGTTGAGTTTCTCAAGTGAGAAGCCAGTCTAATATGTAAGCACGTTTTCTTGAAATTTTTATGATATTTGAGGTTTTAGAATTTAGATGTTCTGAGACCTAAATTTCTGCAAAGAGTTTAGTAGTTCAATTGAACAACGTGTTATACATTAAATGACAGCTTTTAGAAGATTTAGTCAGTAGCATTAGCTCAACTGCTTATGAAGGACAATATGTTTCATTGCATAACAATTCAATTCTTCTTAAATAATTATAAAATTTTCTGTCACTTTTGTGATGAATATACTGGGATATAGATGTGTATTAACATATGGAGGACTCTATATTGTGACTCTGATTGTTTTGTTGAATCTGATTCTGAACTGGTTCATGTATGCTACAACTTCTATAAGTAGGGTTGTAGTTTACCCCTACCAGGTTATATTTGTAGGGGTTATCATTTGAAGGTTATAAACACAATTCTTCGTCTATTAAAATAAGTATGTGGATGTGGTTTCCATGTTTTGACTTGTTAAAAAGTTAGTGCTTTGACTTTTATCAAAAAATCAATTTTTTAATTAGACTTGGCAAAGGAGCGGGTACGTTCCATGGGACCATTTCCCATACCAGCCTAGCCTAATAAATCCCTTCTCCCGCACCCGCCTCGTCCTAAATACTTAGAATCCTGCCCTGCCTCACCTCTGTAAAAAGAGATTTCATCTGCTTGTGCGGTTGTAGGAGAAGGTAGGGGAGAGAGAAAGAGAAATCACGTGTTTCGTTCATATCTTCTGTAATATTCCGAAATCTTTATAAGGCTTGTAAATGTAATGTTATATGATTAATAAAAGATGTTTTGGTGATTGAAATTATGTGTTATTTGTTTGAATGTGTGTGTGGTTTCATTATAAGTATAAGTATATAATTTTTTTGTAAAACTTAACTAGGAAACTATTATTCATAAAAACGCTAAATCACTATTCATAAAACGTGAAGTCAATTTTGGGAAAGTTAATAATTTTCGACTAACCGGATTAGTTAGGAAACCTAACTAGAAGACTAACTAAGTTGGATTAATCAAACTATGTGGAATTTGGTTAGGGTGTAGAGAAAGTGAGGGCTTTTTGGCCATTTTAGAAGTATGTAATACTTGCAAACTTGCAAGTATTGTTACTTGTTTTGAAGAGTTAGTCATCAATTTGACTTTTGCTTGCTTTAATATGTTGTCAAGCCTAGGATGGTGAGATGTGGCTTATTAATTTGCTTGTGGTGTTTACTTGTTTTAAGAGGCGAGATGTCGCCTCATTTTTTGCTTGTGGTGTTGGCTACTTTGGTTGGTTGTGGTTAGATGACCCTTATGCTCTAGGTTTTGCTTGCCTATAAATAGAAGCCTTTATACCATGTTATTTTCCTTCACCAATTCACAAGAATTATAAGAGAGAACTATAGTAAGATCAATTGCTAATTGAAGGAAGTAGTTTAAGGTCTTCCATAATCAAGTTAAACGTAATGCTTGCAACTTTAAGAGGTTGTACAAAGGACGAAATTTAGCGTAAACATATTATCCATTTCTAGGCTAGTTTTTCGGACTATGTGCAAGTTTTTAACTGGTTTTATGTGCAACAATGTGCTATAAAACTGTTTTGAATTTCAGTTTTTGTGTGAAGTTAGTTATGATATGTGAATTACTTGTATAACTTGAGTATTGTGAATTCTATAACTTGGGCAGTGTGAACCCTATAACCTTGGAAATGTGAACCCTATAACTTGAGTAGTGTGAACTCTATTATCTGTATAAACTTGAGAAGTGTGAAATGTGTTATCTGTTAGACTTGCTGAGCATTTGTGCTCATTCTTGTGAATAAAATCTTATTTGCAGATAAGGAAGAATTATCAACAGAATTTTGCAATAAAGAGAAAGTGAAAGAAGAATAATTAGGTCAAGAGAGATTATTATTGTTGTCTTCTTTTCATGCAATAGAACTTAAAGTTGTAATAACTTTGAAGATATGAGTAAAAGAATTGGGAATTATTATAAGAATGTATTATTTGTGTACTTTACATTTAAGCTAGTAGATGTAGGAGTCATAACTAGATTAACATTATTGACAATGTCTAGAAAGTTCTGTCGAGAAAAAGAGTTAAGTTATCTAATTGCGTGTCGATAAGAAGAAATCCTTATCGGAAAGTCCCCTCTTTCCTAAGAATTGACTCGTTGGTAATATTGGAAGTCTAGGATAGATAAATGGTGATGAAGGGTTTAGTGTTGGATTGAAGTAAGGTTGGAGGAGTTGCATATTTAATGTATTATAATAAGTTATAATTTTTATGACTTTGAGATGTAATAGAAAATTGTAAAGTATACGATTCTGGAATAAGATTATGTAAAGTTTTAAATAAATGAGTTTTTACCAAGTATAGTATTAGTGAATATTAAGTAAAGATGTTGCGATCTAGGGATAGAGGTAAAAAATTGATGAAATGTCTGTAATAGATTAGTTAAACCAATAGAATTATTGATAGATTTAATAGATGAAGTTGTATCGTCAACACCAGATCAGAGGTTGAAGGAGACCCGTATTTGGGGGTGTGACATTTTGGTATCTGAGCAGTAGGTTATAGCTCTAGGGTAAGAGTACCTTAGGATATAGCCCGATAAATTTTTTTATTATTGGAAATAGTAAAAAAGTAGACTCATAAAGAGTTGTAGGTTATAAAATATGGATTAAGAAAATTTATATTTAGTGCAGAGAAGATTAGAGATAATTATATTGTAATTTCTTAGACAAATTTCTATATAAGGAGGGGTTTTGGCTATTGAAATTATGTGCTGTGTGTTTGAATGTGTGTGATTTCATTATAAGTATAAGTATATAAATTTTTTGTAAGACTTAACTACGAAATCACTATTTATAAAAACGCTAAATCATTATTCATAAAACGTAAAGTCAACTTTGAAAAAGTCAACAATTTTTGACTAACCGGATTAGTTAGGAAACCTAAGTAGAAATTAAACTAAGTTGTATTAACTAAACTAGGTGGCATTTGGTTTGGGTGTAGAGAAAGTGAGGGCTTTTTAGCCATTATGGAAGTATTTAATACTTACAAACTTACAAATATTGTTACTTGCTTTGAAGAGTTGGTCATCAATTTGACTTTTGCTTGCTTTAATGTGTTGTCAAGCCTAGGATGGTGAGATGTTACTTATTAATTCGCTTGTGGTGTTCGCTTGTTTTAAGAGGTGAGATATGGCCTCATTTCTTGCTTATGGTGTTGACCACTTTAGTTGGGACCCTTATGCCCTAGGTCTTGCTTGCCTATAAATAGAAGCCTTATGACATGTTATTTTCCTTAAATTCTCAAGAATTATAAGAGAGAATTATAGTAAGATCAATTGCTAATTAAAGGAAGGAGTTTAAGGTCTTGCATAATCAAGTTAAACGTAAAACTAGCAAATTCAAGAGGCTGTACGAAGGCCGAAATTTAGCGTAAACATATTATCCGTTTTCAGGCAAGTTTTTCGGACTATGTGCAAGTTTCTAACTGTTTTTATGTGCAACGATGTGCTATAAAACTGTTTTGAATTTCTGTTGTTGTGTGAAGTTAGGTATGATATGTGAATTACTTGTATAACTCGAGTATTCTGAACTTTATAACTTGAGGATTGTGAACTCTATAACTTGGACAATGTGAACCCTATAAATTGGGCAGTGTGAACCCAATAACTTGAGTAGTGTGAACTCTATTATCTGTATAAACTTGAGAAATGTAAAATGTGTTATTTGTTAGACTTGCTGAGCATTTGTACTCATTCTAACAGAATCTGACAATAAAAAGAAAGTGAAAGAAGAATAGTTAGGTCAAGAGAGATTATTATTGTTGTCTTCTTTTCATGTAATAGAACTTCAAGTTGTAATAACTTTGGAGATATGATTAAAAGAGTTGTGAATTATTATAAGAATGTATTGTTTGTATACTGTACATTTAAGCTAGTAGATGTAGGAGTCATTTAACTATGCTAGATTAACATTATTGACAATGTCTAGAAAGTTCTGTTGAGGAAAGGGTTATGTTATTTAATTGTGCGTCGATAAGGAGAAATCTTTATCGGAAAGCCTCTTTTTCCTGAGAATTGACTGGTTGCTAATATTGAAAGTTTAAGATAGATAAATGGTGATAAAGTTGAAAAGAAGGGTTTAGTGTTGGATTGAATTTATGGAATACTCAAGAGGAAGTAAGGTTGTAGGAGTTGTATATTTAATGCATTAGAATAAGTTGTAATTTTTATGACTTTGAGATGTAATAAAAAATTTAAATTATACGATTCTAGAATAAGATTATGTAAAGTATTAAATAAATGAGCTTTTACCAAGTATAATATTAGTGAATATTAAGGAAAGATGTTGCGATCTAGGGATGGAGGTAAAGAATTGATGTAATGTGATGTCTGTAATAGACTAGTTAAACCAATAGAATTATTGGTAGATTTAATAGATGAAGGTATCGTCAGCACCAGATGAGGAGTTGAAGGAAATCCGGATTTGGGAGCGTAACATCTTCAATATTCTTCCTCGCTTCGATCTGTTCTGTGAGGCTGGTTTAAGTAATTGAAAATCAACGGAAGATTGGAAAGGGTGGTAGAAGAAAAGGGGTTGACTCCATGGAAATTGGAATTTGTAGATTTGGGTGTTGAAACTAGAGTCGAGAGTCAACTGTCGATATTACAGGGAGTGAGAGAGAGATAGAGGAAAAAAAACAGTTGGATGCGGTTTTAAATTAATAGATATATGTTAACTGACATTGTAATATCTGACTCCAACTATGTTCATATCAGTTGGTACTCATTCTCCTTGATGCCAACATTATGATATATGATCTAGCAATTGTGGCTTTGCCTCGTCTATGTGTCTGTTTTCTTTTTCTTTATCATGTCACTTTGTCTATACCATCTAATATGGTATATTTATGTGGTTCCATAGATTCTCCATATAACTGCAGTATTATTCTGGACTATTAAACTTTCGTATAAAACAATCAAATTATAGATGCTTGAAATGTCTTATTCCTCAGCTGAAACATTTCAGTATTTATACAAAAAATCTTTAATTTGTACTTGTTAATTGATTTGACAATTTATAGCTCACTCACAGATGAGATACCTGATGCATAACAGCTTTGGATACTGGACTCTGTACCTGGAATAGTGAACCCTGAATCCAGTGATGGAGAAGTGGAGAAAGTTTTGAAGACTTTGCAGGGTCTACCTTCATCTGTCCCTTCAAGGAAGTAAAGCCTCTTTCAACTTTGGCTTGATTTCTGTACTCATCAATTGTCTATATGAAGTATTGAACTACTTAACTGTGTTTAATATATGATTGCATGACCATATCCTTATAGAATCAGTGAATCACTGTCTTAGAAAATGGTAGCCATTAGGATTTAAGACAAATGGTGGTGTAGATTTAAATGGTCTAAGATGGAAGTCATGCTTAGTTGTCATGGTGTTGCTATAGCGTCGCCTAGATGACAACTAGGTGTCTTGGCACTAGAGAAGGAAAATGCAACGCCTTGGACGCCAAGCTACCAAGGCTCTTGCTAGCTGACCCAAGTTAAGTGATTAAGTCATTTTGCACCTATTAACTTTTCATAACCCATTGACTTGCTATGTGGTGTATTTTTATTACTTATCAGAATTGTAATTTGTAATGGTTGTTCATCTCTCCTGATCTTGATAGCACGGGAAAGAAGAACTATAGAGTTAGAGTAAAGCGAAAGCCCAGGTCCTATTGAACCTTTCTATGGTCTCTTTTCTTTTTTGGTGTTGAGGACAAGTTGTTCTACTAGTTTTCAATGTCAATTGTTTTATTTTTGAATTTGTGAAATATTCATATAATTGTGTTTTTAATTGTATTCCTTAGTGTTAGTTACAGTGTTTTGAGTTTTAATGTATATAAAATTGTATTGTTCAATACTTTTTAAATAAAATAAGTAAATGTATAAATTTCATATTGTTAATGACGACATGTAGCCATACGGACGCCATGGCTGGCGCCTTATTGCCTAGTCGTTCTGGCGGTCAACTACCACTGTGACAACTATGAAGTGATGAGCTAAACCCTCACTGCCGTTATGTTTGTGGATTCCTTGTTCCATGCATGTCAATTTCTTTTTAAGCCAACTACATCAAAAGAACATCGGATGACAAAAGGTATTATGACTATTATCATCAAATTATCGTCAATGAGCTGGGTCTATGTATTTTAGGTTGCGTTGTTAACCTGAAGATAAAAAAGGGAAATCTCTATTCTTGTTGTGTTTTGGTAACTTCTTTAATAAAGCTCTTGGATTAGCATTAGGTTTGAAAATTTATGCTCTCACTTGTTGGATGACTGGTAATCATTAGCATTTAGGCAGTTTAGGACCTGTGAAGCCATAACATGTCAAAGAAGGTGTAACCATATTTAAGCAAGTTATGGAAGTTCCATGAATAACTCTCTCTGGCTCTTTCTACAATCAGAATTTCATTTAACTAGCTGGAGAAAACTGAATCTAGTTCAGGAGGTTTTTGGAAGTTGACCAAACCATTTGGGCACCAATTGGTGCCATATTAGAGGCTAATATTACATTTGCTTACGCTAGCACCTTACTGATATATGACATTCTATGCTAGCTACATGATTTAGTTAGTACTGTGAAATTAAAAATGAATATGTACTCTGGTGGGAGTTTTTGCCCATGTCTAACTCTGCAATGTTTGCACTTAATGAGGATTCTGTCAAACCTTCCATGCGATATCTTTTGTATGGGAAAAGGCTGTGGTTTATTCATATGACTATATTAGTATGTCATTTCTTGCATGCATTAAATTTTGTTTGTGGCTGTAGATGGTTAGTCGATCACATGATGAATCTTGGATTTTCGAAGTCATTGTCTGATTGGATGGGCAGCAACCTTAAGAAATCAGAAGAAGGTGAGACCTGGGCTTTTAATCTTGAAGGTGCTGTTCAGATGTTTAATTCTTACAGGTAAACTTCAAATTCAACATACAGCTGGATTGACTCATAATATGTGCAGTTATGTAATGTTTTGTTTTGCATCAGTGTCTTCCTTGCAATAGTTTGAATAATGTGTACAATGTTCTTCATTCTTTTCTGATGTTGGTACCGGAAATCTTCCAGGGAGACAGATTGTTGGCCTATTCTGGAGCAAACACCTAAAGTGATGGAGATAGCAATTGTGCGAGCAGAGAATAGTGACAGGTGGGACCCCGATACTGTTCAGCGGCTTGAAAGCCTTGCCAGCAGGAAAGTTGATGGAGGTGGGGGAAAGGTTTCAGTTCATGTTCTTCCCAAGTCTGGCCATTGGGTTCATGTGGACAATCCCAAGGGACTTATAGATATTGTTACACCCCATGTTGCCACCCTGGTTTGAACATGATTCTATTCTATCATATCTATTATGCTCAGAGGAGGAGTTGGCTTCGGGCTTCTAATTGAAATGCTAGGAAATCTGTTTTTCCATTTATTTTGCATGATGAATAATTTAATTGCAACAGAAAAAAGTTTATGGTGGAAGACTGGATATAAAACTTTGATTGTTAAAGCATTTGTTTCGATTTTTCATTGTAATTGTACTTTATAACATTATCTGCTGCTACTATTTCCAAGTAATTTGAAAAGAAAAAAAGAAACCCAGAATGGTTGTAAAATAACGTTTGATGAATTTGCCGGGAAATTAAAGTTTACTAGTAGTATTTTACAAAACAAAATCTTCAAAAATTAAGATTTGAGATTTGCAACAGATTTTTTAAATCTAATTGACAAATTTAGATATTTCAAGTGATTTTTTTTTTAATTTTTACAGTAATCCTAATTTCTAATTCATTTAACTGCAAGTACATATTTTAGTTTTTAAAATTTAGATATTTCAAAAAATTAAGTAAAAGAGAGAGAGAGAGAGTTATATATGGAGTATTATTTTAATTTTTAAATATTGACCACTTAACCTAATTAAAGACGGAGGAGGGTACATACGGTATTTCAGTACTGATTCACACTCAAAACCCTACCTATAAATTTGATGTTATATTGAACATATCACTGCATTCTCTCCTTACCCAGCCACTCAGCCAGTACCGTCGTTCAAGCCTGAGAAGCGGAAGAAGAGTCATCTCACCTGTCACCATTTGCCGGTAAAAATGGTACTCATCTTTCTCTCTCTATAGATACATCTTTAAGAATACATTTATTTTCATTTACAAAATGTGTATGCTGTGTGTTTGTCTGCGTGCTGTTTACAATGGGATACTTGGATCTTATTGTTTGCCATTCGTTATGCCATCGATTCTTGAACAAGCCCTAAGCCTAATTTTGTATTTTTTGTTTTGTATTGTTTTTGTTTGTTTTAAATAAAAAATATAAGGAAGCTAATTTCGTTGTGATTTATTACTTCTTTTATATGCTATTGTTTCATTTAATTCGTTCATAACGAAAGGGTTATGCGTGTGATTGTTAGATATTCAGGTATAAATGAATGTTATGCCAATTTTATGAAATTGCAACTGTCTTGAAAATGTAAAATGAATATCTTCTAATTTGGTCTCCCATGAGAGCAATGTGTTAAAAGTGATCTAATAAGAAAAATCTCAAATCTTATTTCTCACTAGTAAATGAGGTCCTTTGAAGCTCCATTTGGCTTTATTGCACACATAATTTAAGTGTGGTGACAGTGCTGTTAGATTATTTAGCGGCCTGTTATTTCTTACAAAAAAATGATCTCGGAAGAATTCTTTTCTGTCTTTGGAGTCTAAAGTGTTGTAGAATGATGCCACTCAATATTAAAGGAAGGGTACTCTTTGCCTCCTTTTAAGCCCATTGTCACGTTAAGGAGTTTGGGTGTTTTATGTCCAGTGACTTGGTTGCCATATACCACCTTGGAAACATTGTACCTCTGTTTCTAATCAATGCCCTAGCCGCTGTTATGCCATTAGCTCTAGTGAGGAAGCTATTTAACACTGGTAATGTTAAAATATAATACTTTTTTATATTTCTATATTAGCCTATTAGGTGTATAAGTGGCATGATATTTGTAATTCAGTGTTACTTTTTGACTATCGTTTCTAGCATCGCACCACCATTACTAAATTCTCAAGTAATATTAAGTATACTTTGGGAAACATAAAATTATTCTTAAAAGTAATTGTTTAAGAAATGTAGCTCAAGTTTTGGAATAGAGAGTAAAGAATATAACCTGCTAAAAATAATTTAGTAATACAAACATGCTTTTACAGTTTGATATATTGGGGTTCTTTTTCATCATGGTCCTATACTTCTGCTATGCTTAACAGTCGAAGAGGAAGACCAGAGAACCTAAGGAAGAGAATGTAACCCTTGGACCTGCTGTTCGCGATGGCGAGATTGTGTTTGGCGTGGCCCACATTTTTGCTTCATTTAACGACACTTTTATAGTGAGTACTTCCATATGCATTCACATATATATTATATATATGTACATTATTTCAATTATCTTGTTGTTCTATAATGTTTATGCTGTGTATTTAAATTGCAGCATGTCACAGACTTGTCTGGAAGAGAAACCATGGTTCGCATAACTGGTATGATTGCCTCCTTCCAATAATTTTTTTGTTGGTTTACAAATTTGATGTGTTTTTTGTTTACGGGGCATGTTTATTACGGGTCTTGTGTATATTTAATTTTTTTTGTTATAAATAAGTGTATGAAGTCGAGTCCTTCTAAAATAGAAGGAAGAGATGGAGTAATGGTATTTGAACTTGATTATGAAGTTTGTTTGTCGTAACTCTACTTTCATATGTTTAGTCCCTTATATTAACTTTTTAATATGCTGATACTTAAAAGTTACTCACCACAAAATGATCTAAAAGTAATAATGGTATTGGCTTAACACGTATGCACCTACACAATTACCTTGACTGTTTCTGTAATATGATTTAATATTACATATGATTTTGTGACTAAACATAATTCATTATTAACCTTGTGGATTTTGTGTCCCCATATATTAGGATAAACAGATTTCAGACGTACATGGATGCTGGCACATACAACAATGTAATGTACAGACTAGGTTTTATTAATTCAGCAAAATATGTATCGAATAAAAATAGTTTCTAGTTCATTTTTAAAGAAAAGAACTTCTTTAAGATAATTGTCGGTTAATGAACTTGATTACTTGAATACCAAACAAGAGTTCAAGGCTTTGTCATGGAATATACAATTGAGTAATTGTACATTTTGTAAAACTTCTTATGTTTGCCACTTTGTAAGCTGTGTTTCAGTTGGTTTTTTGGCAAGTTACTATTTGTTAACTACGACAGTGGTATGTATATACTAGGTTTTCTCAGGTTGTTGGTAAGATTAAAAATTTATCTTTTAGTTTGAATTTTTTCCTAACTAACTCAGCGGGGTGCTATTTGGTGTATATGGTTTAGAAGGTTGCTAATTCAAAATATATATTAAACCCACAACTTAATTTTGTAGTAATATTTATCAGGAAGCTCTTTGTTTTGTAGAGCAATTACTGTTTAGTGATTAGAGAGTTGGGTTGCGATATTGCTCTTCTAGCCTTGTGTGTTTCTCTTTGGGAAGCTCTTTATTTTATAGAGAGCAATGATACCATAGTTCTTACTTGTTCACCAGTTAAGATTGTTAAAATTTCTGTTTCCCGAAGATGACTGCACCTGAATTTATGTTGCTAGTGGAAGCTGTTTTTTTAGCCGCGAATTATTTACCATCTGTTGGTCATTACATGTTTTTGTACTTCTTTGAGTACAGGTGGCATGAAGGTAAAGGCTGATAGGGATGAGTCTTCACCATATGCGGCCATGCTTGCTGCACAAGATGTTGCACAACGTTGCAAGGTTTGGGATCTTTTTTGCCTAACTTGTACATGAGTAGTTGATATTGTTTTAAATATTATGTCAACTAGGTTTTCAGGCCCATAATATTGTTTCCTCAACTTTTACTTCAGTAGGCACTTTTGTTGCCAACTTAAATTGAATTCGTACCCCCTAATTCGTAGGAACTTGGCATTACTGCTCTTCACATCAAGCTGCGGGCCACAGGAGGGAACAAGACTAAGACCCCTGGTCCAGGTGCCCAATCTGCTCTCAGAGCCCTGGCTCGTACAGGCATGAAAATTGGTCGCATAGGTAAATTTTTCTTTCATCTGTAGAATATTATGTCCATTGCTGTTAATGGTTTAAATATTATATGATTCTTCAAGTGTTTTATTTTTTTTCCCATTGTCCCCATTTTTTGTTCATATAATATGTTAAAGCAAAAACTTAATCTGGAATGAGTTCCACAATAACTTTTTACTTTGTTGCATACAGCTAAGTTCAACTTTAATTTTGGACATGTTTTTACTAACAATCCTATTAATTTGCAGAGGATGTAACTCCAATTCCCACCGACAGCACTCGCAGAAAAGGTGGTAGAAGGGGACGACGGCTGTGATATTCTTCTCATCTTGTTGTCAAACATGTTTGCCCTTGCCATCAGATTATCTTAGTTTATGGTTGTTTGAACAATTCTCTTGTTTGGAATATGTTTTTGTGACTTGTGTTGATTTTGAGCTTTTATGTAATTTAATGATAACAAGTTTTATGATGGCTTCCAAATTTAATACATTATTAGTGAATTACTGCGGTTATTTATTTGTTGAAATGCTTCTTGCATACTTTATTTTTACGCTATTTACATGCCAATGCCTATTAGAACATGGTAAGATTATCTGAAACTAGTAATCATTGGACGACCAGTGGATAGCTTTATTGCCGTGTGACAACCTCATTATATAATGAGTAATTAGAACACCTTGATGCGCTAGTCTCTTTGAGTTACCCATAACTATTGACTTGACCAACTAATACACAGTTTAAGACTACAGGTTCTTGTGATGTCAATGTGCCCTTGATTCTGATTGCTATGTAGTACGATGGCGTATGATTGGAATTATAGTAGCTTGAGCCAATTTATCTATATACTTGTTTGTTTTCCCAAGTTATGGATTGTTTTTTAAAATTTCCTGGTTCTTCAAATTCAAGTTTCCCAGTCTCTTCTCTCCTTTATCTGTTCTATTTTCTATTATACGAAATGAATGGAATGGGAAATCTGGGCAGGAATAGGTTCTACTTGTTGCCGATCTGGTTGGTCGAAATCAGGGCAGGAATTTTTTCTAATTAGGTTCTACTTGTTGCCGGTTTGGTGGAGAGGTGAGATGAAACATATTTAAATTTAAAAAATTTGAATTGTGTTTATGATAAAAGTTTTTAATAATAGAAAATTGATACTTTTACGGGTGAAAATGGTAGTTTTTCTCTCATGTGATAGTGGAATCTAATAGTAATATAAGTGGAGAGTCCAACACTACCCTCGTGCAACTCGTTTGTTCATCAAATCCCGCATTCTTTTTGTTCTCCACTTTACATAAAATGGGGAAGAAGAAGTCCAGATTGAATCGAGTGATCTCTAACTATATTTGAAACACGAGGCTATTGGGCTTTTTTTGTTAGGAGTAGGCGGGGTGGCCGGTGGGGTCTTACCATCGTAATATTTTATTCTTTTTTTCATTTTTTTTAATTAAAAGAATCTAATATAACTTTTCGATAATAACCTAAAAACAAAGTAACACATTTAAATAATGTAGACGAAGAGATTATAATCAAAACAAAATAAAGTTGGTATATAGTATTATCCTTTATTAAATAATATTGTGTACTAATTATACACAAAAAGTGTACATTAAAAATAAGACTCTTGTATCTTTTACCAATAAAAATGTGTAGAACTTTCAGTTATAGGCCTCCATATTCTTACTTTATTAATAGATTTTGTGTGTATAGTTGATGTTTTTTTAATCTTGTTTTTAAATTGGATACCTAAGTAGCTAAACTGGTTAACCCTATAATATGCCAAGTAACCTAGCGGAATTTATTACCATAAAAAAGTATTTGTCGGAGTTTTTGGGTTGACTTCATCTTCATCTGTTGGTGGACTAGGAGGAATGGGAAGATGATACCATTGACCATACGATTAAATAAATAGTAAAAACTAACAATTACCCATGCATGCGTGCATACATAAATCCTTCAAATTAAATAATGGCTTGAATATATAAATAAAAATAAAAGTATACTAGCCGTACGGGGAGTACATTTTCTTTTTTCCATTTGCATGGAGTCGATGCTTTTGGGACAAGTGAGTAAATTAAGTTGGATACCAGAAAATAACTTACTAGTAATTTATTTCATAATAATGCACACTCCAGCCTCCAGCCCACAGCCAAAGAAGGCGAGCTAGAATTCTACAAATCTATACACGCGACTTTTCCAGCATTAAATTAAAAACAAAAACAGACACATCCTCGAGATTTTAGATTTTAGTTCATCTCCAAAGGCTTCTTCATGCTCCAGGCTTCCAGACTATCTACAGTGATCGTCTCGGTGCCATTATTGAAGACATATAAGTGGGCATTCTCACCAATTCCTATAGTCGGATATACCCTTGATGTTATGCATGTTTTTCCTCCCGCCCCAAAACTTTCCACCACCGAATTATCAATCTGTAGGAAACAGTAAATAAATTAATTCACATATACGTACAGTTGAATTATATATGTATATATACATATATATATATAGCCACTTAGCCAGTATGTACCAAGCTTCGGAGAGAGATCGTCTTGTTCGCAACTAAATCTACATCGACGAAACCTGCAAATGATGGTCGGTACAGTCCATGCAATTTTTTAGAGGACCTGTTTTTTTTTTTTTATAAAAAGAGAAATTAGATCAAAATCTTGATGAAGAGAAAAATAGGAATCCAATAATTTTGTATAAAGAATTAAGATAAGACACGTATATAATACTAATAATAATATAAGCTGAACAGACCTTGACGCATCAGAGCACATAAGAACTTTATGCTGCTTGTCCTGTGTCTTAAACACTCTGAAAAAGACAGGAGTATATTCTTCTAGGTTTTCTGAAGCCAATGTCAAAAGTCCAAATGGGCCCAGTCCACCTTCAACATATGAACCCTTTAGGCTGCAGATCTTTTGGGCATCATATTCAACCCACTTGCTATCAAATGTTTCTACTTTATCCAAGCTCCCGAACGAGAAGCTCACCTCAACATCAGCCTGCGCTGCTGTGATTCCCTTTACTTCAACACGATCTCCCTTGTTGAGCTGCTGCTGCCCCCCAAGTTGGACCTTTGTCCCTCTCAAACTTTCTAATTCTTCAATTGGCCACTGCCTCAATTGTTTTCCACTTGGATCCAGCCAAACTACTCGTGGAATTAACTGAATTCCGGCCCATCCCTTTTTCGTATCTGCATGAGGGGTGTCCGACTCATTAGCCCAACCCCACAAGATTCTCCGATTCTTGGACGGATCAAAGAACGTTTTTGATGCATAAAAGTTGCCGTAATCGTATCTCAACCCGGCCCAACCGTCAACGGATGTATTATCGGGTATATACCTATCCTTTACGTCATCGTATGTCCCAACCGTGTAGTATTCGTATCTAGTCTCATCCAAACTAACCTTTAGAACATGCTTAATATTTGTCCCCGTTATGGAGGTGTCCAACCCATGTAAACCTTTCAACGAAACCGGGTAAAAATCCGGGCATTCCCACATGCCCGTATCCGACTTGGTATGTATGGGGTGTTTGGCCTTGGTCCATTTCATGAAATCTTTGCTTCTGTACAAATAAGCAATTCCTCTATGTTTTCTCCTACTACCCACCAACATTTTCCAATGCCCATCGCTGCCCTTCCATGCGGTGGTCGGGTCACGAAATGCGGTTTCGTTTTCGCCGTTGTTGGCTATGACTAAAGGGTTGTTATCGGGTTTGACCCATTCCCGGAGATACGGGTCTGAGTAGTCAGCGGGAACAGCATAATTTTGAACTTGTGTGTTTTTGGGTGCGGGCTCTACAATCCCGGTGTAGAGTATGACGGGCTTGTCACCGGGGAGAATAGTTGCTGACCCGGACCAACACCCGTACTTATCAAACGGTTTTGATGGAAAGATAGCATGATCTAGGCGCTTCCAGTTGATCAAGTCCTTTGAGATTGAATGGGCCCACACTATGTTGCCCCACACAGCACCTTTGGGATTGTACTGATAGAAGAGATGATAGAGTCCCTTATAGTACATTGGTCCTGTTAAAATACGTTGTTTAGAGGAGGAGGAGGAAGAGGTTATGTACTTATGTTATGTTAAAAGACGTACAACTATATATATATATATATACACACCGGATCCGGTTCGGGAGTCCGGATTTTCTTAAAATCCGGACCTTTTTTTTTTTTTTTTTTTTGTTTTTTTTTTTCAAAACAACTAAAAAAAATATTTAATATTTTATGGAACTGAAATTTTTTCATAATATAATGTTTTGGGTGTGTTTTGAATACCTATACCAAAAAGTGGTGGTACAGTCTGCACAGACTGTACCACCATATTTTGTTATACGTACCCAAATCACGCCCAAAACACTTTATTATGAAAAAATTTCAATTCCATAATTTTTTTTTTTTTTTTTTTAGTTGTTTCAAAAAAAAAAAAAAGCAAAAAAAAAAAAAAAAAATAAAGGTCCGGATTTTATAGAGTCCGGGATCCCGGACTGGATCCGGACTCTATATATATATATATATATAACCCAGGTATTTTAGATTGGCAAAAAAATTAGGAAATTGAATATCTTACCATTTGGATCTGGAGTTGTTGTGTTTATTCCCCAGCAGCATTGAACATGGGAGAAAAAATGGAAATTAATTAGCTGTGTCGGAAGAATTAATACAAATCACATTTGTTTGTTGTCTCATATAATTGGAAGGGGAAAATAATATTTTCAAATTTCAATACCAAGCTTATCATTGTTAGTATATATATATATATATATATAACTTTTTATTATGTATTAAATTATGTATTGTTATTTCATTTGCCTAGCTAATAGTATAATAATAATAATAATAATATTAATCTTTGAGACAAATTAAGTAGTTATGGAGCAAAAGGGTTGTACTGACTTCATGCCAGCTTGCAACTAAATCACATGACACTAGATGCTGTCTCTGGGAGACATATTTATTTAATTTAGAAAACGAATTGAAAAGCAAATTAATCAACGTCTCTTTCCAAGTATGGCCAGGAAGAACAAGTAGACATTTTGGACAAATAAATAAATATATGGACACCATCTCAGCTGGAGAAAGATCTTGTATGTATCTACTATATTTTGGCTTGAAAATGAGAGAGAGAGAGAGGACTTGTGATAATAATAATAATAATAAAAATAATAGTAAAAGAGATTCACAACTCCCAATCCCAATAGGCCACTTCTATTGACTTATATTGTTTTGTACGGTGTATAGAATAGGTCATCTATAGTAGTAACATCAACCAAATTGCAATGAATATTCAATAAAATTACCATGCATGCAGCAGATAATTGACCGCCCGACCATATACTACTACTACTACTTACTCTGACTAGTATGTATATTTGTTTGTTTAATACCAGTAGATTTTACGCACGGATTCCCTCGGCCGTTTCGTCATTTCGTGACAATAGGACAAGTTTCCCATTAAGATATATATATACACTACATAATATGCTAAAAAAAATTAAATTAATTTTATCTAAAAATATAAAGTTATATTTGTCTGATTCCTATTAAATGCTATAAAAATAATAGTTTACCTCCTCATAAAATTGATTCTCTTTTCCATATCATGTGAATACAATTTATTTTTTCCAATTACGTATTTTATTCTGCAATTTCTTTCCAAAAATACTTCCATTATGTATGTCATTTTTTTCCCTGTTCTGTTCTGTTATGTTCCTTAAGAATAGTTTTATTTATATAAAAAATTTGCTTACGCAATATCTTCAACTTTAAGATTTGATTTCATTTATATAAAAAAATTTGTTTACGCAAGAAGTTTAATAAATATTTCAATTTCTCTATCAGGACGGACACTCTTATTAAGCTAAATGGTTATTATATTTAGAGAGAACATGAAGGAAACATATAAATTTTACAAATATAGTATATATTATTGTAAAACCAAAGGAGTAAATATGTAGACAGAGAAAGTAAAAGACCGGAACGTAAAAGAGCATCTTCCTCCATTAACGTAGGAGCATACAGTCCAAAAAGATACTTAGAGAATTAATTACAACCTTGTAGTAATTAGTTGGAATCCCATAATAATTACTTCGTAGTATCCTTGTAATTAATTGTAATCTCATACAGTAATTCTAGCAATTGATATCCTTGTAATTAATTGTAATCCTAAACTTATGGGATTACAATTAATTACATTAGAATTACAACAGGCAAACCCTACCAACAGGCAAGATTTGAAACCAAAAAAATAAATAAATTAATATTGTTTTTCATAAAAATGGATTTGGAGGCAATAAATTTGTGGATCCCCCAATATATGGCAATAAACTATGGAAGAGCACAAGTTAACATAATAAGTCAACGACTGCTAAAATACGGCAAAAATAATGAAGAGTCGTGCTAGGCTGTCTCTGAACGGATGGAATGAGTTTGACCGATTTGGATGGGAAGACTAATGCAACGTAGACTAATGAATACATTCATATGGAAACATTGAATACATTCATTCATATATACTCCACAGTCCACACACGCAGTTTGATGTTAACCGATAATCGGCAATCCAACAGTACCCACACAATTTAAAACCGGCCTGTGGTAAGATCAAATAATTGGCACGTCGTATATAATGCCTATACAGACATTCTAGATGCATGCCACCATAATTTTTTCTATTAACAGAGGGTACGGTTGGGTTACAATAAATAATAATAATAATAGTAATAGTACGTTAGTTTAAATTACTCAGTAAATAGGATTGTGGTACGTACCGTTTATCCAATGTTTTTGGGGCTGAAAATGGAAGCCGGTTCTATGGGACGTATTGACATGAACAGCATGAACGGATTGAAGATGAAGATAAACATCGTGAGAGGATTCGACGCCATTAATGTAGAATGTTAACAAAAAGGAGGAGGCTAATAAAAATTGTAGGAAGAGGAGAGCCGAGGAGGAGGCATGGTTGTTATAGGGCACTTCCATTGGATAATTTTGGATTATTAATTAAGAAAATAAGAGGTTAAGAGGAGAGGAAAACCAAATTATTATGCGAAAACTGGGGAAGAGATATCTGCTATTTATAGAACAGGCCACAGGCCAAATTCGAGTGAGAGAGGGAGAGGGAGAGGGAGAGGGAGAGAGAGAGAGAGATTTGAAAATAAAGAGTAGTTGGTTGGTGGATAAGAATAGGGGAGGAGGATTAATATAATTAGAATTTGGATAACTTTTGTTTTGAGAATTTCGATAACCTTTTTTTTCTAGGTCTGTGGCAGTGGGGCTGTTGTTTTGGAGTAATTAACAGTCAGCGCTCCTTTTCCATCAATTTTTTCCCTTTTTTACGACATCCGTTTAAAAATAAAATATATAATTTAATTTTTAAGATGATAAATTAAATCTTAAAATTGATATAATTTATAAAAGGTAAGAATGAAATAATTTTTGTAATAAATAACTTTATTATGTACTACTATACAATTATAATATTTATGTCAATTAAAATTAAATAAATTTACGTTAATTTGAATTTTAATATATTATTATTATGGTTTGATTTTGAAACGGATGGATGGAGTATTACTTAAAAATCATTTTTCTTTACTGCAGTGAGGAGAATTCCACTGCTTTCTAAATTAGAGGTGTTTCTCTTTATCTCTCTTTATTTTTTTCATTAAAAAAAGGATTTTTTTTATTTTTTTAAAAAGAATAAAAAGCGTATTTTTGGTAAATAATAGAAAGCAGTTTTAACTGGTTCAAAAACATTTTTATTTAAAAGTAGAAAATATGTATTTTTAGCTAAAGTACTTTTGTCAAAAGAACAAAATACAACTCTTTTTTTTACCTTGGCAGGTAAAAAAACACTTTAGGCAATTTCTTAAGTTAATTTCTCATTAATAATTTTTTAGATACTTTAATAATTCTAAATGTAGAGATTGGGCTCGAAAGTAGTTTTTGGCCAAAATGTAAAATTTGTGTTTTTAATTGAAGCACCTTTCCCATAAGGAAAAAATACAAAATTATCTTTAAATAAATTTATCATTAATGTTTTTGAAGTATTTTTACAATAATGTAAGCATACACTTTTTTAATTCTTTCATAAAATATTTTGTCAAAGACTCTCTTCATCTCGCAACATTTCAATACATTAATCTATTAATTAAACAAGTAATTTAACTTTCTCATAAAAATATTTTTGTCAATAACTTAAATTTAATAATATTCACCTCACGCCATCATATTGCATACTAATTAAGTGTAAATCACTTTCAAAGAGATCGTTACCTTTTCAAAATATTGTATTCATAACTTGTGCATCAAAATACATGATGATTTAGTAATTAATTAAGTCAAATTAGATAAACCATCATTGCAGACAATTTAATATAGAATCTGTTATTAAAATGCATATCATATCTTTAGATTTAATGTTGATATATGAAATTAATATATATTTGTTATCAATAGCTTTTGTATAATCTTTAAAATAAAATTGATGCAAAATAACTTAGTTTAGAAATCAAACTTGTTGCTAAATTGTAGAGTGAATTTGATGTATAGATATTAAGTTTGAAGTCGGCTGTAAAACAAGTAGTTGAAGATCGCATAGCTCACTGATCATAGTTCTGAAGATCGTAGAGTTACAACTGTCAGTACTCTAAGGCTATGTTTGTTTGCAAGGATTATACATGAGATATGATTATTAATCTCTAGTGTTTTGTTAATTTATTTTCAAATTTAGACTTGGGACTATAGTATAGGGATTATAATCTTATGATTAGTAATCTTGGGATTATAATCTCATGTATTATAATCCTTACAAACAAACATAGCCCAATTTTGTGGAATTATCAAGTTAAACCTCATAGTTCGTAGAGTACAAGAAATAATCGAAGAATTAAAGTAAAAATAGAGATCATCAAGCTAAGAAGACACGAAAAATTAGTATTTCAAAACTAAATATGTAAGACCCCGAATTTTATGAAATAAAAGTATTCAATTTTTCTTATAATTACTAGTCAGTAAATGGTTAAATTGATAAAAGTTTAAAGTTATGGGTGAAATATGAATTTTTTTTCAAAATAAGCAAGTGGTTATAAAATAATCATTGTTGTCGGGGAATATTCGTTTGGTCGTGGAATATTCTTTCTGTCGGAGAATATTCGTACGACGGCGCAGCTATTTGTGGGCCCCATAACGAATAACTGTCGGGTGAAGGAAAACGACAAATTTGAGTTTTTACAAATAACGGCGTAGTTGTTACCGTTAACACTGTTGGAATACCCGGTGGTTAAAATACAGTAATACGCGTTATTGCACAGTAGCACACGGTATTGCATAGTATTTTTAAAATTATTGATTCTTACGTAAGAAGGCACTACTCAATAATTGTTACAGTAATTACTGTTCAATATTTTATTTTATTGATTCAATAATTGCTACGTTGAAATTTTGTATTATTGTTGTTCAATAATTGTTGCTGCACAGTATTTTCCATTATCAGATCAATAATTCATATTATTTGAATAGTATTATTAGATAGCATTATTGGCAATGTCTAGAAAGTTCTGTCTAAGGAGAGGTTTGGTCATCTAATTGCGCGCTAGTAAGGAGAAATCCTTATTGGAAAGCCCCCTCTTTCCTGGGAACGGCCTGGTTGTCATAAATGTGATTCTGTAATATTATTTGTGAATAATTAATTATTGATTTATATGATAAGAAAATATTTATTTTATGTGGATATAAATGAGGGATATATTTTTGTGGTTAAAATGAAGGAGTTTTTTATCAGTATTTTTGTCGGAATGGAGGTATTAAAAATCAGGATTTTTGAGATATTTTGCGGGGGTTATAATTTTTAATCCGACCGTTGGATCGTGGTAATTTTTGGATATGTTATACATATATAAGTTGAGTATATGTCCATAAATTTTGAACCGTTAAAAATGAATGTATGATTTGTTATGAATTTTACGAGATGACTGGTTCAGAAATTGTTGAATTTTCGGAGTTTATCATTTTGGTAGAAAATTCTAGAATTGGTGGGTCCCACTTGTGGTTGGTGAAGAAATGTGCTGAATTATATTTCAAATGTGGTGGGTGGGAATAGTAGCAGGTAAAGCCATCAGGTTGCAGGTCAAACCTACCAAAATTTTCCTATAAATAGAGGGCTAAGTTAGAATTGAAAATCACACCAGAAACATAAGCTTTCTCTCTTTCTCTCTCTAGATTATTGAGTGTATTTTGTGAGTATTTAGATACTTGGTGAGTTGCTATTCATCAGTGCAAGTTTCCTTCAGCCTTATACCGATCAGAAGTACTGCTCTTTTGAGGTAAGGGATTGTAAGGGATTGTAAGGGATTGTAAGGGATAGTAAGGGATATTAAGGGATTTTAAGGGTTGTTATGATTTTCAGTTTCGTAATTTTTCTGTTCTTCAAAAATTCTGGAAAAAATTTGAAATGATATTTTGATGAGTTTTCTTGATTGTGTCCAAAAATGGTGATTTTTGGATGTATAGATTGAGAGTTATGAATTTTATGAGAAAATACTATTTTAAAAGTAACCGCTTATAATTCCTTGTGGTTAACTCCAAAATTGATGAAATTTTTATTGGGAGTACATGTATATGATAGAAGTATACACTGTAAATTTCAGAATATTTAGACAAAAGTATAATTTTTGATAAATGTCTAAATATTCGGCTATTTTGGCCATATGAAAAATAGTAAATGACTTTTAAAAATTCTGAGAAAAATATATGTTCACTATGGGACTATATTATGCTAAATCCCAGAAAAGAAATATTTTTGGAACTGATTTGGTATTTTTCATAAAAATGGTCTAGTTATGAGTAAATGAATTAAATATGTTTTGTGAAGAAAGAAAATTAGAAAATAGGATTTTATGGCTTGAGAATCCTATATATGAGGTATATGCAGATTTTTGATGAGGGTTTTGGTTATTGATGATGAAATCTTAAGAGTTGACATTTTATGATGATTAAATGCATTAATTAGTAAAGTGTAAACAATTTAAATAAATTGTTTATAAATTTAAGTAATGTTATTCTTTCAATATCATTATACCGAAATATTTGTATGGATTTTATTGTGGAATTTCTATCTTTTTGAGTCGGTGTTACTATTCACGAGTTACTATTCATGAGTTACTATTCACGAGTTACTATTCACGACAAAATTGGTTTCTTTTACTAACCAAATTATAGTTGATTTATGAATATTACTCTTGAGATTAAATCTATATGTTGATTATATTGATTTTATTATCATATATAACATTTTTATAACCCTGATGTTGAATTTCTCTTTCACTGGAGTGTAAAGATGGTTTGTTGATGAATATCTTTGGCCTGTAGTGCAAAGATGAATTGTAGATGAATATCTTTGGCCGTAGTGCAAAGATGACCTGTTGTTGAATATCTTTGGCCAGTAATGCAAAGATGAACGGTTGAGGAATATCTTTGGCCTGTAGTGCAAAGATGAATTGTAGATGAATATCTTTGGCCTATAGTGCAAAGATGGTCTGTAGATGAATATCTTTGGCCCGTAGTGCAAAGATAAACTGTTGTTGAATATCTTTGGTAGTAGTGCAAAGATAGATTTATTAGTATGATTATGAACAGGAACTGTGATTTGGTATAACCATGATCTTTGATGTTTCAGGTAAAGACATGTGATGAAAATATTCTTCGTCCTGGGTGCGAAGAAAAATTTAGAATCACAATTATGATTATGAGTTATTCATATGATTGTGGAAAGGAACTGTTGATTGATGTTACAGGGATAAAACATTGTTGATGGATTTTTAACATGGAGAAGATAATAGACTTTATAGTCTATTTGACTCTTCTAATGGATTGCTCGTTCCGCTGTAACTATGGTTGAAAAGTTTTATCATTTACCATATGTTCTAAATCTCTGATTTATTATTGATGAAGGCTACTGATAATTTAATTATCTTTAGTCATGATATTCTTTACTGGGCTAGTTGTGCTCACCCTTTTGCTTCACAATTCCTTTTAGGTAATAAGAGTGTAGCTGGGTCGAGCGAGGGTAACGGGGAAATAGAACAGTGGTCTCTAGCTGTGGATGTTCTCCCGAAGCAGTATAGAAAAGTTCATTTAGTAGTTATATTTGGTGAATCCAATAGGGTAAGGTGTACCCAACGTTGGAAGGGTGGTTTGCCACTATCATACAAGATGTCTAACGACATACAACCTCGTGTCATCATAAGACAGGGATGTGCTCATCCACTTGCTGAGTATATCTATGGGCACTACCTATATAATCTTGGTGTTTGTTTGAAGTATAATTCTCAATTAGAGACAGTGGAGATAATGATAAGTCAAGAGAAGACTCACCATTGGGAAGAATATGATAGTAATCTTCTCGTTTTTCTTTGGGGTCTATTGGGTCAACCAAGGATAATTCTGTGGCCATATGATATCTATCATAACCTAGACGCGTGGCCTCCCATGTACGAAGGTTTCCTTGAGCACTTCCCAAAGATTTTAATTTCCAAAACAGTTTTTGACTATACCTTTATGTAAGGTGTCATTGTGAGGTGATGTCCACGGTTGGAACATGAGTCACATTTGGTATATATTTGTATCCAAACTCACAGCATATGTGTTGTTGTATTTTGCACAACAATTGTTGTAATAAAGTTACAGTTGTTTTCTGTACCATGTATTTGGCGACTCAGAATAGGTTGGATGGAATGGACCTATTTTGGGGGCGTTACATTTGGTATCAGAGCTTAGGGATATGATATCTGGCGGAGATCGGGGAATATAACTAGGAGGGGAGAGATGAGTAAATCCTTCGCTAGTGTGTCCTACCTAAGCTTATTTGTTGGTCAGTCATAATATCGAGATATTATGTGATATGTTAATTTGTTAAATTAACCCTTGTTTTGAAGCTGTATTCTAGAAAGATATCTGAAATACAGGAGATGAGCAATGGAGAAATCATGATGATAAGGAAGATGGAATCTGAAATGAAAGCAAGGTATTCTCAACTCTTTGAAATACCAGGTACGTAAATTTCGGGGACGAAATTTCATAAGGAGGGGAGATTGTAAGACCCCGAATTTTATGAAATAAAAGTATTCAATTTTTCTTATAATTACTAGTCAGTAAATGGTTAAATTGATAAAAGTTTAAAGTTATGGGTGAAATATGAATTTTTTTTCAAAATAAGCAAGTGGTTATAAAATAATCATTGTTGTCGGGGAATATTCGTTTGGTCGTGGAATATTCTTTCTGTCGGAGAATATTCGTACGACGGCGCAGCTATTTGTGGGCCCCATAACGAATAACTGTCGGGTGAAGGAAAACGACAAATTTGAGTTTTTACAAATAACGGCGTAGTTGTTACCGTTAACACTGTTGGAATACCCGGTGGTTAAAATACAGTAATACGCGTTATTGCACAGTAGCACACGGTATTGCATAGTATTTTTAAAATTATTGATTCTTACGTAAGAAGGCACTACTCAATAATTGTTACAGTAATTACTGTTCAATATTTTATTTTATTGATTCAATAATTGCTACGTTGAAATTTTGTATTATTGTTGTTCAATAATTGTTGCTGCACAGTATTTTCCATTATCAGATCAATAATTCATATTATTTGAATAGTATTATTAGATAGCATTATTGGCAATGTCTAGAAAGTTCTGTCTAAGGAGAGGTTTGGTCATCTAATTGCGCGCTAGTAAGGAGAAATCCTTATTGGAAAGCCCCCTCTTTCCTGGGAACGGCCTGGTTGTCATAAATGTGATTCTGTAATATTATTTGTGAATAATTAATTATTGATTTATATGATAAGAAAATATTTATTTTATGTGGATATAAATGAGGGATATATTTTTGTGGTTAAAATGAAGGAGTTTTTTATCAGTATTTTTGTCGGAATGGAGGTATTAAAAATCAGGGTTTTTGAGATATTTTGCGGGGGTTATAATTTTTAATCCGACCGTTGGATCGTGGTAATTTTTGGATATGTTATACATATATAAGTTGAGTATATGTCCATAAATTTTGAACCGTTAAAAATGAATGTATGATTTGTTATGAATTTTACGAGATGACTGGTTCAGAAATTGTTGAATTTTCGGAGTTTATCATTTTGGTAGAAAATTCTAGAATTGGTGGGCCCCACTTGTGGTTGGTGAAGAAATGTGCTGAATTATATTTCAAATGTGGTGGGTGGGAATAGTAGCAGGTAAAGCCATCAGGTTGCAGGTCAAACCTACCAAAATTTTCCTATAAATAGAGGGCTAAGTTAGAATTGAAAATCACACCAGAAACATAAGCTTTCTCTCTTTCTCTCTCTAGATTATTGAGTGTATTTTGTGAGTATTTAGATACTTGGTGAGTTGCTATTCATCAGTGCAAGTTTCCTTCAGCCTTATACCGATCAGAAGTACTGCTCTTTTGAGGTAAGGGATTGTAAGGGATTGTAAGGGATTGTAAGGGATAGTAAGGGATATTAAGGGATTTTAAGGGTTGTTATGATTTTCAGTTTCGTAATTTTTCTGATCTTCAAAAATTCTGGAAAAAATTTGAAATGATATTTTGATGAGTTTTCTTGATTGTGTCCAAAAATGGTGATTTTTGGATGTATAGATTGAGAGTTATGAATTTTATGAGAAAAGACTATTTTAAAAGTAACCGCTTATAATTCCTTGTGGTTAACTCCAAAATTGATGAAATTTTTATTGGGAGTACATGTATATGATAGAAGTATACTCTGTAAATTTCAGAATATTTAGACAAAAGTATAATTTTTGATAAATGTCTAAATATTCGGCTATTTTGGCCATATGAAAAATAGTAAATGACTTTTAAAAATTCTGAGAAAAATATATGTTCACTATGGGACTATATTATGCTAAATCCCAGAAAAGAAATATTTTTGGAACTGATTTGGTATTTTTCATAAAAATGGTCTAGTTATGAGTAAATGAATTAAATATGTTTTGTGAAGAAAGAAAATTAGAAAATAGGATTTTATGGCTTGAGAATCCTATATATGAGGTATATGCAGATTTTTGATGAGGGTTTTGGTTATTGATGATGAAATCTTAAGAGTTGGCATTTTATGATGATTAAATGCATTAATTAGTAAAGTGTAAACAATTTAAATAAATTGTTTATAAATTTAAGTAATGTTATTCTTTCAATATCATTATACCGAAATATTTGTATGGATTTTATTGTGGAATTTCTATCTTTTTGAGTCGGTGTTACTATTCACGAGTTACTATTCATGAGTTACTATTCACGAGTTACTATTCACGACAAAATTGGTTTCTTTTACTAACCAAATTATAGTTGATTTATGAATATTACTCTTGAGATTAAATCTATATGTTGATTATATTGATTTTATTATCATATATAACATTTTTATAACCCTGATGTTGAATTTCTCTTTCACTGGAGTGTAAAGATGGTTTGTTGATGAATATCTTTGGCCTGTAGTGCAAAGATGAATTGTAGATGAATATCTTTGGCCCGTAGTGCAAAGATGACCTGTTGTTGAATATCTTTGGCCAGTAATGCAAAGATGAACGGTTGAGGAATATCTTTGGCCTGTAGTGCAAAGATGAATTGTAGATGAATATCTTTGGCCTGTAGTGCAAAGATGGTCTGTAGATGAATATCTTTGGCCCGTAGTGCAAAGATAAACTGTTGTTGAATATCTTTGGTAGTAGTGCAAAGATAGATTTATTAGTATGATTATGAACAGGAACTGTGATTTGGTATAACCATGATCTTTGATGTTTCAGGTAAAGACATGTGATGAAAATATTCTTCGTCCTGGGTGCGAAGAAAAATTTAGAATCACAATTATGATTATGAGTTATTCATATGATTGTGGAAAGGAACTGTTGATTGATGTTACAGGGATAAAACATTGTTGATGGATTTTTAACATGGAGAAGATAATAGACTTTATAGTCTATTTGACTCTTCTAATGGATTGCTCGTTCCGCTGTAACTATGGTTAAAAAGTTTTATCATTTACCATATGTTCTAAATCTCTGATTTATTATTGATGAAGGCTACTGATAATTTAATTATCTTTAGTCATGATATTCTTTACTGGGCTAGTTGTGCTCACCCTTTTGCTTCACAATTCCTTTTAGGTAATAAGAGTGTAGCTGGGTCGAGCGAGGGTAACGGGGAAATAGAACAGTGGTCTCTAGCTGTGGATGTTCTCCCGAAGCAGTATAGAAAAGTTCATTTAGTAGTTATATTTGGTGAATCCAATAGGGTAAGGTGTACCCAACGTTGGAAGGGTGGTTTGCCACTATCATACAAGATGTCTAACGACATACAATCTCGTGTCATCATAAGACAGGGATGTGCTCATCCACTTGCTGAGTATATCTATGGGCACTACCTATATAATCTTGGTGTTTGTTTGAAGTATAATTCTCAATTAGAGACAGTGGAGATAATGATAAGTCAAGAGAAGACTCACCATTGGGAAGAATATGATAGTAATCTTCTCGTTTTTCTTTGGGGTCTATTGGGTCAACCAAGGATAATTCTGTGGCCATATGATATCTATCATAACCTAGACGCGTGGCCTCCCATGTACGAAGGTTTCCTTGAGCACTTCCCAAAGATTTTAATTTCCAAAACAGTTTTTGACTATACCTTTATGTAAGGTGTCATTGTGAGGTGATGTCCACGGTTGGAACATGAGTCACATTTGGTATATATTTGTATCCAAACTCACAGCATATGTGTTGTTGTATTTTGCACAACAATTGTTGTAATAAAGTTACAGTTGTTTTCTGTACCATGTATTTGGCGACTCAGAATAGGTTGGATGGAATGGACCTATTTTGGGGGCGTTACAAAATATAAGCATCGTAGAGTACACTGAAATTAAGTGTAAAACGTCGAGTCTGTCTAGCTAAATACTCTACGATTAGGAAAATCGTAGAGTGCATCAGCTCTGACATATACTGACAATAACAATCTTCGTAGAGTGAAGACCCCAAGGTAATTTGTTAAAACTCTTGAAGCTAAAGAGAAGGACAGTTGAAAATGTGTAATATATTGGTGAAAGGATAGCACCTACGTGCGTGCCTCTGTAGCAGTCAGTACTATGAAAAGACATGTCATAGCCGAAAACTGAGACACCTTTCCTGTAAAGTCAACAATTAGATATTTACAAGTGTTGAAGTATTAACGGAGCAACGGTAACTTCCAAACGAGAAGATTTCGAGGAATATCTATAAAAGACAAGTAAATTCAAACAAGCATAAGGAGGATGAACAATCAAAAAGTCAAACTATTGCCATTTCAAAAATGCTTCTTCTACTCTACTATTTTGAACATCTTATTTTGTCGCTAAGTCATTCAGTGTCAAACTTGAAGCAACTTAGCAGCACCTCAAACACATTATTCTTTTTGTGATAATCAGGTCGAACTTAGTGACATTTTTTGTAACCAAGTCTAAAGTAACTTGAAAGGTTACGTGTAAATCAGTCTTAGTAACTTGAAGTAATTTATGTGATTCAGTCATTGTAACTATTCTTATTGAACAGATCTAATTCTTTAATACTAACTTCGTTCCTAAAAAATTGTCGTTTAAAATTTTTGTACATGGATTAAACAAATCATTTAATACTATGGAAAATTGAATTAACTTGTTTGAAATTCCATCACTACCCTTTTATGGGAAATTGAAAACTATTAATACAAGAGATAGAATTTCTTGGAACAATGAGAGAAGGTAGGGGTAATATAGAAAAGTAAATAATTTATTTTTCTCGAAAGTTTAAAACATTTTGGAACAAATTTTTTCTTCTAAAACGACAATCTTTTAGTATTATACTATAAATCATTGTTATTAAACCCGAACTGGCCCACCCATTCAACTGGTTAAAATCGGAATCGGTAGCTTCTCTGATCCTGTTCAACACGGTTTTATTGATTTGGTCAAAAATCGGTTGAACCAGTTTTTAACTTTTTTTTGTATTAAAAAAATTTTAATATTAAAATTAACCGCTTTGAATAATATTGTAACTCAATTTTATAGTATTAGACTATTATAGTGTGAATTCAAGTTCAAGGAAATATGATTGATATATATATATATATATATATATATATATATATATATATATATATATATATATATATATATATATATATATTACACTCAACTCCCCGTACGTTGTATGATAAAGTTTACAAAATTGCAATGAGTTCATTGATATATTATTACATCCAATATTTACAAAAATTAACATTAAAAAAAGTCAGTGGGCTCAACTGACCGAATTAAGTTTGTGTCGTGTCAACCAAAATAAAGAAATTTGTATTTAAAACGAAAAAGATACAGAGAGATTAGCAACACAACAGGTAGCAGTAGCACCTTGAAAATACTTTAGTTAATTAGAATATCCTCGAGCAATATTAAGGTTGCTAAATATGATTCCACTCATAATTAACATTATTATATAATTAGAAATTTAGTTAAGTAACAAGATTTATTTTCATCAGAATGGGTGATTTATAATATACGTACCTCCCGTACCTGATGTATTTAAGTATATTCATTAAGTCGGATAATTAGGAATCTTAATTTAAATTAAGATCTCCGTAGATATTATTAATTAATTGTTTCCAGAAACCACTGCGGCCGTTGTTAAAATCAAAGGGTATATATATATATATATATATATTATCATCAATTTTTGATTCGTAAATATCAGCAACGTGATCATATTTACAAACCAAATATTGAAGTATTTAATTTGAACAATATTATCTACATTTTAATAGCACATGATCCTAACATCACTTGTTCGTATATACATTGTCATTGTATGTGTATCAAATTTTAATTCTTTACAAAAAGTTGTACGTATTTTTCTTCTTCATCTTAGATTTGCTTGATCATTGATATTATACTACTAGTAGTGTGATTTGTATTTGATTATATATGTGATTATATTTAAACAAACCAAAAAATAATCTTCTAATCCATAAATATTTATAGATTTAATTTTACTTATATTTTTTTAAGTTAATTAAAAGTAAGTTTAGTAGATAAACTGATAACAAGACAATGAAATCATGATATTAATTGAGAAGATTATGTCATTTTTTGTTATTTATGAAAGAATTGAGACTTTTTTCTTAGAACAAAAAAGGAAGAAGAATCTAAACGAAGGAGGAAATATATAACAAACACAAAAGAATTGTCCAGCATACAATATTTAAAGTACACAAGTTTAGTTTGGTTGAATGCGTTGGGACTTGGGGGTACTGTTTTTGATATTACCCCGAATTCCAAGAGTCAAGGATTAAGACGTAAAATATTACCACTACTTGCCAGCCTCACACGGACCCGAAAGTCTTGTAAGCCTTAGCCGCCAGTAACTCCTTAATACCCTTGACGTTCATATTCCCCGACGTTCGTATTGACCTCTAACATGCCGTTTTGCTATTCTTAACCATCTCTTCTCAAATGTACACTATATGTATATATATATATATATATACACGGTTCGTCTCTCCAAACTACAACAAACTATAGAGGTGAATTAAAAATGAAATATATATATATATATATATATATATATATATATATATATATAGTCCGATTTTTCAACGAATGCGAACAAACAAACATGGACTATGACCGTCGCCATAATCCTATGGCGACGGTTTTTGTCTCCATAGCCTATATTAATTTGTTCGCGTTCGTTGTACAACCGGAATATATATATATATATACTCTTGTTAACAGTAATTCCTCTTTATCTTAACTAAATGTAATTTCATTTGAAATTTAATTTTTACACTTAATCAAGTAACTTTAATTCTGACCACATGCGTAGGACTTGTGTGACAATAGCTGGACTGGGGAATTGCATGAAATAATGAAAGTAATAGCATTACCCTATCTTATTATATAAGAATGTTCATGTGGTTATAATTAACTCTTGATTAAGGCATTATTTTTTAGCCTTTTTGATTTCATTGGAGGGTATTTTTTTTATAGTTGTTATTGTCTTAATTAGAGATAAATTTGGACTTTTGATATTCATAGGAACTTTTAATTTTAGTATAACAAATATAATCAATTAGGATAAGCAACTTATTTGTTATAAAAATTTCTAATATACTATTTGTTTAATTATTAATCGTAAAATTCTTCAATTTGACAATGAAAAAGTAAATGCCCCAAAAGTAATCAGCACCGAGTTAAATTTATTTTGGAAATGTGGTTGGGTTGCGGCATAGACGATGTCTTAATTAAACTTAAACTAAAGACCTGGGTTGAATAAAAATTGATCGAACAATATATTATATATATAATGATATAAAGAACATAGTACCCCTTTTAGTGAATTGTCAGATAGCCAAGCAGCTAGCCTACAATTTAAAAAGGTCGTTACGTACGTACAGCAGCCCTCCCTCCCTCTCTCCCACCCATATGCAGGTGTCAACTAAAACCAAAGTTGCATACTTGTCTATATTATCTGAAAGAAATGAGCAACTGAACTAAGCAGTACATACGGCCTGTTTGTTTAGAATTTAATGGGTCTGAATGGTTGAATCGGCAAGTGATTGAATTATTAAGTGCGTTTGTTTTAAAAAAAAATCGTCTGAATAGCTGAATCGGTCAGATGCGTTTGCTGAATGGTTAAGTCCGAATTTATGATCTGAATGACTGAATGGTTGGCTGAATGAAATAAAAAAAATTAAAAAAAATAATAATAATATTAACTATTATATTATGTAATATTAAATAAATTTACAACAACTTTGAATTTTTTCAGAGGGGGTAAAATATTAAAAATATGTCATTCAGATCTTTAAGATATATCAGTTATCAAACAATTTTTTTCATTCAGATTCAGATTCAGATTCAGCTAATTCAGATTCAGATTCATCCAATTTTTATTAAACACCCCCACAGTACTACTATTATTTATTTATTTGTAATTCATCATTTCACATAATTTAAAGTAATTGGACACGATGTGTCAGTTCAAAAAGTGGGCAGAGGTTTGATGTAATCGAACCGCCAAGAAAACTGGAGTAGTAAATTTTAAAGTTACCGAGAAAGACCTAGCTAGCTATTTTAATAGAGGGATAAGAGAATACTCAATTTATACTTGCAACCAAAAAATTTACAAAATGTTATGGAGGGAGCAAATTCCAGTTTTAACCTCCTCCATCCTGCATGCCTCATCTATCTATTAGTACAATATTAATATATATTATTAATATTAAATGAAGGTTGAGAACAAACCGGAAACACCTAGCACTTGAGCTTAAAATGACTGATCAAAAGTCGACGGAATGAATAGAATAGGCACCTCCCAAAATGACTGAATTAAATTCATGGAATTTACGGTCTGATATTGGATTTCACGATTTCTTCTAAGAATAAGAGGAGAAATGAATGCGCTGCTGTCATAACACTTTTATGAGCTTTGATTAATTTTGGTTTTTTTTTCATAATTATATATTAGTAATTTTTTAAACTCACAAACTTGTTTTTGGCATGTCAAGGATCGAAATTTCATGGATACCATAAGAAAGTTAAGAGAGAACAATATATGATTCAAGTAAGAATAGTCTTTGGAGAGGTCTCTGCTTCGGTGCCCGACCGTACCTCGAAGGAATAGTCTTGAGCAAGCTAAAACTGTGAGTCTGGGGATACTTTGGGAAACCAAAAAAGAAGTAGGAATTATATAGTAAATTGATATTTCAACATGTTAAAATGATATTTCCACACGAGTGTCTCTCATATGAATATGAGACACTCACTACTCATGTGAGAGGGATCATGTGAAAATATCAGTTCCCATTATACTATATTGTATTTTAATTATATTCAAATTGTGTATATGAATGAAAAAGTGCATTGTTGTTTGCAAAAACTATTTTTTTTTAGTCTCAAATTGGTAAGAAGTAAAACTATTTAATGTTTTATAAGTATAAGTGAAATAACTTAATTTACTTGTGGTATTAAAGGGAAGACTTGGATATGATCACAATGATGTGGTGTGAAGCATCACTCGTCTGCATCCTCGGACCCAGACCGGGTTGGCGTCGCTAGGAGCCATGAATCTGTTTTTTAGATAAAATTTGAACCGGATTGATGGACCTGATTGAAAATTAAACTACAAACAAAGTTGATATTTTGTACCAGATACCTTGAATATATTACAAAGTTCAGTTTTGATATTTTAGTAACTAAGCAATTCTCTTTACATCTTCTTACACTCCGAAAAAAATATCAAATTTTACAAAGAAGCAATCACAATAATTTTTAAATACTTGACATATATTTTGAAAGTATATTGTATGTAAACTTTAATAATAAATTACAATAAATACTTAAAAAAAATAAAAAATTACTTGTGTCAATCCTTTTTGTTCTTTTATTTTTGTGTTATGATTTTACAACTGTACGCACGGATCATATACAATCAAAAGAATTCACACTAGTAGTTCAACGTACCATAATTTGTCTACTTATTACAACTATTTACTTCTAATTCCCATTGCCCTTCCTTCCGCAAGATGTACGTGGGCCTATATATTATTCCTAGCTCGTTGTATGTAAGCTTTCAATGGAAAATATTAATTGCACACTACTTTTTTTGAACAAATCAAGAACAATTGTTGTTACCCTAAAAGGGAAATTAAGTAGGAACAATATATGAACCATAATTTAGGATTAATGTAGATTTGTTTCTAACTCTAACGCCATTTAGTTAGAACATATAATTTTTATTACTTTTTTTATATATAAGAATATACAAAAGACTCTTTTTTTTTTCTCTTTTCTCTCTTCTCAAAAATCTTAGTCCCCATCTTATATTTAGGGGATCGGTGGGCTATCATTTTAAAGATACCTTGTCCTAGATCTCTCTTATTTTAATCTAATTAGTTATTATCCCTTATTCTGGAGTTTGTTTTCCCTTTTGATGGGAGTTATTTTGTCCATGAGAATTGAGATTATTGATTCCTTTATCTTTTGTGAGGTGATTTCATTATCATCTTTTGAGAGATTTTGCTTTCTTTGTTTGAGAGATTTTTTTTGTTCGTGGTCAGATTTTTTTCAGTGCATAAATTGTTGAAAATAGATTGTTTAGATTTGGGTGTGTCATTATGGCGGCTTGTTTTTCCGTTGTCCCTATTGAAAAAAGTTCAAATTTGCATATTTTATTAAACTTTTGAAAATATAACTGTATTTCAGGAGTTTATATGGTGTTCATTAGACTTGTTACTACAATTGGCATTTTTTTCTAATTATTATATGTTATTTTGTTTGAAAAATTACTATTTCATTTCTTCTTTTGTAATCTTACATCTTTTATAACATACTACTGTTTTAATATATTCAATCTTTTACACTATTTGACAAAAAAAAGACAATTTTTTTAATCCAATCTACATTTCTTAAGGAGCCCATTGTATAGGGAGCAGAGTAGAACCTCTATAAATTAATATTGTTGAGACTGGATAATTTTATTAATTTAGAGAGTTATTAATTAATCGATAAATTAATAATTTATTAATTTAAAGAGTGTTTTTCTATTCGATGAACATAAATTTAATTACATTAAAATTATTGTATTTTATTGATGTTTATATTATACTTTTTTGATGCAATGTATCATACTTATTAAATTAATGCAATAATAGAATTCATTGTAAGTGATATTAATTATTTTTAATATCACTCATAGCGTCAACAACTATTCACAAGTTTTTATTACAATTCGAGAATGCAACACCTGAACTTTTGGACGCAATGAAAAAAATTAAGGATTAAATTCAATTAGATTTGAATTTCAAGACAAAACAAACGAGAATAGAATCATATTTTACAATATTACCCTAGATATATTTGTAATTTAAAAGAATTATTAATTTATGATTTTGATGGGACCATATATATTTATATAAGGGTCTTTTTAAAAATTATTATTTTATCGAAATTATTAATTTATTCCATTAGCCCAGGATTAAAAAAAAATATTATTTTAGAGAGATTATTAATTTATCGAGTATTAATTTATAGATATTCTAATGTAGTTATTATGACTAATTAATGCTCTTAAATTTTATGTTTTCTTTATACACTCTATTCCATATTTCCATACACCACAAGGCCTAAGATATAGCACCTAAAAATAAAATAATATAATATAAAATATTATCGTACTAGTAAAAGCAAAAAATAGCTAGCTAAAAAGTTGTGCCAAATTGAGATCGTAATCTTAATATTTAAGTAGAGTTTTAGTTAGTTAATTATAAAGAAAGAGTTGGTTAACGACAGTTAATAATTGTAGTATTAGGCTCAAATGTTGCCACCTGATAGCTCCCAGTTGGTTGGGAATACTTGTGAAAGTACATAGCAAAACAATTAATTAGGTAACGAGGGGATTGTTCGTTCGTCTTTATAAGCAAGTGTGGAAACCCCATAACTAAAAGTAGACAAATTATATATATATAATATACCTTGCAATAAAAATAATATGTCACACTTTTATTACTTTTGATTATATTAACAAATACTACTTAGTATATGAAGGACAACTAATTTAAATTAGACGTCATGTTTTTAAAAGTAAATATAGGATAGGATAAATATGAAAGGAATAGGTTTTTGGTAAGTTAATTTTGTATTTGTAATATTAAAAGTGGATTTTTCGTTAAAAAATAATACGAAACTCTGATTGTGGAACAAAACGAGTGATAATAAAGTACTCTCTCCGTTTTAAAATTAGAGATACAATTTGACTTTTAAAATCAAGCGACGACATATTAAACTTTAAATTAATGTAAATTTATTTAATTTTAGCTAATATAACAACTATAATTGTATAGAATATAATAAAAATTTATTTTATTCTAATTTTTTATAAGTCATATCAAATTTGAAGTTTAATATGCCGTCGTTTGACTTCAAAAGTCAAATTGTATATTTAATTTTGGAACGGATGAGCAAAATATATTGTTACTTTTATCATATAACAAATAAATGTAAGTTGATGAGGTAATTCAATAAGAGATGAGAGTTAGCAAGCAAGCTGGGATTCAAAAATGCAAACTATACCTCGGGAGATAGATGAAGCAATTTAGATGCAAACAGGGACGGAAGGGCAACATATGTAGTTGCACCTGTTGGAATTTTTTATTAGTATTATTTATAATATATGTGTAGGGATAGGGATAGATATGTAAGTTAATAAATAAGGGGGCATGCGAATTTCCTTGTCTGATCTGGATTGGATTGCAGGGATCTCTTCTCTTCTCTTCTAGAATTCTCTTTCTATCAACAGAACAGAGGGGGGGTGGTGGGGCTCAGTTGGTGAGTCCTTTTTGGCAACAATGGAAGGATAAGGAGAGAAGTGGTTAGCATGAAATGAACTTCATAGTACGTTCACTTTATGCCTAATACAGTGTTAACATAACACAAAGACGGGAGGGTAATCTCTCCGCCTAATTAATCATGAAGTGAACTTACTATGAAGTTCACTTCATACTAACCGGATCCGATAAGGAGAATGTGTGACTTTTCACGGTTGAGTGTATTTCTCTTTTGGGCCCCCTAAATTATTGATTCCTTTATTTTGTTTCTCGTAGTAGGTAACGGTTTAATTGTTGTTGCTTTCTTTTATCATTTGGGAAAAAATTTGTGGGAATTTTTGTTTGGTCATTTTGTGTGTGAATGAATAAACTGCTGTTGGTTTTTATTAGGTTAAATTGGCGGCACTGTAGCAGTGCTCATTTATTGAATACTCTTGGTTTAAAAGTATCGCCTTTTGTTTCTGTACGTAAATTAATTTATGATTTTGTTTGAATATAGAAAGTAAATAATGTCAAGCGATTGTTTGGGTTCTTACATTGAAAATAATATATTTGAAATTATTGATAATAAAATTATCTTACAACATTTTCAAGCTATGGAGTTTAGGAAGATAACATTTTAATTTATAAACATTATTATAATTAATTCAACTTTTCTTTATTTAACTTAACAAAAAAATTAATTAAAATTCGGCTCGCTGAGAAGCATTTCTAAATCTGCCCCCGGATAAAATCCAATGTAAATCAATTTTTTGTCGGGGTGATTCGATTGAATTTGATGTAGATCTAACTTTTGATTCGTTTATGAAATTTCTTAGTCCGTGAATCACCTTCTTGTTACTTTCTTTTTCGATGAAACTTACTCTTCCCTTCTGTTTTAAAATATGAAATCATTAACAGCAGTTAAAAAATTTAATTAGAGACATTCTCAAACCCAAAATTAATACAAATTCATTTGATCTTAATTAGTACAATAATACTTATCTCGTAATTTATCTAAAATAAGGCTATATTACTATATTTATTAATTTTTTTTAAAAAAATCAAATTAATTAACTTTAAAAAATTAATAATAACTTTATATTTTAAAATTAAGATATTACATTGTTTAAAACTGCGCTATAACTCATGACATATTTAGATTCGACCTGAATGGGAAAATAAGAACGTGGCGGCGTGTAGTGTTTTCAATCCACACATGCAAATATTATATGTTCCATTTCTTTTTGTTTTTGGGATCATGATCGACATGCATATATATATATATATATATATATATGTGTGTGTGTGTGTGTGTGTGTGTGTGTGTGTGTGCAGCTTTTATGATAAGAAATTAACATTTTATTGGAAAGGTAGCCGGTGGTGCTTTTTGTGGTTGAAAAGAAACATCAACATCTCAGGGAAGCATTGTCAAATTGAAATTTCCAAACACTACTATAGAATTGTGGACGAACTATTAGCTGCAAAGGAAAAAGAGAAAGATATATATATATATATATATATATATATATATATATATATATATATATATGATGATGAAATGTATATGCATTCCTACTAGGCTAATGCACTTCCATGTTTCCACCACTACTACTACTACTACTAGTAGTGTTTAGTGGTGGATGAGAATTTGATGTATAATTCGAAAGTAAGTATGTGTATGTGTATGTGGTAGCTAGTATAAGTTGACAAGTCAGGTGTAGGGAAGAATCAAATACTACTTGTATGGAAAAGGAAAAAGGAAAAAGTAGCCCAATGTTTAGCACAACTAGTGCTTCAATTGCGCAACTTTGATATTGACCTTTATCAACCCAAATTTTCACAGGGGAAGAAGAATCAAATTCATTCTCAAATCGGCAATGTTAACCAAATTATTATTATGCTTATTATGATGTCAAATACTCACTACCTCACACACACACACACACACACACACAAAGAAAAAAGTCCAGCAGGTCTAGGGCTGGGTAGGGGATGAAGCCCCATTACATCCTTTCCTAAAAGGGTGGATTCTAAGGACCATACTTAGGCCCCCACAAGCATGTCCATCATCACTTGAGGCCCTTTAACCAGCTGTCTCATCTTCAATACCAGCTTTAAATAAATATCAAGGAACACCTATGTTTTAAAGTAAAAACAAGAAACATGTTGTATCCCCAATTTTAGGTTTCAAATGCCGGTGTAGTCATCATTATGCGTCCTCAAATTTAGGAATTAGGATACAGTTAAGCTATTAAAGGTTCAAGGCCGAATTGTGAACTTTATCTCATCTTTTAATTGACTATCTGTTGTTTAAATTGTTTTATCAAGTAATTAAATTTCTTAAAACAAAAATTCCACCAACTACAGAATAATAACGAAATTCTCTTGTAAAAGAGAAAGAAACCAGTGATCATATCACACAAGAATGGAGAAATTATTAGAGCGAGAGCCGAGCCCTCCTCAAATCTAATTATAAGATGGAGGCTATAATTTTATTTTTGTCTAGAGAGAAAAGAGAGTTTGTTTGGTTACTGAACCATTTTATTTTAGTGCATGTAATTACATATTTTTGATTTAATCACACTAATTGAAAATATATTTGCATTTTAGTAAAACAAAAAAGAGATGAAGTTTAGGGCACTAAAGTGTCACCAAGTCAAAACTCAAATCATCTAAGTTTAATTTGATTGTAATAATAATATTTGATAAGAAATAATTTCACAAATTTATTTTTACTAAAAAAATCATGTTTTTTCTAATATTTGAACCCCACCCCTCGCCTACCTACCAAAAGAGTGTTTGGCTTTATCACATTGATTAAAGATTCCTGTGGTTCACAAATTCAAGAGTCAATGGGTATCTCTATCTTCCAATATGAGTATCTAAGCATGGACAAAATAAATCCAACCCAACCAAACCAATCTTGACTGCAAATATAATTTATATTCGCTGTCACCTCTCTTCGGGTTTGAACGGGTTAGTGATGACCCGAATTAATTGTTTTTTGGGGGTAAGTATGTCAAACTAAATAATATATATGCAGCTTCCTTCTGGTGTAACTTGTAACCACACTTCTTTTTCTTCTTCTTTTTTGGAGGAGTACATGATATCATCGTCTCAAATTGGAAACGTTATTTGTTTTATCCTATTCTGCAAAAAAAATTTAAAATTGAGTTAATAAAATTATATTTTTATGAATATAACAACTCACTTTCATTTCTTGGACTGTCACATATGTTGACTAATTAATTAATTTGCATTTGCCTCTCTATTATTTAATTGTTTTCCCTTTCTTTGTTTACCCCTCACTTCTTCTGAGTTCCAACAAAGTTTTAAATGATCTAATAGGCTTTTGGCGAGGGTATAGATTATAGAACAACATGTACGCTTGCAGAAAATAATTCCAAGTTCAATATTCATAATCATCAAAAATTTGACTAGTCATCAAAAAATGCGCATGGAGAAGCTAGGAGAATCACTATACAACGAAGAAGAACCTGAACATTGAGACCTTTTTCTTTATCATGACGAAAGCGACGTGGAGAAGGAGATGTTGGTCAATGGTCCTCACCCATTAATGGGACAACAAGAAACATCTCACCAACTATTTTTCATCATTTAATGCTCCTCATTTAATACGACTCCCCTCCCAACCGGCGATAAAAAGAAAGCAAAGCAACAAGAAAACGTACACCAAAGTTTCCTACTCTCATCCGAGAGTTTAAGATAAAAGAGAGTAGAGAAAAAGAAAAGGGTTGGTGAAAGTAATCCCATCCAAGAAAGATGGATGAAAATAATTTTATCTGGAAGAAGGTGAAATAGAGTTAGAAAAATAGAGAAAGAAAGATAGTTCAAATAATAGGGTGTTTTATTTGAGTCCCATCACATAGTTATTGTGGTGAAATAATTTGAATTTGTACTTAAATTAAGATATATTTGTATTCTCTCATATTATTCTAGTGAATAGTTCGGAGTTTGTTCCGTAATTTTTACCTCTTAGTTTTATAGGGTTTTCCACGTAAAATCTTGGTGTCTCGTGACTGGATATTTTTTACTCATTATTTCCTGCAGTGATTTTTATTTTGGTGAAACTGCAAATTTAATTTCTTTGGCATGTGCTGATATTTTATCCGTCTAATTTATCATAGACAACAGTAGTTGGGAGGTGATTTTTTTTCCAACAACTGGTATCAGAGCTAAGGTTATTTGCTCGGTTGTTTTTGATAAATTTTATGGAGGAATCAGTCGGAGCCATGATTAAATTGATCTCTTCAAATTTTTCGATCTGGAAGCTCAGAATGGAGGATATCCTTTATTGCAAGAATCTGTATGATCCGTTGGAGCTCAAGGGAAAGAATCCCGCGGATAAGTCTGAGGCTGATTGGAATAAAATGAATAGGAAGACTATTGGTCACATCCGGCAGTGGATTGATCAAAGTGTGTTCCACCATATTTCGCAGGAGACGGATGCTCACACTTTATGGACAACACTAGAGTCTATGTACGAGAAGAAGAATGCACAAAATAAAACTTTTGTCATTCGAAAAATTATGAATCTAAAGTACAAAGACGGGAGCAGTGTGTCGGAGCATATGAGTGAGTTTCAAAGTTTGGTGAACCAGTTGTCCACCATGAAGTTGAATCTTGATGATGAGATTCAGGCTCTTTTACTTCTCAGTTCGTTGCCAAACAGCTGGGAGACTTTGGTGGTGTCTCTAAGCAATTCAACTCCAGAAGGAAAAATGACTATGTAGATGGTCAAGGACAGTCTTCATAATGAGGAGACAAGACGAAAGGAGTAAGGTGTGAATTCTGAAACACAAACACAAGTTTTCGTCGCGCAGAGTAATAGCAGAAACAGAGAGAAAAGCTCTCTTGAAGATGACAAATCAAGGAGAAGGTTGAGAGGAAAAGAGATAATTTTTTTTCACTGCCAGAAACCGGGTCATATAAGGCAAGAGTGTATATTTTTAAAGAAGGAACGGTCTAAAGAAAAAGATGAGGATAAGGACTCAATTGTGTATCTATTCGACATTGATGTAGCCCTTGTTAGTGATGGTAAACCCAAGTGTCAAGTTAATGAATGAGTTATTGATTCGGGTGCTTCGTTCCATTCTACTTCGCGTGGTGAAATCTTCACATCCTACATTAGTGGTGATTTTGGCTATGTATGGATGGGAAATGGTAGTGCATCCAAGGTTATCGGCATTGGAGATATTTATCTGAAGACTAACAATGGTGGCATGTTGATGCTTAGAGAAGTCAGACATGTTCTGGATATCTGCCTTAATTTGATGTCTACTGGTAAGCTTGATGATAATGGTTATAGCATTTTCTTTGGTGAAGGTCAGTGGAAGCTCACTAAAGGGTCTCTAGTGGTGACTAGAGGAAAGAAGGTAGGTGCTTTTTACACAATGCAGGCGCGTGTGGAAGGTGTTAAAGATGGGGGAGTTAGGCGTAAAAGGATGTGGTACAAAGCCTTGCAAGATGGAAGAAAAGCCTTGCATGAGAATCACGAGAAGAAAGCTCTTCGCTTTAAATGTGTACCAAAAGTGAAGAAGGAAAGAGATAGCTCACAGCCAGGGTACAAAGCGCTTGTGAAAGAATTTGACAAACAAAAATCTGTCAAGTTTGAATTAGATCCTCCCATCAAGAAGAGTCATGCCGATGAGATAAAGTCGGGCATGAAGAAAGTTAAAAATTTCAAGAAGCTTGAGTTGAGTCAAGGCTTCGTTGGGATTAACTCCAAGTGAGGAGTTGTGGTTTGACGTGCAAATTCAGTCTTGAAAGGTTCTATAGACATAGCAGGTTTCTAAGAGAAGGAGTCTACTTCGGGGTATTTGTTTACTTTTGCAGGGGGAGCTGTGTTATGGCAGTCCAAGTTACAAAAGTGTATTGCTTTGTCTACTACTGAGTTAACAACGAAATGTTGTGGTTTCTTCAAGAGTTGAATTTGACACAAGAATTGACTCCAAGTGACGGAGTCATGGTAAACATATCCTTTAATGGGTTCGGAGGGGGAGATTGTTGGTCAATGGTCCTCACCCATTAATAGGTCAACAACAAACATCTCACTAACTACCTTCCATCATTTAATGCTCCTCATTTAATACTACTTCCCTCCCAACCGGCTATAAAAAGGAAGCAAAGCAACAAGAAAACATACACCAAAGTTTCATACTCTCACCCGAGAGTTTAAGATAAAAGAGAGTAGAGAGAAAAAGAAAAGGGTGGGTGAAAGTAATCCCATCCGGGGAAGATGGAGTAAAGTAATCCTATCCGGGAGAGGGTGAAAGAGAGTTAGAAAAATAGAGAAAGAAAGATAATTCAAATAATAGGGAGTTTTATTTGGGTTCCATCACATAGTTATTGTGGTGAAGTAATTTGGGTTTGTACTCAAATTAAGATATCTTTGTATTCTCTCATATTATTCTAGTGAATAGTTCGGAGTTTGTCCTGTGATTTTTATCTCTTAGTTTTAGAGGGTTTTTCACGTAAAATCTTGGTGTCTCGTGGCTGGATATTTTTTACTCATTATTTCTTGTAGTGGTTATTATTTTGGTAGAACTACAAATTTAATGTATGTGCTGATATTTTATCCATCTAATTTATCAAAGACAACAATATTTAAGAGGTTATTTTTTCCCAACAGGAGAATCACCGATAGAAGCTAGTAATTTGTTCTATTTTCCTCCAATCTGTTCTCTCCTCTCCTGACTCCTAGTTTGTTTGTTTGTTTGTTTGTTTGTTTGTTTGTTTCTGTGAAAGAAATTAGATACAAGTAGCCGGATCGAAGGGAGAGATTTGAAATTTTAGATCCTCTCTCCTCACTATTTGATCCGACCGCGTGCTTCTAATGACTCTGGATCCGACGGTTTATATGACAAGTAGTATTTATTTAAAATTTCAAGTTAAATTTCTTTGTCTGGATTACCTTACCCCTACTGAATATTTTACTTTTTTATACAAGTCCATAGCTGAGCCTATGATCACCTCAGGCCCAGCTTCAAAAGCCCATGGAAATTTCTCTATTAAAGCTTCTCCTACTGTCCAGTTCCAATATACTTAACTAAAAGAAATTTATCTTTCTTACATGACATGATTCATTAAAAGATCAAAAGGTCAACCGCTCAAGTAAGGTTAGCAGATTATTAATAAGTTTGTCGTTAATATTAATCTCTAAACTTTGTTAATACTCTATCTGTTCTAAAATTATAAATACATTTTTTTTCTTTAGTTTGTTTCAAAATTAGATATATATTTTTATTTTAAAATTATAATATGACGTGATATTCTTCATTTGCCATTACTTTTTTACTATCACTTTTAATATCACACAATTACAATAGAATTCCTAGTTAATACTAAAGTTATATTAGATAATATAAAATTATTCTTAAAAGTCGTCATTTTACAAGCACGTCTCTAATTTTGATACGGATGAGTAGTTTATGAGTAATTAAAAATTCAAATTACTTATTTAAATCATTAACACTACGAAACATTAACATAAAAATGTTATTACTTACCTTAATAATGGAGTGAGAAACTTCTACTACATAAATTTATTATTTTCCCTTGTAATAATTCAACAGTCATAATCTCAAAATCCTAATTGAATATATATATATATATATATATATATATATATATATATATATATATATATATATACACACACACACACACACACAAAAAAATAAAATCAAGAGCATAAACTTTAATGAGCATAACTACTTAAAAGGCTTTAGTGTTTTTTTTTTTTAACAAACCCGTTCTCCTCATAAGCTTCTCTCCAAAATCGGCCAATAGAAAAACCCAAAACAATCCTCTAAAACACAAGCTTCTCTCCAAATCTCCAAAATCGGCAAAGAATATAAAGAGAAACACCCAAAATAATGCACTAGAATCGGATTTCTCTCTAAATCTCCACCCAATTTCTCTCCAAATCGGATTTTTATCGCGAATCGCTTGCTTGCTTGCTTCCATTGTCTTAACTTTCCTCATATTGCTATATGTTTCAATTTTCATTTTGCTATGAATGAATGAGAACCTTAAATGGTTTTGTTTATGAGAATTGTAGGATTTTGCGTATGATTTTGGCCTTCTAAAATTTCTGTGAATGAATGAAAACCTTAAATAGTGTTTTATTCTGATTTCTATCTAAATTTTGGTTGAATTATTGTTTGTCTTTCGTTTCCCTTTCCAGAGTTGAATGCTTATCTTTGTTGATAACAATTGTCATGTAAAATAATCTAAATTGTCGGCGCTGTTGATACATATATATTGCGGAATGAATCATAACAAGTACTTGTTATGGATTAAAAATGAATATACATTATCTCTACCATACATTACAAGATCCAACAAGCGAGAATTAGGACAGAAAAACGTTGTTCACTATTATTAGTAGGAGACGAAAAAAATACATAACTACCCCTAGTAAAAAATAGTCAATGTTAGGTTGGATTAAATCATAAAACACATCTGCTACTAATTATAGCCCCAAATATCAGAAGTCTCCTTCAAAACGCGAATTGGGAGAATTTTAATGCCCTAGACAATTTCTCTCTCTCTGCGTCAACCCATCTCCATTCCCTACTTTTGTGACCTCTGGTGATGCATTGTCTGCACCTTCCATTAATGGCGATGATGAAAGCTCTTTAGGTGTTGGAGTTTTTTATTTTTCCTAATTACAATGTTGCTTTTGTTCCTGGTTCATGGCATGCACCTTCCATTAATGATCCACATCCAAAGAGGGATGAGAGCCCATATCCATTCAATAATGATCCAATCGTCCATTTCAAGATCCAAAAACTGATTTTGATACCATCTGCACAATAGTTATTAGGATGTTCGCAAACTGTTGTGCGGACGGTGGTCTTACAAGCTCTCAATTTGGATAATAATTATACAAACTCCCAAAAAAACACCTTACTCTCGTCTACACAATAGTTGTGTCGATGATTTTGATCATCCGTATAATTATTATGCGGATTAGATAAATTGAATTTAAATGGTAGAGTCAACGTCCACATTACTTTGACTTTTATTGTTGACTTAGATGGTTCAATTAGATGAGCCGAAAGATCGTAGTCTTCCATCTAACTTTGACTATGAACCATTCTCTCTTCTATATATATATTCAATGATTTCTTTCAATTATAATATTACTACCTACATCCCATAATAACTGTCGTTTTAGAAGAAATTTTTTTTTCCAATTTATTTGTCGTTTACAACTTTCTAGGAGAAACAATTATTTACTTTCCTATATCACCCCTACCTTCTCTCATTGTCCCAAGAAATTTTTTCCTTGTATTAATAGTTTTCAACTTCCCATAAAGGGGTAGTAATGAAATTTCACATCAATTTTAATTAATAAATGATAGCACTAAATGACTTTCTTAATCCATGTGTATCAAGCTAAAGCGACAGTTATTATGGGATGGAGGGAGTAGTAAACTTGTATATACACTCGATTTGAGAATATTTCAAAAACAACTAGCATCAAAATAAACAAGAAAAGAAAGAAAAAAAACCTTACTACTTATATAAATTACTCACACAACAATAAAAATAAATCTTATATTAAAATTTTAATTTTAACTATCTAACCAAAAACTTATTGACATTTAAAGAATTATAGTATGCCCATGTTACGATCGAGAACGTGGGATTGTGGGAGTGGATGTGAAATACTTTGAACGATTATGAATGGCATTAAATATTTTGGATGAATACACCTGTTTTGTCAAGGAATGATAAATAAGATGAAACAAAAATTCTGTTCCCGCGTTATAAATGTCAAAGTGACACAATTTGATTAGACGGTTACAAGAAGTTTGCTTCTCTTTTTTTTTTCCTTTCTTTTTAAAAATGAGTTAATTAATGTTTTGATTACAGTACTAAGAATCAATTTTTATTTTTATTATAAAATATTTTTTTATAAAAATATTATTATACTAAAAAAATATTATAAATTAGTTATTACTTAATATTTTGTCTAAAAAATTGACAACAATGCTAACTCGACTAACGTTTAACAATTTTCAACTGAGTACTTGAATATGTGACAGGTGGGACCATATTACGTGAAGTGTTAATTGATGTTTTTGTTATTGTATTAAGAGTCAAGTTTCGTTTTGGTTAGTAAATCTTTTTTTTTTATTTACAAAGTCATTACTATATTCAAAAAATGTTACAAACTAATCATTATTTAACAATCATCCAAAAAATTGACGAAAGTGCTAAAACTTGCATATCACGTGAGCAAAAAAGTTGATGTGTCAGTTAGTTATTGGTGATATGGAACATTTTCCCATGTGTAACATTATGTGAAATGTGAATTGTCGCCGGCGAAGAATAAACAAGCCAGATATTCGAGGCCAAGATAAATCGCAATAAAATTGTGCCCTAATTTTTTTTCTATATATTTTGATAATTTTTTTCTTTTTCTAATTTTTGTAACAATATCATGTGTCACATAATCAATAATTAACTCACATGTCAATTAAGTACGGTTAAGTAATGACTAATTTATAGCATTTTTTTAGTATAGTAATGTTTTTGTAACAAAAAAATCAGTTACTAAAATGAAAATCGACTCCTATTACAATAACTAAAACATTAATTTACCCTCCACGTAAAAAGTACTCACCTGCCACATATTCAAAACATTCAATGTTAGTCTATTCAGAACATTCATTAAATTTTTGAACGAAATGTTAATCAATGACTAGTTTGTAATTTTTTTTGAATATAATATAATATCTTTGTAACAAAAAAAATATTTAATAATCAGAATGAAAATCAACCCTTAATACAAAAACTAAAAATCAAATTAACCCTTTTAAAAACCTATGCTATCATAATTTCAAAATTATAGAAATACTCATATAAATTTTGATGATAAATGCCTAAAGGGACCGGAGCTTGGGGAAGTAACCAAGATGTGAACCTAATTTTTTCATGTGTTGATTCCAATTTACTTGGGGGTAAACTCGAACTTATAACATTGAATAGTAAAAAAGTTATCTTATCACTAGGCTATTACTTTTGATCTAATTATCATCCACGTTTTTTTTCTTTAGAACACGTTCGGAAAAAAAAATTGTCTTCCCTTTGTCTTAATAAACATGTAAATAAACAACAGATTCGAACACTACTAAAACTTATCAAATATAAAAGGACAAATAAAATCACAAATGCTTCCCTATAAATATAAAATGCTCATATCTTACAAGGAAATTAGACCCCAAAAAATCATCCTACTTTTTTTAATAATAATACTAAAATTTTCATTATCTGATATTAACTAATTGAACTAATGAATGAGTGTAAGATGAATAATTATTTATTTATATTATTATCGAAAAATACTATGCCTTTTTTTAGGGTTAATTTTCTTGGAAGACATGGACATATATATATATATATATATATATATATATATATATATATATATATATATATATATATATATTTTTTTTTTTTTTTTTTTCTCAAATAGACAATTATGAGGTTACATTTTTCTTTATTTTTTTAATAAACATTATGTATTCGTTTAAGCTATATATTTTTATTTTATAGTTATTATGGGTAATAGGTTAAAGGTTAAAACTTGAATATAACAAATAAGTGAGTTAGACCTCATTTATTAAGGACAAATTAATCACTTATTTAGTATTTAGGTGTGTAACTAATAATTTAGGGTGTGAATATCTCAATACCCTTATTTGTTAGTGTCGACCGTCAGGAATCTACTCTTATGTATATAAATAAATTAAATACAAGAAATTTATTGTATTGATTTATCATTCAATGAATACTTAAAAAAGGATCTACTTTATACAATTATATATTTAGTTAATTTTATAGGAAAAAGATTTTAAGCATTAATTTCTTTTATTCATTATTATATCAAATAATTAACTCTTCAATTGTGCTTTTTTGGCCGACATAAAACTGCAGTTATTATTTACGGTCTAGCCGGAGTAAAAGATTCAAAATAAAGGGGATATAAATGGTCAAAATTAGGTGAACGATATATAAAGACCGTATTATACTAAAGGACTGTAATGAATTGAGTGAGTTAAATATTGATTTAATATATAAAATTTATCGAGTATAAAATAAGATTTGATTAAAGAGAGCTTATTTAACTACATAGTCGAGTATGTACGATGTTGAATCGAGCCCGAACAACGAGTAATTTATTGAACTTTAAATTTTATTCATATTTAAATTATTTATATTTTAAATCAAGCGATTAAAAATCGAGTCCGAATTATAGTGTTACACAATTATAATCGGATACGATTTTAAGGGTTGTTTGGTTATAAACACATGTTCTGGCTGAATGACGCCCGGTCTGGTCTGAAAATTGTAACTTACTAGGTCAGAAGTTTCCTTAATGAATTTTTGACTGAAATATCCTCAACCATTAAAAACATTTTCATATATAATCTCTACACACATACATCTGGGTTCATCGCCTTCAACCCTTAAAACCTATAATCAGAGCCAACACTTGATCCGTCATATATTAATAATTGAGAAAAGAACCATTAATTATATATGTAATTGAATAAATAGACGATGTCAACACAGCAGAGTGCAGACAGCAGCAAGAAAGGAAGTTCAGGGCAAGCTTCATTGACCAAGGGGGATGTTCAATAAAAGGAAAAGGAGAGAGATATGATATCCAACCGCGAATCATCATATAGATATTGAATTGTTCCATACCAAATTAATTGCAGAAAATCAATGAGTTTTATAACGTGGATATATAGACTTAAATTGCTTGATATTTGCCATTCAATAGTCACATCTATTTTTAAATATTAGAATAATATGTATGGATTTCTTTCTTTTTTCTTTTTTGCAAAGAAGTATTCAATAATGTTTTTGAATTTCCAAATGAAATACTTTTAAAAATATATAGATATGTAAAAATTACAAGTATCTCAAACCCATTTAAATAAAAATATCCAGACTTCATTTAGAATTTAATTTGAAGATTTTTATGATGATTACTTTTATATATATATATATATATATATATATAAAAGAAATTCATCAAAATTAAAAAAAAAACACATGTTTAGAAAAATTAGAGGATTAATATGGGAAATATCCTCATTCAGTTGTTTTAGACGGATATTTTATCAAAACAACTTAATTTGTTCAATTTTCATTCAGATTTTCTACTTTTGTTCAACTCATTCACAATTTTATTATCATTCAAAATTTTTCATTCAATTTTATCAAGCAATCCCTCAAATGATTCGATCTGATCCGAATTTTGACAAACTCGAACCAAACTCGAACACTATTAATTAGTCGAACTCGAACTCAAACATATTTGTGACAACCCCAAAATAGGTACATTCCATCCAACATATTCTGAGTCGCCAAATATATGGTACAGAAAACAACTACAACTTTATTACAACAATTGTCGTGCAAAATACAACAACACATATGCTGTGAGTTTGGATACAAATATATACCAAATGTGACTCATGTTCCAACTGTGGACATCACCTCACAATGACACCTTACATAAAGGTATAGTCAAAAACTGTTTTAGAAATTAGAATCTTTGGGAAGTGCTCAAGGAAACCTTCGTACATGGGAGGCCATGCGTCTAGGTTATGATAGATATCATATGGCCACAGAATTATCCTTGGTTGACCCTGTGACAACCCCAAAATAGGTCCATTCCACCCAACCCATTCTGAGTCGTCAAATACATGGTACAGAAAATAACTACAACTTTATTACAACAATTGTCGTGCAAAATACAACAACACATATGTTGTGAGTTTGGATACAAATATATACCAAATGTGACACATGTCCCAACCGTGGACAGCACCTCACAGTGGCACCTTACATAAAGGTATAGTCAAAAATTGTTTTAGAAATGATAATCTTTGGGAAGTGCTCAAGGAAACCTTCGTACATGGGAGACCATGCATCTGGTTATGATAGATATCATATGGCCACAGAATTATCCTTGGTTGACCCAATAGACCCCAAAGAAAAACGAGAAGATTACTATCATATTCTTCCCAATGGTGAGTCTTCTCTTGACATATCATTATCTCTACTGTCTCTAATTGAGAATTATACTTCAAACAAACACCAAGATTATATAGGTAGTGCTCGTATATATACTCAGCAAGTGGATGAGCACATCCCTGTCTTATGATGACACGAGGTTGTATGTCGTTAGACATCTTGTATGATAGTGGCAAACCACCCTTCCAACGTTGGGTACACCTTACCCTATTGAATTCACCAAATATAACTACTAAATAAACTTTTCTATACTGCTTCGGGAGAACATCCACAGCTAGAGACCACCGTTCTATTTCCCCGTTACCCTCGCTCGACCCAGCTACACTCTTATTACCTGAAAGGAATTGTGAAGCAAAATGGTGAGCACAACTAGCTCAGTAAAGAATATCATGACTAAAGATAATTAAATTATCAATAGCCTTCATCAATAACAAATCAGAGATTAGAACATATGGTAAATGATAAAAATTTCAACCATAGTTGCAGCGGAACGAGCAATCCATTAGAAGAGTCAAATAGACCATAAAGTCTATTATCTTCTCCATGTTAAAAATTCACCAACAATATTTTATCCATGTAACATCACTCAACAGTTCCTTTCCACAATCATATGAATAACTCATAATCATAATTGTGACTATAAATTTTTCTTCGCACCCAGGACGAAGAATATTTTCATCACCTGTCTTTACCTGAAACATCAAAGATCATGGTTATACCAAATCACAATTCCTGTTTATAATCATACTAACAAATTCATCTTTGCACTACGGGCCAAAGATATTCATCAACAAACCATCTTTGCACTACGGGCCAAAGATATTCAACAACAGTTCATCTTTGCACTACAGGCCAAAGATATTCATCAACAGGCCATCTTTGCACTACATGCCAAAGATATTCATCAACAATTCATATTTGCACTACAGGCCAAATATATTCATATCTCAAAGAAATATATAATCATTTCAGAATTTATATAAACAATAATTATAACCATGTTGATCAATTCACCTTTGCACTTAAGCTTAAGATATTCAATTATAAATTCAATGGTCATGATCATACCAGTCACAATTCAACTTTGCACTACAGGCCAAAGAGAACCCTAGTCATGATCATACCAATAATCTACCCATCTTTACACTCCAGTGAAAGAGAATTTCAACATCAGGGTTATAAAAATGTTATATATGATGATAAAAATAATATGATCAATATATAGTTTTAATCTCAAGAGTAATATTCGTAACTCATGAATAGTAACCCCGACACAAAAAGTTCCAAATTTGATAAAAACTCATATCAATATTTCAGCATAATGATATTGAAGAAAATAATATCATTAAGAAGAAAATAATATCCCTTACTATCCCTTACTATCCCTTACTATCCCTTACTATCCCTTACCTCAAAAGAGCAGTACTTCTGACTGGATATCGGATATGATGCTGAAGGAAACTTGCACTGATGAATAGCAACTCACCAAGTATCTAAAAACTCACAAAATATGCTTCATAATATAGAGAGAGAAAGAGAGAAAGCTTATGTTTCTGGTGTGATTTTCAATTCTAACTTAGCCCTCTATTTATAGGAAAATTTTGGTAGGTTTGACCTGCAACCTGATGGCTTTACCTGCTACTATTCCCACCCACCACATTTGAAATATAATTCAGCACATTTCTTCACCAACCACAAGTGGGGCCCACCAATTCTAGAATTTTCCACCAAAAATGATTTATAACCTGATTTCCGAATCAGCCACCTCTTAAAATTCATAACAAATCATACGTTCATTTTTAACGGTTCAAAATTTATGGACATATACTCAACTTATATATGTATAACATATCCAAAAATTACCACGATCCAACGGTCGGATTAAAAATTATAACCCCCGCAAAATATCTCAAAAACCCTAATTTGATTTTCAATACCTCCGTTCCGACAAAAATACAGATAAAACACCTCAACATTAACTCCTTCATTTTTAACCACAAAAATATATCTCTCATTTATATCCACATAAAATAAATATTTCCTTATCATATGAATCAATAATTAATTATTCACAAATAATATTACAGAATCACATTTATGACAACCAGGTCGTTCCTAGGAAAGAGGGGGCTTTCCAATAAGAATTTCTCCTTACTGGCGCGCAATTAGATGACCAAACCTCTCCTTAGACAGAACTTTCTAGACATTGACAATAATGTTATCTAATAAAATTATTCAAATAATATGAATTATTGATCTGATAATAGAAAATACTGTGCAGCAACAATTATTGAAACAACAATAATATAAAATATCAACGTAGCAATTATTGAATCAATAAAATAAAATATTGAACAGTAATTACTGTAACAATTATTGAGTAGTGCCTTCTTACGTAAGAATCAATAATTTCAAAAATACTGTGCAATACCGTGTGCTACTGTGCAATAACGCGTATTACTGTATTTTAACCACCGGGTATTCCAACAGTGTTAACGGTAACAACTACGCCGTTATTTGTAAAAACTCAAATTTGTCGTTTTCCTTCACCCGACAGTTATTCGTTATGGGGCCCACAAATAGCTGCGCCGTCGTACGAATATTCTCCGACAGAAAGAATATTCCACGACCAAACGAATATTCCCCGACAACAATGATTATTTTATAACCACTTGCTTATTTTGAAAAAAAAATTTCATATTTCACCCATAACTTTAAAATTTTATCAATTTAACCATTTACTGAATAGTAATTATAAGAAAAATTGAATACTTTTATTTCATAAAATTCGGGGTCTTACAGACCCAATAGACCCCAAAGAAAAACGAGAAGATTACTATCATATTCTTCCCAATGGTGAGTCTTCTCTTGACTTATCATTATCTCCACTGTCTTTAATCGAGAATTATACTTCAAACAAACACCAAGGTTATATAGGTAGTGCTCGTATATATACTCAGGAAGTGGATGAGCACATCCCTGTCTTATGATGACACGAGGTTGTATGTCGTTATACATCTTGTATGATAGTGGCAAAACACCCTTCCAACGTTGGGTACACCTTACCCTATTGGATTCACCAAATAAAACTACTAAATGAACTTTTCTATACTGCTTCGGGAGAACATCCACAGCTAGAGACCACCGTTCTATTTTTCTGTTACCCACGCTCGACCTAGCTACACTCTTATTACCTGAAAGGAATTGTGAAGCAAAAGGGTGAGCACAACTAGCTCAGTAAAGAATATCATGACTAAAGATAATTAAATTATCAATAGCCTTCATCAATAATAAATCAGAGATTTAGAACATATGGTAAATGATAAAAATTTCAACCATAGTTGCAGCGGAACGAGCAATCCATTAGAAGAGTCAAATAGACTATAAAGTCTATTATCTTCTCCATGTTAAAAATCCATCAACAATGTTTTACCCCTGTAACATCAATAAATAATTCTGGTCCACAATCATATGAATAACTCATAATCATAACTGTAGTTCTAAATTCCCCATCTCATCCAGGACGAAGAATATTTTCATCACCTATCTTTACCTGAAACATCAAAGATCATGGTTACACCAAATCACATTTCCTGTTCATAATCATACTAATAACTTCATCTTTATACTACGGCCAAAGATATTCATTTGTATCACCAGTTGGTCATGTTTATCTCAACATCTGTTCATCTTTGCACTACTAGCCAAAGATATTCAACAACATGTCATCTTTGCACTACGGGCCAAAGATATTCATCAACAATTCATCTTTGCACTACAGGCCAAAGATATTCATCAATATTTCATCTTTGAACTACAGACCAAAGATATTCCTCAACAGTTCATATTTGCACTACGGCCAAATATATTAATATCTCAAAAAAATATATAATCATTTATATAAACAATAATTATAACCATGTTGATCATTTCACCTTACACTTAAGCTAAAGATATTCACTTATAAATTCAATGGTCATGATCATACCAATCAATAATTCAACTTTGCACTACTGGCCAAAGAGAACTCATAGTCATGATCATACCAAAAATCTACCCATCTTTACGCTCAAGTCAAATAGAAATATCATCATTAGGGTTATAAAAATGTTATATATAATAATAAAAATAATATAATCAATATATAATTTTAATCTCCAGAGTCATATTCATAAATCAACTATAATTTGGTTAGAAAAAGAAACCAATTTTTATCGTGAATAGTACCCGTGAATAGTAACTCGTGAATAGTAACTCATGAATAGTAATTCATGAATAGTAACTCGACATGAAAAAGGTAGAAATTCTACAATAAAATCCATACCAATATTTTGGTATAATGACATTGAAATAATAATATTTCTTAAGCTTATAAACAATTTATTTTAATTGTTTACACTTTACTAAATAATACATTTAATCATCCTAAAATGCCAAACTCATAAGATTTCATCACCAATAACCAAAACCCTCATCAAAAATCTGCATATACCTCATATAGGATTCTCAAGCCATAAAATCCTATTTTCTAATTTTCTTACTTCACAAAACATATTTAATTCATTTACTCATAACTAGACCATTTAAATACCAAATCAGTTCCAAAAATATTTTTTTTCTGGGATTTAGCATAATATAGTCCCATAGTGAACATATATTTTTCTCAGAATTTTTAAAAGTCATTTACTATTTTTCATATGGCCAAAATAGTCGAATATTTAGACATTTATCAAAAATTATACTTTTATCTAAAAATTCTGAAATTCACAGAGTATACTCCTATCATATTCATGTACTCCCAATAAAAATTTCATCAATTTTGGGGTTAACCACAAGGAGTTATAAGCGGTTACTTTTAAAATAGTTTTTTCTCATAAAATTCATAACTCTTAATCTATACATCCAAAAATCACAATTTTTGGACACAATCAAGAAAACTCATCAAAATATCATTTCAAAATTTTCTAGAATTTTTGAAGGTCAGAAAAATTACGAAACTAAAAAACATAACAACCCTTAAAATCCCTTACTATCCATTACCTCAAAAGTGCAGTATTTCTGACTGGAATGCAAAGCTGAAGGAAACTTGCACTGAATAGCAACTCTCAAAGTATGTAAATACTCACAAAATATGTTTCATAATATAGAGAGAGAAAGAGAGAAAGCTTATGTTTCTGGTATGATTTTTAATTCTAACTTAGCCCTCTATTTATAGAAAAATGTTAGCACGCCGAAGCAGACTTAACCTGCAACCTGATGGCTTTACCTGCTACTATTCCCACCCACCATATTTGAATAAAAATCTCAGTACATTTCTTCACCAACCAAGTGTGGGGCCCACCAATTCTAGAATTTTCCACCAAAATGCTAAATTCGGATACTTCAACAATTTCTGAACCAATCATCTCGTAAAATTCATAACAAATCATACGTTCATTTTTAACGGTTTAAAATTTGTGGACATATACTCAACTTATATATGTATAACATATCCAAAAATTACAACGATCCAACGGTCGGATTAAAAATTATAACCCTCGCAAAATATCTCAAAAACCCTAATTTGATTTTCAATACCTCCGTTCCGACAAAAAATACAGATAAAACACCTCAACATTAACTACTTTATTTTTAACCACAAAAATATATCCCTCAATTATATCCACATAAAATAAATATTTCCTTATCATATGAATTAATAATTAATTATTCACAAATAATATTACAGAATCACATTTATGACAACCAGGCCGTTCCCAGGAAAGAGGAGGCTTTCCAATAAGAATTTCTCCTTACTGGCGCGCAATTAGGTGACCAAACCTCTCCTTAGACAGAACTTTCTAGACATTTCCAATAATATTATCTAATAATATTATTCAAATAATATGAATTATTGATCTGATAATGGAAAATACTGTGCAGTAACAATTATTGATAACAATAATATAAAATTTTAACGTAGCAAGTATTGAATCAATAAAATAAAATATTGAACATTAATTACTGTAACAATTATTGAGTAGTGCCTTCTTACGTAAGAATCAATAATTTCAAAAATACTATGTAATACCGTGTGCTACTGTGCAATAACACGTATTACTGTATTTTAACCACCGGGTATTCCAACAGTGTTAACGGTAATAACTACGCCGTTATTTGTAAAAATTCAAATTTGTCGTTTTCTTCACCCGACAGTTATTCTGTTATGGGACCCACAAATGGCTGCGTCGTTGTACGAATATTCTCCGACAGAAAGAATATTCCACGACCAAACGAATATTCCCCGACAACAATGAATATTTTATAACCACTTGTGTATTTTGAAAAAAAAAATCATATATCACCCTTAACTTTAACATTTATCAATTTAACCATTTACTGAATAGTAATTATAAGAAAAATTGAATATTTTTATTTCATAAAATTCGGGGTCTTACAATATTCGCATAATATGATTGAAATAACACACATGTGCAAGTTCGGAATGTTAGATGTTTGCGAACAGTTCGATAATATAGTCAAATTACATCATCATATTGCGAAAATCAAAATGTTCACAAACACAAATTCGCTCGCGAACAACTCATGAACATATTAGAACTCAATCAAGTTCACGAACATTTGAATCAACTCATTACATGAACTAAAGCAAAAATTAGGCCAAATATTATAATCATCATTTATCCAAAACCAAAAATGAATACTTAGAGGGAGTTAAAAGTTAAAAGGTAACAAATACTTGAAAATTTTTGATTTACAAATATAAAAAATCAAATTTTAATATCTAAAAAGCTTTTAAATCTTCAAAGTGCAATCACTTCAAAGTTCTAGCCTTCTAACATGTTGCTCGCTGCACATGGGTTATAATTTATTAAATTATTAGTGATATAAATTGTAATAATCCAATAACTACTATTGTTAAAAATTTTATGAAAATATTAAAATTATTTTAAATAAATTAGAGGTGAAGAAGTACACATTATTATTTAATAATTATTTTTACTTATAATCAATTATTAAAAAAATTAAAATATGTTTAAGTAATAAAAAAAAATTACTACAAATTTAACAATTATTGATATAACAAACATTATAATTTAATATGAAATAATTAACCAACTACTTGTATTTATAATTTAAAAACATTAAACATGTAAGAAATAGAATTTGGACTCGAGCATCTCACGAGCTACTCGCGAACCAATCAAATGTTCGAAATCTTAAAGGAAACTATATATATATTTATATTAACTTATCTTGTAGAAAATGATTTGTCAAGGCTAGTATTTGGTACTATGTCCTTAAGACAATTATGTCATCCGTATGGTGCTCAGATCTAGTTGATAACACTTGTCTCCCAAGATAAAATGACACCGTATACTTTAGCAGCACTACTAAAAGTATACTCTTCGAACTTAAAGAAATGCTCTGACTCTCTCTCAAAATCAACTTAAAGAAATTGATGAAACAATAAAGACTAGAATGCTCTATATGCTTAAAATGCTTGAGAATTGAATGAATTTGAAGGCTGCCCCTGAAAAGGCATGCATGGGGTGCTTCTGAAAATGTATAGTTGGTATATTTTGGTCAAAATCGTTATCAAAACGACACAATTTTGATAATAGAATTAAATAAATAAATTTTAATTTAAAATTTAAATAAATTTTGTCTAAAAACATTATATACAAGGACCTAGAACAGGACAGGGCGGCAATGCGCGGGTTCGAACCAAGCCTTGGTTAGGTCCTCCCTTCCACAAAAGTGGGGTTCCCCTTAGGGTCCAAACCCAAAATTACTTTCCTTGTATATAAACATATGAAAATTTTGTAATTCCTAACCTATGTGGGACTTGATTTTTCCCACATGTATTTATTATCTTTTATCATTTCCAAGTATGATCTTTGGGAGTTAATATCTCATTCATTACTCCATGGATTTGAGCTTCCAAATACTTAATTAATTTAATCTACTCATGGAGTAAAACACATTAATATATGGAATCATTAAAAATAATTTATGACAGCCACATTAATTTAGGCTCAAATTAATTCTAACATCAAACAGAACCGAACCCAAACTGTTCACAAACAAAGTCGAACCGAACCACATGGCTCGTTTAATCGAACGTGATATCATATGCGAACTTGATTCGACAATTAATCAACTCGAACCGAATTCGAACCAAGCATGTTTGCGAACAGTTCGATTCGTTTGCGTGCAAGTCATTAGGCAATGAAAAAAGATGTAGCTTTCAATTTCAAAATTATAATATATTTATTTTTCTTATAAAACTTAATTAAAAAAATTATTTATTAAATGCTATAATTTTTTAATATATCATTACTAAGTGATATTTATTTCATATCACAACTATTAATATTATGATATGTAACTTTCCTAATTTTGAAAGGGTTGAATTAGAAATTAAAAATGTTAGTTGTCAATCTGGTGAAATAATGGATGATTGCAATTAATGTCATTTAAAATTTTACTAGTGACATAGTAACATGAAATGAGAATGATCTCCTTGATAACAAGTTATTTCAATCTTTTGCGGTTTTGCCTATATATATCTTCTCATCCCTTCTAGGGTTTCATCATTCATTATATATACTTGATCATCCCTTTCATTTATATCTTCTCTCTTGGAGAACAACAAACACCTCTTTAATTTCTCTCTCACACACATACACACACAAAATGTCCGATCATCAAGCTTACAACTTTGAAAAAAGGACAGAGGCCAAAAGCCGGCCGGTGGGCAGCACAGAGCTGAGTTGGTGCAAAGGTGTATCATGTGGTACAGGCATAGTAGTCCTAGCCATTCAACTATCGAAAGAACCAGACACCTCACTTCTCCAAAATGCCCTCCACAAACTCCAAAATGCCCACCCTATCCTCCACTCCAAGCTACACAAATATTCTACTACAAACACGTTCTCGTTCACCACACAGCCAAACTCTGATCACCTCCGCCTCAAATCGTTCGATCTGTCGAAAACCTCAAAACTCATCCAAACCCTCGAGAACCCATCAAACACCTCGCTCCCTCCGTTCCAAATGATCCTCGAACACGAGCTGAACAACAATGCATGGACCAAACCCAGCCGTTCATCTGACGTGATCTTTGCCAATGTTTACGCATTACCGGGTACCGAATGGGCTGTCATGCTCCGGTTACATGGGGCCGCGTGCGACCGGTCTACCGGGGTGTGGTTTTTGAGGGAGTTGATGGGGTTAGTAGAGGAGAAAGAGGGGGGAGGGACACCGGGGGGAATAGATCAGAACATAGGAGAAGTTAATTTGGGAATGGAGGATCTTATTCCTAGTGGGAAGGCCAAGAAGGGTTTGTGGGCCCATGGAGTGGACACGCTGGGGTATTCCATGAACTCGTTTAGTTTAACAAATTTGAAGTTCAAGGATGTGAAGTGGCCTAGGAGTACTCAGGTGGTGCGACTAAAGTTGAATAAAGAGAACACCAAAAGGTTATTATCTGTAAGTACAATTTTAAATGAAGCATTCATTTTATTTTATTTTATTTTTCTTCTAGAGTAATCATTTTTGGTTGTTAGTTCCTTTAATGCAATCTTCTGATCCATATAATAATTAATGTTCTATTCCTTCATATTTTATCAGAAAGTACTTGATGCATGCATGACACTGCTCTTAGCTATAGCTAGCCTCTCATAATTTTGGCAAGTGATTTAATTTCTTTAACCACTCCACAGTTTCAATATAGTTTTTCATTACACTGTGTGAGTTTGGGTGGAAAAGAAACAGATCATCGATCTAGAGAGAGTCAAGTTATTTGCTAGGGAAGAATTAATTGTAATTAGCTAATTATTTTTTCTATTCTTAATTTTTAATTATTATGAGTTTATATGTACACTAGTACTTCCCATGTCAAAAATTTATGGTTATAAATTTTTATAATAAAACCAAAATTATAAGAAAAGTATTATATATATGTCTCACTTTAATTTGTAACAGAGAGGGAATATTGTAGGATATCAAAAATCAAAAAGGTTTTATATATAGTCAGAAAATCTTGCTTAGCTATGTTCCTTTCTGGTTTTAAATCGTGGCTGTGTGACAATCTTTTTAGGGAATTTTCAGAAGTATTTAAATTTAATAATTACACGTGCAAGTTCCTATCTTACAATTATAGTGTGAGACTTACTTGATATATTCATGTGAAAGTTGAATTTTTAGAACAATTTTACTTGAGAAAGATGACTTTTTAAACAATTATACTTGTGAAATTAAAATGAATATAACATTCTCTCTTTTTAGAGCAGTATATGAAGATACAAACTATGCAAAAAGTACAATTTTATTAGATATGGACACCCAATGCATGGTCGGTCTTGTGCTACATGTTCTATGAGTGAGTGTTTGTGATATGAAATAATGTACATTTCTCTATGATTTGGGCAGGGACGAAACTAGCATAGGACCCGGGGGGGGGGGGGGGAATTATAAGGTTCACCCCAAGGTTTGAAAATGTATCATTATTAAATTCATTATAATTGTAAATTTGTATAATTATAGCATAATATTGTATGTGTTATTCCAATTGAATAATATATTTGTATCCAGTTAACCAACTTAATTAAACCCTTATTTAATTTTTTTTTTATTCTTTGTTTATTTTATGAAACTTGGTATTTTAATTTTTTAAAGTTTAATGAGTGATCATAATATTATATATGTTAATTCTAATTGCATATTAAAATTGTTTTCCGGTAACCAACTAAAACCTTACTTATTTGATTGCAAATTTATGAAAATTTTATTATTAAAAAGTTCAATAAATGATCCAATAATATTGATTAATAACTCATTCTTGTAGTGTAGTTAATTGAATTTTTTATTTTTTGTTTTAGAATAATGGGAAAATCACATACTATTTATTCATTTTTCAAGAGAAAGCAGTCAAATCATGTTGACACATCTCTGCTTACCCCTGAGTCTAATGTTCAAATATCTCTGCCTACCTCTGAACAAGAACAACGACGTTCTTTAAAATTACCAAGAATTGAAGGTAAAGAATGAGATATTAATTATTTGGAACGTGATCCTGAAACACGTATCGAATTATGAAAATGTCGTGGTCTGATGAAATTCGACGAATTTACATCAATTACGGTCCATATAAATGCATTCTTTCCGATTTTGTTAAAAAAATTCTTGAACCTCCTAAAAACAAATTCTAATTTCGTCCCTGGTTTTGGGCATGAAAATAGATAGATAGTGTGCAAGTTCACGTGACAAGTCAAAAAAACGAAGAATAATATATATCCTCCTTAACTTTATGTTTTGATTATCTTAATTTGTAGGGCTGCAAGTTAAGAGGGATAAAGCTATGTGGAGCCTTAGCGGCTGCCGGACTGATTGCCGCCCACTCCTCCAAACGCCACCCCGATCAGAAGCCCAGGAAATACGGAGTTCTGACCCTAACGGATTGTCGTTCATTTCTTGAACCACCTCTATCCGGACATAATTTTGGTAAGTCATTCTATTCCGGATACCCAGCTCAACCATCACACATTAATGCACACTATCCATTACTGGTTGTATTTATGGATATATAGTTCGGCTATAGGATTAGTTATTTTTGGACCACCAATGCAAGTTTACAAACATGCATCTCATCTTTGACCAGTCCAGTCCATGCATGTGGCACATGGATTGTTTGGGTTAGAATTGAATAGATTCTTGCTCCAAATTAGAGTAACATTGAAACTTTATATGAATAATGTAATGCCATGTTTGGACAGTTACGATGGTTTAGTCTATTCTATTAAGATAAAGGCTAATAAATCTGTGTGCACAAAGGAAAATAATGAATTCTCCTAAAAAAACACAATATTATAATAAATTGAATGAATAAGAAGTCTTATATTTATACGTCTAGGTACTCTCCTAATCTACTGTGAAAAAGATAAAAGGTAAAATAGGCATTCATCATATTTGGTTAAACTTACTTATTTAAAGTTAATGATATATATATAGAGAGAATTTATTTTTTGAGAAATAAAAAATGATAATCCTCCAAACAACTTATAAATTAATTTATAAGTTAAAAATTAAGTCACAGACAAACACCCAAATAGAAATTTATAAATTGATTAAACCAACTTATAATAAGTCACTCCGAACAGCTCCTAATAGTATTAATACAAAAAATGAAATCCACTAAAAGACTAATAATTCAAAATAAAAATACAAAATTAACTCAATCCCATATACTTCGTTTTTGCAAACAGACACATGTCTAACCAAACATATCTTTAGAGTTTTGGTTCTAGGGTCAGTAATTATTGTTCAATTAATACAAGTACATAACTTGTCAGTGAGTAGTTGTGATAAATTGAATTACACTTCGGTCGCACCGTCTCCTGCCAATTTACAAGTCATAGTTACTGTAACTAGTAAATTTTCAGTAAACATTTACTAGTAATTAACTTCTTGGGTAAACATTCACAAGCGGTGTTAATGTTATATATGCTGGTCTCAAAATTAGAGATACATGTGCTCTAATTTGACTCCATTTATATATATATATATATATATATATATATATATATATATATATGATGCAGGATATTACCACTCTACCATCCTTAACAGTCATGTTGTAAAAGGAGAATTAAACTTGTGGGAATTGGCAAGGAAGAGTTACATGGCCTTTGTCAATTCTAAGAAGTGCAACAGACATTTCTCCGACCTTTCCAACCTCAACTTCCTTATGTGCAAGGCCATTGACAACCCTAGCTTGACCGCCTCGTCGTCACAAAGAACCTCTTTGATATCGGTGTTTGAGGACACTGTCATTGATGACGCTAACAAAATGCAACGCCAACTCGGGGTAGAAGATTGTTTCGGGTGTGCTTCAGTTCATGGCGTAGGTCCATCCATCGCTATATTTGACACGATACGCGATGGAGAGCTTAACTGCACCTGTGTTTATCCGTCGCCACTGCACTCGAGGGAGCAGATGCAAGAACTAGTTGATAATATGAAGAGGATTCTTGTAGATGCATGGTGCTAATTACTATGGGAATTAAGGAAGGCGATACATATATAGTAGTAACTAGTACGTACGTAGCTAAAAGTGCATGCTTATATATATATATATATATATATATATATATATATATATATATATATATATATATATGCATGGCCCGGAAGTTAATTTGTTGTTTTGTGCTCCCTAGCTATGGTTATTATATATATCGATCGTATGAACCAGCTGCACGTCTATCTTTATATATTGCATTATTATGTCATATGGTTCTTATATCCTTGACAAAGGAAAAAAGTACGTAGAGACGACTCCACGGAGCAAGCTAGAATTAATGATATTCATGTTTAAACTTTATTGTGTAAGTTTAAAGTTGTGGTTTCTTTTAATGGAAAATGGTGAATTACTAATATTTCATATATATAGAGATATAATACTATATGACTTGTTAAAGAAAAATGATATACATATGTTTAAAAATATTTGATGAAGTTAAATTACGACTAACGTGAAAATGTATGCGATAAAATAGAATAAATTAAAGCGAGACTTCTTAAATTTTTACATATACCTCACAATTATAATTCGGTTGAAAATTTTTATAATGTATAACATAACACATTGTTAATTTTACATGCATGCATGCAATATTGAATAATCTTTGGTATATTAGGATTGAATTCGGCATAAAAGCAAAGCTGAAAAAGCTTGTAAACGAAGGGGGCTGCACATTTTTGGTAAATTAAATTAAATTGGCTCGGAAATTTAACCCCTCCAGCATCACTTGGAGCCAAATCAATACTAGAAAACCAAGAATACGTGACAGAATTTTGTGACAGTTTTTAAAAACAATCATAAAAGATAACAATTTATGATATACTTTTTAAGCAATCACAAAATAATAGTAGTATATATGATGGCTCTTAGTTGATGACTAATCTTGCCATTAATGTATTATAATTGTGATGGACATGTCAATCATACCAATTTTTTCATGCAAAATAAATTTTCTTTTTTGTTACGCACTAAGTCATCACTTATAGATATACCCTTTTCGTGATTGCATTTAAGCTATCACTAATATTTTAATATAAGAAATAATCAAAACAATATTTTCTGACGGTCTTGACAATCATTAAAAAAGATAGATTTTTGTGACGACTTTTATTTGCAATTTCAAAAAGAAGGTATTTTGTGATGGAATTTTCAAGTCATCACAAAACAATAAAATATATGATGACTCTTAATGATGACTAATTTTACCATCATTATAGAATATTTGTGATTGTCATTGCAATTACCAAATCTTATGTGAAAGTAATTTTGTTTAATAAGTCAACTTACATATGTTTCCTTTTATATTTTGTTTTAAAATTATAATCATGATCTGAATTTTGGTGTAGTGGTAATACTCGTTATTTAGTTTACAAATGAGAGGAGGGTTCGAATCCTACAAGTATCATTTGATACAATTAATATAGATACAATTAATACAGTGAAATAAATTATACATAAATAGAGATTCATATTCTTACATTTGATCCCTAAAGTCTTATTTTTTTGTGATGAATTTGATAATCACAATAGATTACGTGTTAATGTGATTATATTAATCATCACTAAAGTACTAAGCATTTGCTTGATTGCCAAAATCATCACGTAAAACCTTTCATGATGAGCGTATACAAGACAACCATTGTGATGTTTAAAGCCATCACGTAAACTTTTCATGATAGTTTTCCTACTTTTTATGATAGATTTTGACCATGACAAATGATTATTTTTTTAGTAGCATACAAGTCAGGATTTAAAAAAAAATTTAATCAACTCAAGGTTTTCTATATGAAATAAAATGGTTTACAAAATTTTAATGGTTGAATGGCATTTTCGACCTTTAAAGTTGCTACTCACTTTCAAAGTCATTTTTAAAGTTCATTTTTCGTCAGTTAAGTTCTTAAATTGACATTTTTTGGCGTTTATGTCCCTTTTACCCGATTCGATTGTAACCCGACCTGTAAGACCCCAACTTATTAATGAATAAAATCAAATTTTCTCTAAATATTATTGTGAATAATAAGGGGTTAATTTGATATAATACTTTGGTTATGGGTGAAATGTGCAAATTTTGCAAAATAAGCAAGTGGTTATAAAATATTCATTTTGTCGGGGAATATTCGTTTGGTCGTGGAATATTCTTGCTGTCGGGGAATATTCGTACGACGGCGCAGCTTTGTATGGGCCCCATAACGGAAAGCGATTGGATGAAGAAAACGACAAATATAAGTTATTTATAAATAACGGCGTAGTTGTTACCGTTAATACTGTTGGAATACCTGGTAGTTAAAATACAGTAGCACACGGTATTACACCAATTATTGATTCTTACGTAAGAAGACACTACTCAATAATTGTTATTGTTCAATATTTTATTTTATTGATTCAATAATTGTTGCATTGATATTTTATATTATTGTTATTTTAATAATTGTTGCTGCACAGTATTTTCCTTTATCAGATCAATAATTCATATTATTTGAATAATATTATTAGATAACATTATTGGCAATGTCTAGAAAGTTCTATCTAAGGAGAGGTTTGGTCATCTAATTGCGCGCCAGTAAGGAGAAATCCTTATTGGAAAGCCCCCTCTTTCTTGGGAACGGCCTGGTTGTCATAAATGTGATTCTGTAATATTATTTATAAATAATTAATTATTGATTCATATGATAAGGAAATATTTATTTTATGTGGATATAAATGAGGGATATATTTTTGTGGTTAAAAATGAAGGAGTTAATGTTGAGGTTTTTATCCGTATTTTTGTCGGAATGGAGGTATTAAAAATTAGGATTTTTGAGATATTTTGCGGGGGTTATAATTTTTAATCCGACCGTTGGATCGTGGTAATTTTTGGATATGTTATACATACATAAGTTGAATATATGTCCACAAATTTTGAACCGTTAAAAATGAACGTATGATTTATTATAAATTTTACAAGATGACTGGTTCAGAAATTGTTGAATTTTCGGAGTTTATCATTTTGATGGAAAATTCTAGAATTGGTGGGCCCCACTTGTGGTTGGTGAAGAAATGTGCTGAATTATATTTCAAATGTGGTGGGTGGGAATAGTAGCAGGTAAAGCCATCAGGTTGCAGGTCAAGCCTACTAAAATTTTCCTATAAATAGAGGGCTAAGTTAGAATTGAAAATCACACCAGAAACAAGTTTTCTCTCTTTCTCTCTCTAGATTATTGAGTGTATTTTATGAGTATTTAGATACTTTGAGAGTTTCTATTCATCAGAGAAAGTTTCTTTCAGCCTTATACCGGTATTCCGACCAGAAGTACTGATATTTTGAGGTAAGAGATATTATTTTCTTCTTAAATGATATTATTTTCTTCAATATCATTATGCTGAAATATTGATATGAGTTTTTATCAAATTTAGAACTTTTTGTGTCGGAGTTACTATTCACGTATACGACACTATTCACGTATACGGTACTATTCACGAATACGACACTATTCACCAAAAAATAAAATTTTTCCTTTTTGTCTAAGATGTCTATTATGGTTACTATCTTTAATTGTATCCATGTTTTGATCTTTATTTTTGAATTCTGCTTCATAATTGATTATTATGAAGTATTATTGATCTTGGATAAACTGTTATACGAATCCCTAATATTTATCCTTCTATCTCACTGGATTCGTTCTCTTTAAGATATTTTTCATCATCCTCAGTCCTAAATGATGATATTACTTAATATCTTTGGCCTATAGTGCAAAGATGTATGATTACTTGATGAATATCTTTGGCCTGTAGTGCAAAGATGAACAGGTGTTGAGATGAACATGACTGACAGGTGATACAAATGAATATCTTTGGCCTGTAGTGCAAAGATGAATATTTGGTTAAAGATGATTATTAATCGATGTTACAGGGATAAAATATTGATGATGGACTTTTAAATCTTAGAAGATAGTAGAATTCTTTCTCTACTTGACTCTTCTAATGGTTTGTTGTTTCCGCTGCAGTTGTTGATCTAAAACTTGTTGTCGATTATATTCTATCAGATTTTTCCCTGTTGAAGACTAACGATAATTTGTTGTATATTATCTTAGTCATAATATTCTTTACTGAGCTAGTTGAGCTCACCCTTTTTCTTTTTGTTCTATTTTTCTTCTCAGGAGGTGAGAACATAGCAGGATCTAGTCGGGGTATGGAGTGATGGTTCTAGAAAGATGTTTTAGCAGTCCTCACTATTTCTGTAAAATAGTGTTTGAATAATTGTAATGAGGATTTATTTGAGTGTGGATATTGTCCAAAAGACAATATTTGTATTTAAACTCACAGTATGTGTTGTCGTATTTTGCACGATAATTGTATTATTGAAGTTGTAGTTTACTTTCTGTACCATGTATTTGGCGACTCAGAATGGGTGTTGTATACCTATTTTGGGGGCGTCACACGACCCATTTATCTTTTATCCAATTCAACATTTTTTGCACTTCTGTCCCTTTAATTTACCTGATTTAATTTTTTTTTATTTTCAGAAGAAAAAAAACTTGATTTTCAGAAAAAAAAAATTATTTTTCAAAAAAAATGAGTAAAGTTTTAAAAAATATATATTCAAAAAATAAAATTTTATTTTAAAAAAATTTGTAAAATTTCATAAAAGCATAGATTCAAAAATTTTAATTTTTAGAAAAATAAATATTTTTTTTAAAATGAGTAAATTTTCATGAAATATAGATTCAAAAAATAAACCAAAAAAATAAAAATTTATTTACAAAAAAAATAGTATTTTTAAAAAGTGAGTTAAATTTCATTAAATATAGATTCAAAAAAATAAAGCTGTATTTTCAAAAAAAATTATAATTTTTATTTTTAAAAAATGATTAAAGTTTCATGAAATATAGATTCAAAAAAATAAAACTTTAATTTTCAGAAATAATAGAAAATTTAATTTTTTTAAAAAAAATAAGTAAAGTTTCATAAAATATAGATTCAAAAAAAAGTTTAAAATAAAAAAAGTTAAATAAAGTTAAAGTAAATGAGTGAAGTTTCATAAAATAAATTTACACATCTTTTAAAAAATAAAAAAATTCTATTAACTTTTTTAAATCTATATTTTATGAAATTTTATTCATTTTAAAAAATATATAATTTTCTATTTTTTCTGAAAATAAATTTTTAATTTATTTTATTTTATAGTTTTTTTAAATCGTGATTTTACGAAAATTTATTCAATTTAAAAAAAAATAAAACTTTCTATTTTTTTTCTGAAAATAAAGTTTTATTTGTTTATTTTACTTTTTTAAAATCTATATTTTATGAAAATTTACTCATTTTTTTAAAATAATTTTTTTTCTTGAAAATAAAGTTTTATTTCTTTGAATCTATATTTTATTAAACTTTACTCATTTTTACAAAAATAAAATTTTCTTTTTTTTAAATAAGTTTTTATATATTTTTAATCTATATTTTATTAAACTTTACTCATTTTTTTAAAAATAAAAAAATTCTATTATTTGAAATTAAAGTTTTATTTTTTTTTAAACTTTTTTCAAACTTATATTTTTTGAAACTTTACTCATTTTTAAAAAAATAAAATTTTATATTTTTTTTCTAAAAATAAAGTTTTATTTTTTTTCACTTTTTTTGAATCTATATTTTATGAAATTTACTCATTTTTTTAAAAATAATTTTATTTTTATTTTTTTATAAGTAAAATAATTTTTTGAAAAAAAAATCTTGTAACTTAGAGGGATAGAAGTGCAAAAGATATCGAATCGGGTAAAAAAAAAATGGGTCAGGTTACAGTTCAATAGGGTAAAAGGGACAGAAACGCCAAAAAATGTCACTGACAAAAAATGAACTTTAAATACGACTTTGAAAGTGAATGACAAACTTAGAAGGACAGAAGCATCATTCTAAAAAAATGTTTTCATTGTAATTAAATTGGAGATGTTTTAATTGTAATTAAATTGGAGGTTATTTAAAATAAAAAAAATTAAAATTAGTGTTTTTAAAAAGTACTGCTTGAGTAGTAGATAAATTCTAAGTTTATATCAAAAAAAGGAAGACCAAAGACCAAGTTCAAAACATTAAGTTTTATCTTATTATATATTTATATAGATATAGATGCATGTATATATATATATATAGACTTGTGTTTTGCCTCCTTTAAAAAAAATTAAAATATTAAGCACTCATAAAATACTATCATATATTATGTTTCTTTATAAGTTAATCTTAGTTTATTATTACGATTGTATATTTTAGTATAGTTATATTATAGTATTACTCCTTGTTAATATAGCTTACTTATGTTTCAATATTTTAGTTTGTGATAATTAGTAGTAGAATAATTTATTACTATACGATATTAGTTAATTATTATGATTGCATATTTTAGTTTACGATTGTATATTAGTATTGTTTCAACTTAATGGGGTTCCATTCATACCAACCGATTGCTGTGGAGTAACCTTTTTTTGGCCTGTTAATTTTATTTTTTATTTTGTTTTACTTCAGCCGAAAATTCAACAGGCCAAAAAAGAGTTGCTCCACAGCAACCGGTTGATGTGGATGGAACCCCCAACTTAATATAACTTACTTATGTTTCAATATCTTAGTTTGTGGATAATTATGATATAATAGTAGAATAATTTGTTACGATTGTATATTAGTAGAATGATCGATAATTATGATTATCATTGTTAAACATATAATTAGTACTCATAAGAATCAATATTAGTAAAGGGAAATAAAATTGTTATAAAATAATATGTTACTCTAAAAATTTTCAGAATCATCAATAGTATTTTGGTTCTAGTTAAATTATAGGTTTAAAAGTTCTTAAGTAGTAGTAAATAAAATATTGGGTTCTTTACAGAAATATACAATAATTAAAAGTAATTACACCATTAGTGCATCAATAAAATAATTACAAAAAGAGTGCAATTAGGACTCATATTATAAAAATAGTACTATTCACATTAATAAGGAAACCTAAAATCAATGAGAAATAACTGTCATAATTAATAATTCAAATTCAAATATTTGAGATCTAACAACAAAAATAAATTCAAATTCAAATTCAAATATTCATCTCCCTTTCCATATTTTCTATCTCCTTTGTAACTAAGAAATTCCATCTAGCTCGTTCATGGTGTATGTGTAGCAAATAACTTCAGATTTCTCTATAATACTTGATTTGCGTACTGGGGAATATAATGAACTTGCACGGTCCGTTGCCTTGATAGGAGGTTCCTGTGATTTGCAGTAAATCAAGATAAAATATATATATTCAACAGAAAGTGAATTTGTAAAATAATTTATTCTTTCACTTAAATACACTTTAAACTTTTAAATTTTTTTTCTTTTTACAATTTAAACCTTAATATTTCAGTTTTTACTTTTTTAGTTCTCTCTTACCGCCGGCTTCTCTTCCGCTATTTCGCCACTACACCGCCGCAAATCTCCGTTGTCCAAAACGTCAATGAAAAGAAGAAGAAGATTCGCCCTATAAAAAGTTTAAAAATAAATAGATGTAACTTTTACTGTTCTGAATTTTTTTTATGACTATTTTGTTACTCATAAATACTAAAATGGTTACCTTTGTATGAATGGTTGGCTACCAACTGCATCACATTCAAACAAAATTGATAACTTAATAAAACTAAATTGGTTACCTTGGTCTGAAGGTTCGACTACCAACTGCACTATGAAAAAACTGCAGGTGTGGATGTGAATTGGTTACCTTGGTATGAAGGTTTGGTTACCTTGGTATGAAGGTTTGCTTATCTTGATCTGAAGGTTTGGTTACCAACTGCACTAAGAAAAAATTGAAAGTGTGGAGATTGATTGGTTACTTTGATATGACAGTTTGGTTACCTTGGTATGAAAGTTTGGTTACCATCATCTAGTATTTGAAGGAACACATTGAACACGTCAGAATGGACTTTCTCAATCTCATCAAACAAAATACCGTCCATTCCCACCACCTCCTCAATCCACTTTTTGTACTCCACCGCCAAATCAGACCCAGCTTCCGCCTCTGCCACAGGCCACAGCCGCCACAATCAAGAGGTGCAAATTAGTATTCCCAAAATTGGGGTGGTTACAGTGGTGCTGGTGATGGGTATTCCTTTCCCCAAAGTTACCCAACTCAGACAAGTTTTCAACATGCAAATTACGACTCATCTTCATCACAACCCCATTATGGAGCTCCTAAAAAAAATCAGATCCCTTTGGCTGCTTCACCTTAACAGCAACAACAATATTCATATCCACCGCTACCATCGCCTGAATCTTCATACCCACCTCCATTTTGACCCTTCATTTTGAGAAGCTATTGGAGATATACAGTTGGTTGACTCATAAACATATATATATATATATATATATATATATATATATATATATATATATATATATATATATATATCAGAAATGATCAGGTAAGGGATCCCTTACTTTATTAAAATAAGGGACTTTTTTTTTTTGCTTTTTTTTTGCTTTTTTTTTTAAAACAACTAAAAAAAAAAGTTTAATATTTTATGGAACTGAAATTTTTCCATAATACAATGTTTTGGGTGTGTTTTAAATACCTATACCAAAAAGTGGTGGTACAGTCTGCCCAGACTGTACATACATGTTTTGTTATACGTACCCAAATCACACTCAAAACACTGTATTATGAAAAAATTTCAATTCCATAAAATATTAAACTTTTTTTTTTAGTTGTTTTAAAAAAAAAAAAGCAAAAAAAAAAGTCCCTTATTTTAATAAAGTAAGGGATCCCTTACCTGATCCTGACCCTATATATATATATATATATATATATATATATATATATATATATATATATATATATATATATATATATATATATATATATATAGAAAGAATACGTTGAATGAAGAAGAAGGATGATGACTAACTAATACAGTTGTTATAGATGAAGAAAGAGAGAAGAAGTATTGGGGATAACTAATCCCTAAATTAAGGAATCATAATTGCACTAATATTGTAAATAAATATAAAATTGTATTAATTGTATAAATACTTTATAAGTACACTATTATTGTAATTATTTTAAAAAATGTAATAGAATATGTAATTCATCCATTATTTAATCAATCGAAAAAGACATTGAATAACCTGGTAATATCTTCTCCCAACATATTTGTATATACGGGTACTGTCCCAGCATAATTGTGTAGGCTAGGACTGGCCCAGTACAATAATAAACTTTCGGCTGATAATTATCTGCTAACTACGAGAAAAGTTAGGCCATCACCCATCTTTGTGTTACACACACAAGCTTTACATAAATTTAAATTAGGTTGAGATCATTGGGTCTGAGCCGTTATAGGATGGTAGAAAATTCTGAGACACATGCAAACAACAAGAAGTTTATCAATTTAGAACTAGCTCTCATCCCCCATATTACAACCATCCACGAGAATCCTCTTCATATCATTAATCAAATCCTGCATCTGCTCCCTCGAATGTAGTGGCGACGGATAAACACAAGTACAATGCAGTTCGCCATTCCGTATCGTGTCAAATATAGCAATGGATGGGCCTACACCATGAATTGAAGCACATCCTATGCAGTCCTCGAATCCAGCTTCCTCGTGTAAAATGTTAGAATGCTCGGTCACAGGATCTTCGAACACTGAGATGAGTGAAGTTCTCAGTGCCGATGATGGTGTCAAACCGGGGTTATCAATGGCCTTGCACATGAGAAAGTTGAGGTCAGCTACATCCGAGAAATGCTTGTTGCTGTTCTTAGCATTAGCAAAGGATGTGTATGTTCTTTTTGCGAGCTCCCATAGATTTTCACCTCCCTTTATGTCGTGGGAGTTTATGATGGCAGAATGGTAGAAACCTGCATATCATACAGAACCATTACGACACAACTTGATTATTTTACCCGGACGTGCTCACAATGATACAAACCCAATGGGGGAGAAATGACAGAAGCCTCGAGGAATAACTTTAAGGTTGCCAGATAGAATTTCCATATTTTGGGGCAATTCTCATTTAAAAAAAATAAAAATAAAATTATACCTAACCTATGGACTCACCAACATGATGAGAAGAAAGAACTGGATCAAGAAAGGAACGGCAGTCGGTGAGTGTTGCAACCGAATACTTCTCCCATTGTCCTTCAGGAAGGTTTTTAGAGAAACGAGCCGCTATTAGTCCAGCAGCCTCCAAGAGCCCAAATAGTTTGATCCCTCGGGATTTGCAACCCTGAAACAGTTATGTTCTTAAGAATGTACTACTATTTTTCTACAACTTCCTTGCATTCATTATTCAAGAACACAACTTCAAACTCAAGGGGAGTCGGTAAAAAGATATTTCTTGATCCATTACAGGAAATAAAACAGCTTTTTATGTTTCCTCCTTGTACATTTTCAAATACCACTGCTCTTTAAATGGACATTGTTGGTAAAAGATGTCAAGTGTTGACATTGGAGATAGATCAAGAAGGAAAATTTTATTTTATTTCTATGCTCGAAATTTTAATGGAATTCAGTGCCCAAGTATCTATCCATAGGACTTTTTGGTTTGTGGTCTCAAATAGCTAACATATTTATGTTTACAAAATTGAGTTCTGAAAGGAGAGGAAAACTAGCTTAGGGCTAATAAAAATCCCCAACTACAGGAAATGAATAGTTAATAACAGAAACTTATTGTATCACCCTATTGTATTGATACTTCATGTTATTTGTGGCCAGTGGCAACGGATGGGTAGAGAGGCACATAGTAGACGAGGGTGTCAAGAAAAATCTATTTGACTTTCAGAAGAAGAAAATGAATGGGTGAAAATTGTAAGTATTCTTGAAGGAGTTCCAATTTTCCATTTGTCAATTTTTTTGTTATAATTAGAAGAATCACTTTTTTTTAATTAGTATAAAATGATCAAGTTTACCATCACAATTTCATTATAATATAATCATTACTAAACTAAACAATCAAAAAAATTAAGGGTAAATATGAAACAAAATATATCCTCAGAATAAAATTGATTACGAGTATATATCTATTTTTCCTCTAATTTATGTCTGCAATTACATAGAGGTAGGTCCTTTACTTATCCAACAAAAAAATTGACACGGTACACAATAATTGGTTGTTTGATGGTGATACTGACCCTAATGGTCGTCCCCTTTTATCTTAGAAAAAAAGGCATGGCAACTGGCAAGGAGTGATTTGTATGCTTTTGCCCAAACCTAAACACTACGGATCCAGATCCTCTAGATGATTTCTCTGTGAGGATCCTGTAAGAGTTTTGCTGTGAGATTGACAACACAATAAAAAAGACATCAAATGGCTCACAACTCTTTTTTTTGTCTATGTATCAAAACGACGTCGTTTTGATACAATTTTTTTTTACAAGTTGATAAAAAATTGGAAGCCACCAAACGCCGTTTATTTTTACCAAACAAACGAAATAAAGTAAAAAGAGTACATTTAAAATAGTATTTGAGTTGTAATGGTGATCGTCTCCGTTAAACAGTGGATTAAAGAGGTAAAGTAAAACGATTATTAATAATAAAAAAAATATAAAGAAATATGTAAATAATAATAATTGATAGGTCTAGACTATTTTCTTGGTTGACCCAGACGGCCCAATGGTTAGAGTAAATACTAATAATATTTTCAATGGTGAGAGTAAACTCTTTTTATTGAACAAATAAATACAAATTATAATAATAATAATAATAATAAATAATAATATAAATAAACAAACAAAAACAATAATAAACGAAAAATAATTAAAGCCACATGAAAAACATTAAAGATAATTATAACTGATATATTTATTCATTTTTTTTAGCCAAGTTTATAGTTATTCTAATATTAATAGCAAACAAATTTATAAAATATAAAAAAATTATATACAGAATAATCAAGAAATTTAAAATAATTATATGTAAAAATAAACGGCGTTTGATGGCTTCTAATTTTTTGTTAACTTGTAAAAAATTCCTATCAAAAACGCCGTCGTTCTTAGGGGTGCTCATCGGTAAAAAATCGAACCAGTACCGATCCGAAATTACCGAAAAAACAAGAACCGGAACCGGTACCGATTTATCGGTTTCGATACCGATTCGGTACAAAATCGGTACCGATTTTTTTGGCTCGATTTTCGGTTATACTGCATGCATGGTAATATATATAATTATTAATAAATAATAATAATATACACCATTTTTTCGATTTTTTCGATTCGATTTTCGGTTCATGGTCATATACACCAAATGAGGTTATCAGGTTCTTGTGTATACATTGCACAAGCAGAATGCTTCATGGCTTCTAAATATTTCATACATAAAAAAAGAAAGAAGCACACAATAGTAAGGCATCCCTTCTGTTGAGACTGTTGACATAGAAATGAAAATTTTGACAGTAGCTTTCTATCAGACATATTCTCAAATTCTACTGTTGTAAATCACATTTTCTGTTTACAGTTTTCCCAGTAATTCTACCTAGTGTTTATAATCTGCAATCATATGCAAACACTTCTCTTAGACACTTCATCAAATATAGTGGCACGCCGATGCCAATTTGAAATAATAAACACTAACATAACAAGCAACAAAACTAGTCCAAGCTACATATCTCTCTATAACCCATTGTTGGGCCATAATACTTTTCCTACTGGGCCAGGTCGAATGGGCTTGTCTTTTGGACTATGTCACCTTTGTCATATTGGGTCAAACAACTTGGACCTCGCTACTTGACTATGTGAGTTGTCACTTATCCTATCTTTGACCGGTAATCATCACAAAAGTAGTAGTTGACTGTTATGTCTGCCACCTTTCTGCATGGCATTAATGAGAATGAGACTCCGATTACCGGCGGGAGGTAACAGTGGTAGTAGGTGGGAAAATAAGCTACACACTTTCGGCTGAGATGATCGGAGATGAGAGGAGGTGTCAGGAGATAGTGGGTGGCACAGTAAACCGGGTCTTGGGAACGTATGGGGCAAGGATCACAAAAGGAAAAGAGGTAACAAAACACAACACACAACATTATTATTCAGACTCAGACACTAGTCAATATTTTCCTCCATTGTTAACCTTGTGATCGCCTGTACTGACTCTCACGCCGGAGCTATCCCCCAACGGTCAGGCCGTCAAGCTTTTGGTGTTGACTTGTTGAACTGTGCAGGATCAAAGCGTCTTACGTGATTGGGACGTGGGAGAAGATCTTGGCGTTAACACCCATTTTTGTCAAAAACACAATTTCCCATTTTTGATAATAAGTTGAAAGACAAAACCATGTGATCTTTCTGGTAACCAAAGCAAACGCCCAGAATTTTTTTGATAACAAGAAGAATGCAAAACAGTTAACTGCACAAGACATTTCATTATACCATATGACAAAACAAAACAAGAATGTAAAACAGTTAACAGTTTCGGTTTTTTTCGATTTTTTGGTTTTTACCGAATTCAAAATTTTCATTACCGATACCGAAAAATATAAAAAAATCGAAAAACCGGTACCGAAAAAACCGAAACCGAAAAAAACCGGTACCGCCGGTACTGGTTCGGTAAAAAAACTGAAAAATCGAATTTTTTGAGCACCCCTAGTCGTTCTGATACACAAACAAAAAAAAGAGTTGTGAACCATTGGATCTCTTTTTTGATGTGTTGTCAACCCCACAACAAAACCCTCACAAGGATACTCAAAGAGAAATCCACATAGAGGATCCGAATCCAAAAACTACTCCCTTCGTCCCTTAATATAAAACTTTTTAGAGTTTTGTACAAGTATTAAGGAAACGATTGTATAACATTTAATATCAAATGTCTATATTACTCTTGTATTGAAAAAAGAAATTGTTATTTATTTGGCAAAAAATAATAAGAGAATCAAAGTTACATTTAATACTTGAGATAATATTGAAAACTAAGCATTAATGCTTACGTGAAATTCTAAAACGTCATATATTAAGGGGAAAAAAACTTCTCTAAAACGTGTTATATTAAGCAGCGGAGGGAGTAGTATTTATTTCCTCTTTATATATATATATATATATATATATATATATATATATATATATATATATATATCCGGTACAAGTAACATTACCTGAAATAAATCAAATTCTCTCATTTTGAGTAAGTATATAATGCAATGCGTGAACGGTGCAACAACAATATAGGAAGAGTACACGTTTCTACAGGATTAGTGATTAGAGATACCTGGCAGGCTATTACTCATGTAGCAGAAGTACTAAAAATATTAAATTCACAAGTTTCTCCAGGAACTTGTAAAGTCAAACATAATTTTGTAGTAGTATATACTATGAGTTTAATCAAAATTTGTAATTAAGATCAAAACAATTAAAAAAAGTAGCAAAACTTACCGTAAGAATCCGACTAGTTTCGTCTGAATTGAGCTTCAACCCCACCAATTGCGAACATCTTGACAACTCGGTGTTCCTAAAATCCAAATTAGTCAATCTCAAAGAATTCAAAGAATATCCAAGCATGTCCACCCCACGTGCCCAGAAAGGCTTATTGGCTTTCCCACTAGGAATACATTCCTCAATTCCCAAACTAACCTCCCAATCTTCTTTTATTTCCCTCTCCGCCCCTCCTCCTTCTTCTGTCATCAACCCCATCAATTCCCTCAGCGTCGATACCGACCCCGTCCGGTCACACGCCGCCGTGTGAAGCCGGAGCACCACCGCCCATTCATCGTCGCTCAAGGTGTACACGCTGGCACAGAGCACATCGGCGTCGGCGGTTACTGAATGGTCGGGATTGACCCACGTGTTTTTGTTCAGTTCGTGCTCGGTGATGAGTTGGAAAGGAGAAACGCTGGGATCGGAGGGGGAGTGGATGATCTGAGACGTTGATTGGAGATCGAAGGGTTGGATTTGGAGGTGGGCGGTGGCGGGGGTGACGAAGGAGAATTCGTTGGTGGTGGCGTTGAAATGGAGCCTGGAGCGGAGGTTGGAATGGGAAATTTGGAGTTTGTGAAGGGCATTTTGGAGAAGCGAAAAGTCCGGTGGTTTTGAGAGGTGGAGGGCCAAAACGGTGATGCCTGTGCCGCCGGGTACCGCCTTACACCAACTGTATTCGGTGCCGCCCACCGGACGGAACTTGGGTTCAGCTGGTTGCTGCGAGTTGGAGCTCTGCTCAGACATAGAGAAGGGGGATGGGGAATGTGTGATTTAGAGAGAGGAAGAGTGCCTGATTTTAGTTTTGGTTTGATGCAAAGAGTACGTAAGCCTTGATTTGTGGATGAAGTTTGAGAGGAAAAATAGTGTTTGGAGTGGCCGATGGAGTACAAAATACTTACTGAATAATACGGACTGCCTGTATACCAGCCAATTAACAGGTATTCAGGTTTATTTATGTTGTAATATTACGCTAGCAAATAATTTAAGAAAGCAATTACTCTAACAATTAATAATGAAATTGCAAGAACTTATCTAGATAGAATTTGAGCGGAGGCATCAATTTCTCGGACAATGTGACTATTAATAAGTATACCTCTAGATTCAATGGCTATCTCCTCTCCAAGTAGGCAAGTACAATAATTAAGCTTTGCCCTTTGTAGAATAGAAATAATTTTACTTTGCCCTTTTATTTATTTCCGTAGAATAAAAATAATAAAACTGTGTATGGAAAAATAATTAAAGAGCATGCATTCAAAGGAATTAAAACTATGCACACTGTTTGCGGTTTGCCATTTGCGATTTTTTTCCATAAAGCCTTGTCTATTTATAAAGTTATCAAAACAACTCCAAACAGTTAAAAAATTATTAGCTCCAATATCATGCAATCACTTTTCCTAAAATAAAAAATCATATCCCACTAATACGTATATGGTTGTACTGATCTCCCATAAATTATGCTAAACCAACAATCCCCCACAATTTCAACAATAAGTTTAAAGGAAAAAGAAACGAATTTCTCAAAAATTATTTATGGTGCAAAGTAACAAGAGAGGGAACAAAATGAATGTGCAAGAAACTGCGACTCCGGATCAGAAATGATAGTGCACAAGCGTAACTACATAGAGAATTAATGGTGAAATTTGAAACTTCTATCAACTTCCTATCTTTATGCAGAACAGAGACAAGATGCTCACACTATAATTTCTTAGCAAGGATGTTAAACCTGTTTTGACAAGTTTTTGGCCGTGCGCCATGTCCCCAACTAATGAGTGCTCTAGAGATACTTGCCTAGTTCTCATAGAGCCCCCTCCCCTCGCCTCCCCTAGGTAATTCCATGAAGTGTGTTCCTACTGTTTCAACACACCACCCTATTGGGCTATGAAAATTATTAAGAGTATATATAATACTCCCTCCGTCCCGAATTATCTGCTGTTTTAGCAAAAAAAAATTGTCCCACAATATCTGTTGTTTCAAGATTTTAATGCATTTTTTCCCTTTGTTTTTCAAGTTTACCCATTTATCCTAATTGTTGATAGTCATTACTCTCATTCATGTCTCTCCTCTTTTTTAAGCATTCTTTTCATATTCCCACCAATAAGGATTCATGCGCAGAAAACAAAAAAGTCAGCACATAAGGATATTTTAGTATTTTTATCACTCATATTGGTATCTGTATGGAACTCTAAAACAACAGTTAATTCGGGACGGAAGGAGTACTAATCAACTTAATCACTGTAACAATGTACTATCCAACACCATATGGAGGACTTAAAATATATAAAATGGATGGTGTCTCCATGCAACCACATATGACTTGTTATTGTCCATTTGAACTTACTTCATGGGATCACCAATCACATAGGTTGAGTTATCATTCTTGATCATGTACAAGGCAAAAGTCTCATCCCCCTCCTTGTGTTGTTCACTACCACATGACTAAGTGGCTTGGTCATCGGATCCGTAAGGTTTAACCCTGACCTCACAAAATATAGGGACATAACCTCATTAGTCAACAACTGTCACACACACAATAGTATATCGTAGGCGTATATGCCTACTCTGTCTGTTATACGTCATATTTATGGCTCTATCAACAGCTGACATACAATCACAATACAAAGACACAGATGAAATTAGTCTTTTGCATAAGGGAATGTCTCCCAAAAGATTTCTGAGTCACTCTGCTTCAGAACATGCCTTTTCTAAGACAATAAACTCCGATTCTATAGTTGATTTAGCGGCCCTAGTCTTTTTAAAGGATTTCCATGAAATTGCTCCACCACAAAACATAAACACATAACCACTAGTCGAATGAATCTCACCTTAATCAGAGATCTAGTTGGCATCAATATAGCCCTCAAGTACAACATGAGTACCACTATAATATAAGATAAGACTCATAGTACCTCTTAGGTACTTCAACTCTCTATAAAGAGCAGTCCATGTTTGGGTTATGTGTGTATCTACTTGGTCTATTCACCACATATATGCAATATCAAGTCTGCTACCATTCATTAAATAATTTAAACTTCTAATTACCTGGACATATTCAGACTGATACACTAGATCCTTTATTTTTCATAAGGTGAACTAACAGGAGTACCATCAAAATGACCATATTTTTCCCCTCAAAATGTTCTTGGGAAATCACATAGCCATCATTTATTTTATTTAACTTTATTCCAGGAATCGCATCAGCCACGCCAAAGTCTTTCACATCAAATTTTGAGGAAAACATATTTTTGGTCCCATATATCACTTTAAGACTAGTACCAAAAATTAATACATCATAAACATATAGACAAATAATCACACCAAATTCGTTACTATCAAATTTAGAATAAATACATTTATCCACGTCGTTAATGGCATAACCACTAGAAATCATAACTTTGTCAAAAAAATTATGTACCATTGTTTAATTGAGATTTTACTAATTTGTAAACTTTATTTTCTTGACCATGTAATATAAAGTCCTCAAGTTAAATGGAGTAGAAAATAAAATTAAAAAAAAAACAGCCGCACTTAATTCATGTCTGTAAAGGTCTTACGCGGAAAAAGACTTGTGACCATATCCACTACACACAAAAAAGCAGTCGGCAGATATATACTCCTTCGTTCCTTAATATAGATCGTTCTAGAGAAATATTTTTGTTCCTAAATATAAATTATTTAAGAATTTTAAGTAGTATTAATTGCTTAGTTTCTAATATTACCCCAAATAATAAATATAACTTTAGTTCTCTCACTATTTTTTGTTCAATAAATAACACTCTCTTTTTTCAATACAAGGATAATATAGACAATTTTAAAACGACCTATATTTAAAGAACGGAGGGAGTACCATTTTTAATTACCAATGTTTGGTTCGGTGTATAAGTTAGTGGGATTGTAATTCTTAGAAATTTGATGTATTTGAGATTTTTGTTTGCTTTACAAATGTAATTTATCAACAATTTTTATTTTTTTAGTCAAGAATGCAGCTTATTTATCGTATTATATTATATTATATATGGAGATCTTATCCAATTTAACTAATTCTTCTCTTAGTTGGTCAATGAGTTAATTTCCAATTAGTCCCTAGTTTATTTTCATGTTCATAACTATACCAATCTTTTTGTATATTTTGTTGTATTATTTCAAAGGTGTACATATATGCATTTAAATATATATATATATACAGGCCGGATCCCAGACATGTTTTGTTATATGTATCCAAATCACACCCAAAACACTGTATTATGTAAAAAATTTAAGTTCCATAAATTTTTTTATTTTTTTTAGTTGTTTTAAAAAAAAAGCAAAAAAAAAGTTCGGATTTTGGTCAGGTCCGGGAGTCCGTACCTGATCCGGCCTATATATATATATATATATATATATATATATATATATATATATATATATATATAATAATAATTTTAATACATACAATTTTTTAATTTCATGTTCAATTTATTACTATGATACATACTATAGTATTTATATTTAAATTATTATAATATATCAAATGTAATAGATTATCGATATTAACCCGTGTCTTGCACGGAGTATCAGATCAAAGCTTGAACTCAAACATTCCAAATACAACATCTGAATGCAAATAAACTACAAAATGACAAAGTATTTATTTACCGGATAATAATAATTTATAATATTATAAATTATTTGAAAATATTAATAAATTTATCTTTTATTCAAACTTATCTTATTTTTATATTATGTATATATAAAAATAAATTTATCTTTTATTCAGACTTATTCTTACATTATCTTTTATTTTTACATTATGTATCTTTACATTATCTTTTATTTTTACATTATGTATACATAAAAATAAACTCATCTTTACATTATTTTTTATTTTTACAAATGAACCATAGCCATATGGGTGAGACCCACACTGCCGCCACAGCCTGTAGCGGCAGGCATGTATTAAATTGTTAGGGGAAGTAATGTAATAAGTTAACGGACAAAAAGGATAAGGGACTGCCGCTACAAGCTGTAGCGGCAGGGAGGAATAATTGATCAATCCCAGCATTTCACTGTCCAGATCAACAGTAATCAGCTTGGTTGTACCCGTAGCAAACGTTTATCACATATTAAAACTCATATATATATATATATATATATATATATATATATATATATATATATATGTATGTATATGTGTGCGTATGTGTGTGTATTTATGAGTTAACCAACTGTATTTTTATATCCTGTTAGCATTAGAGGAAAGACCGCGCACCAAGTTCTCCACTTCCGCCTCGTGATTTGATGATGTTGTCACTGTAAACACGTAAGAGCCTCCATATCTAGCCTTTAACTGCCATAACCCATTACAATGCTATTTCTTAATAGTAAGAAATGTTCAATGGAGTTGCAGCTCAAGTACTTAAAATGGAACGTGTTTGTAATAAATAGTCCCTATATGCATTTTCTACTTTTACAAATCAAATAAGAAATTGCTTAAGGAAACATGTTTAGGTAGATCTAGTAGCTCGACTCGTAGTTAATGATCTGTATTCAAGGTAGTTAATTCAGTTTTATTAAGTTATCAATTATTTTGAATGTGATGCAGTTGGTAGCCAAACATTCATTCAGTTGGTTGCCAAACTTTCAGACTAATGTAACCAATTCATACTGCAGATGTGGAGGTAGATTGGTTACCTTGGTATAAAAGTTTAGTTACCAAGATATAAAAGTTTGGTTACCTTTTTTAAGAAGGTTTGGTTATCAACATTACATTACACATTACTCACTTATCTCTCTCTCCTATGTAGTGTTCTTATTTTCTTTTGGACATGAAATTGGGTCTCACCGACAAAGGTGAACATGAAATTGGGTGTCACCGGCGAAGGGGAAGAGGAAGATGACCGGCAAAGGGAAAGACGAAGATGACGTTGCCAAACTTTGAATATTTGAATTTGAATTTGAATTTGAATTTGAATTTATTTTTGTTGTTAGATCCAAGATATTTGAATTTGAATTATTAATTATGCCAGTTATTTCTCCTTGATTTTAGGTTTCCTTATTATTATGAATTGAATCTTATACTAATTCCATAAATTAAGGAATTCTAATTGCACTAATATTATAAATAAATATGAAAAGTGTATTAATTGTGTAAATATTTTATGAGTGCACTAATAGTGTAATTACTTTCTAAATGTTGTATATTATTGTAAAGGACCCTTAAATAATTCCATGTCGTTAATTTCCCATCTTATATTATAGTTATAATAATTAATTATACTCTTTTTTTTCCATTTTTTTTAATTGAGAGTCTTATTATTTCAAAATATTATATCAACATTTACTATTTATGTGACGCCCCCAAAACAGGTATACAACACCTATTCTGAGTCGTCACTAACATGGTACAGAAACAACTACAACTTTATTAATACAACATAAAAATTGTGAGTGTAAATACAAATATTGTCATCTAGACAATATCCACACTCAAATAAGTCCTCATTACAATTATTGGTACAATACTTTACAAAAAAAATGGTGAGGACTACTAAAACAACTTCCTAGAACCTTCATTCCATACCCCGACTAGTACTTGCTACATTCTCGCCTCCTGAGAAGAAAATGGAACAACAAGGAAAAGGGTGAGCTCAACTAGCCCAGTAAAGAATATTATGACTAAGATAATATACAACAAATTATCGTTAGTCTTCAACAGGAAAAATTTAATAGAATACAATAGACAACAAGTTTTAATTCAATATTCGCAGCGGAAAATAATAATTCATAGAGAAGTTACGTAGAGAATGAAATCTACGATTATCTATGAATGTAAAAGCCCATCATCAACCTTTTATCCCTGTAACATCAATCAATAAATATCTTGAATCAAATAGTCATCTTTGCACTACAGGCCAAAGATATCCATCAGTTGGTCATGTTCATCTCAATACCTGTTCATCTTTGCACTACGGGCCAAAGATATTCATCAGAAATCATTAATCTTTGCACTACAGGCCAAAGATATTCATTTATATCATCATTTAGGACTGAGAATGATGAAAAATATTTTTAAGAAAACGAATCCAGTAAAACAAAATAATAAATATTAAGGATTCATATTTCAGCTATTCCATGTCCAAAAATACCTTATCATAGTGAAGTAAAATTCAAGAATGATCAAAACATAGATACAATCAAAGCTAGTATCCAAAATAGATATTTGGACGAAAAGAAAAAAATTTTATTTTTTGGTGAATAGTAACTCGTGAATAGTAACTCATGAATAGTAACTCGTGAATAGTAACTCATGAATAGTAACTCGTGAATAGTAACTCATGAATAGTAACCCCGACATGAAAAGTTTTAAATTTGATAAAAATTCAGATCAATACTTCGGCATAATGATATTGAAAAAAATAATATCATTTAAGAAGAAATAACATCCCTTACCTCGGAAAGACGGTACTCCTGACTGGAATACTAGATATAGTGCTGAAGGAAACTTGCACCGTAAAGCAACACTCAAAGTATCAAATACTCACAAGAATACGCTCGTTATAGAGAGAGAAATAGAGAGAAACTTGTGTTTCTGGTGTGATTTCAATTCTAACCTAAGCACCCTATTTATAGGAAAATGCTTAGAACACCAAAGCAGAAAATTTAATATAATAATAATATATTTATCAAATTTTTCTTAGCCCACCTCTAGACATCTGATCTCAGCCCATTTATATCACATGTTAGCCCACTTAAATGCCAAAAAACGTTTTTCTTCAAAATAATAAATAAAACTTCCAAAAATCAATTATTTCGGAACTTTAGAACTTCAATAATTCATAATAAATAGCTCTTTTATCAGAAAATTCGAATCTCGCGAGTTTTTATAGGAAATTCAATTCTCTACAACTTTGCAGAAGAAAGTTTTTCCAAATTCCAAACAGAAATTGACCGAAATCCACAAACGGGCGATTTTACAGTCAATAATAAATTTTCGATCAAGAATTGTGTCCACCAACACACAAAATATGTGTTAATCATTTAATGTCACAAAAATACTCTTCCTCCTCATATACTCATATATCCCACATTCATTGTAATAATATCACCATCAATATATTATTAAAATAATATATTTAAATGAATTATTTTATCAAAAAAAAATAAAATATTAATTTTCAACAATTGTCACATTAAAAATTTTCTCCATCTATATCCACATAAAATCAATATTTTTCTCATCATATAAATCAATAATTAATTATACATAAATAATATTACAGAATCACAGTACTAGCAACCAGGCCGTTCCCAGGAAAGAGGGGGCTTTCCAATAAGGATCTCTCCTTACTGGCGCGCAATTAGATGACCAAACCTCTCCTTAGACAGAACTTTCTAGACATTGCCAATAATGTTATCTAATAATATTATTCAGATAATATGAATTATTGCTCCGATAATGAAAAATACTGCGTAGTGACAATTATTGAAACAACAGTAATGTAAAATATCAACGCAGCAATTATTGAATCAATAAAATACAATATTGAACAGTAATTACTGTAACAATTATTGAGTAGTGCCTTCTTACGTAAGAATCAATAATTGGTGCAATACCGTGTGCTACGCGTATTACCGTGTTTTAACCACCGGGTATTCCAACAGTATTAACGGTAACAACTACGCCGTTATTTATAAATAACTTATTTTTGTCGTTTTCTTCATCCAATCGTTTTCTGTTATGGGGCCCACACAAGGCTGCGCCGTCGTACGAATATTCCCCGACAACAAGAATATTCCACGACCAAACAATTATTCCCCGACAACAATGAATATTTTATAACCACTTGCTTATTTAAAATATTTACGCATTTTACCCATAACTAACCACATTAATCAAATCAACTCTTACTATTTCAGAATAATAAATAGAGGAAATTAAATTTCATTTATTAATAATTTGGGGTCTTACAACATCCCCTCCTTATGAAATTTCGTCCTCGAAATTGACATACGTACCTGGTGTTTCGAAAAGATGAGGATACCTCGCTTTCATTTCCGTTTCCAACTCCCAGGTCATTTCCTCAATAGCATGGTTTCTCCACAAAACTTTAACTTGTGGTATGACCTTCGTGCGTAGGACATGCTCCTTCTTATCCATGATCTTGACAGGTATCTCCTCGTACGTTAAGTCTTCGGCTATTTCGTCCGGTTCTAACTCAATAACGTGGTTCGAGTCTTTCACATATTTACGAAGCACAGATATATGAAAAACATTATGAACACGAGACATACTTGGAGGTAACGCAAGTCTATAGGCCACATTTCCTACTCGGTCAAGAATCTGAAATGGGCCAATAAATCGTAGATTGAGCTTTCCTCTCTTCCCAAATCTTGTAACTCCTTTCCATGGAGCTACACGTAATAATACATGATCCCCAATGTCAAATTCCACGTCCTTTCGATGAAGATCCACATAACTCTTTTGTTGATCCTGTGCCATTTGTATACGTTGTCGAATCGTTTGGATCTTCTCTGTAGTCATTCGTACCAACTCTGGTCCCAACAACGTTGCTTCTCCCACCTCATCCCAACATACTGGAGAGCGACACTTTCGTCCATACAATGCTTCAAAGGGAGCCACACCTATACTTGCCTGATAACTGTTGTTGTAGGAGAATTCCACCAATGGTAGGTACTTATCCCAACTTCCTTTGAAATCGAGGACACAAAGTCTTAATAGATCTTCAAGAGTTTGAATAGTCCTCTCTGATTGTCCGTCCGTTTGAGGATGGTATGCCGAACTGAACCGTAAATCCGTGCCCATAGCTTTTTGCAAGCTAACCCAAAATCTTGAAGTGAATCTTGGGTCACGATCCGAAACTATGGATACTGGCATGCCATGTAACCTTACAATCTCATTCACGTACATACTAGCAATACGTTCAAGGGAATAAGTCTCCCGTATCGGCAAGAAATGAGCAGACTTGGTTAATCTATCAACTATAACCCAAATAACATTTATGCCTTGAGAAATCGTGGGAAGATCCGTAACGAAATCCATGGTAATGTGTTCCCACTTCCATTTCGGAATCTCAAGTGGTTGCAATGGACCCTTTTGTACTTGATGCTCCGCCTTTACACGTTGACAAGTTAAACACCTCGAGATGAACTTTGCAATCTCTCTCTTCATATTGTTCCACCAAAATGTATGTCGAAGATCACGATACATTTTAGTACTTCCAGGATGGATTGCAAATGGTGTATTGTGTGCCTCCATCATGATCTTGTACTTTAAATCAGAATCGTTAGGAACACAAAGTCTGGAGTGGACTCGAAGTATTCCTTCTTCATCGATTCTTGCTTCTGAAATAGCACCTTCTTGCACTTTCTTCTTCATTCGCATCAGCTCCGGGTCTGTAGCTTGAGCAACTTTAACTTTATCGATTAAAGTTGGTTCTACGCGTATACTTGACATCATCGCACTCGTTCCTGCATATGATCTTCTACTCAACGCGTCAGCTACCACGTTTGCTTTTCCAGGATGGTATTGAATAGTGTGGTCGTAATCTTTTAACAGCTCGAGCCAACGTCGTTGCCGCATGTTGAGTTCTTTCTGAGTGAAGAAATATTTGAGGCTTTTATGGTCTGAATATATCTCCACTTTCTCCCCATATAGATAGTGCCTCCAGATCTTTAGCGCGAAAAAGACTGCTGCCAACTCTAGATCATGAGTAGGATAATTCCTCTCATATTCTTTAAGTTGTCGCGAGGCATAGGCTATGACTTTCCCACGTTGCATGAGAACACATCCTAACCCTTTACCTGAAGCATCGCTGTAGATAACAAATCCATCCGAACCAGATGGTATTGTCAGAACAGGTGCCGAAATGAGTCTCCTCTTAAGCTCTTGGAAACTCTTCTCGCATTCTTCGCTCCATACGAATTTGATATCCTTCCGAGTCAGCTGAGTTAACGGGGTAGCGATTCGAGAAAACCCTTCTACGAATCTCCGATAATAACCAGCTAAGCCTAGAAAGCTACGTACATCGGTCACCGTCTTCGGTTGCTCCCAGCTTTGTATTGCTTCAATCTTCGCCGGGTCCACAGATACTCCATGTTTTGACACCACGTGCCCTAGGAATGCTACTTCCTCAAGCCAGAACTCGCATTTCTTCAACTTAGCATATAACTTATTTTCACGCAGCCTTTGGAGTACCAGCTTCAAATGGTGCTCATGATCTTCACGGCTTTTAGAATATATGAGGATGTCATCAATAAAGACAACAACGAACTGATCCAAATAATCCTTGAATACTCGGTTCATCATATTCATGAAAGCCGCAGGAGCATTAGTCAATCCAAAAGACATGACTAAGAATTCATAATGCCCATACCGAGTTCTAAAGGCAGTCTTCGGAATATCCTCAGTTTTAACCTTCAGCTGATGATATCCAGAACGAAGATCGATTTTTGAAAAGAATTGTGCTCCTTGTAACTGGTCAAACAGGTCATCAATACGAGGTAGCGGATACCTATTCTTGATGGTGACATGGTTTAATTCCCGATAATCGATGCAAAGTCGCATACTCCCGTCTTTCTTCTTTATAAATAAAACAGGAGCACCCCAAGGAGATGTACTAGGACGAATGAAACCGATGTCCAACAACTCTTGTAGTTGGACTTTTAACTCCTGAAGTTCAATAGGAGCCATTCGATATGGGGTTTTAGAAATGGGCTTTGTACCAGGTTCAAGATCAATAAAGAATTCAACTTCACGTTCCAGGGTATACCGGGAAGTTCTTCAGGAAATACGTCAGGAAAGTTACTAACAACAGGAATATTATTCAAATTTGACGTGTCTTTATTCAAATCCATAACATGGGCTAAGAAAGCTTGACATCCGTTTTTCAATAAACGAATGGCTTTATGACTTGATATGACAGTGATTGATTTTAATGGCTTGGTTGCTTGAATTCGAACAACAGGTTGATTAGGAATATGAAAACTAATCACCTTACGAAAACAATCAATTTTGGCATGATGAGTAGTTAACCAATCAATTCCTAAAATCACGTCAAATGCAAGTATCTTTAAAGAGATAAGGTCAACAGGTAAGGTGATGGTGCCAACTTGGATCAAACAAGATTTATAAACAGTGGATGTGATGAAAGTTTCCCCTAACGGAGTCTCCACAGATAAATCAAAGTCTAATTTCTCCGGAGTCAAGTTTAAACGTTGAGCACAAGCAGGAGAAATAAATGAATGGGTAGCACCGGTATCTAGTAAGGTATAAACTTCACATGAATTTATGATTAGCTTACCCGTGATCACCTCGTTTGGGTTCCTCGCATGTTGACCAGTCACGACAAACGCTCTTCCAGGAACCGTTGACTTTGACTTTTCTGGGGCAGCCTTTTGAGTCACCGTCCCCGCTGAACTTGGTTTCGCTATCGTACAATCTCGAGCGATATGTCCTTCCTTTCCACAATTATAGCATACTTTGAACTGTTGTGGACAGTTTGGGCTGATATGTCCCTCTTTTCCACATTTATAGCATATGACCGGTGGTCGTTCTCCTCCCTTGAAACCAGTTGCTGCCGGTGCTGACGTCTTCGTATTATCATTGTTGAATCTCCTCTTTTTAAAATCTCCTCCCGACTCGCTTCTTCTATTTTCATAACCACGATTACCACCAGAGTGGTTGCCGTTCTTGTCTGTACTTTTCTTTCTCCGCTGGTTATCATTGTTCTGATGACTGTTGTCACCGATATGATCCTGGTTGTGGTCCCTCGGTTGACCGTACTCGTTATCTCGCTCCAACAATTGAGCCCTGTTGACAACATCTGAATAGAGAGAAAATTTATGAGAAATGAGATATTGACGTATGCCGGGTTTCAAACCTCTCAGAAACATCCGCGTCATACGTTTCTCATTCTCCACCAAATGAGGTGCAAACCTGGACAACTCCGCAAACTTCGCCTCGTACTGGGACACCGTCATGTTATTCTGCTCCAGTCTAATAAACTCTACCTCCTTCATATGACGAATACTTTCAGGAAAGTACTTGTCATTGAATAGCTTCTGAAATATCTCCCAAGACATGCTGAGTGCAGCTGGATGGGTACGCTTCACAGATTCCCACCAGTAGTCTGCCTCGTCACGGAACATAAAGGTGGCAAATGGAACCTTCTGTTCCTCCGTGCATCCCAAGACATCAAATATCTTGGTAATTTGCTTGAACCATGTCTCCGCCTTAATCGGATCCAGCTTTCCCCAGAATTCTGGTGGTCCCAACTCTTTGAACTGCTTGGCTATGACCAGCTGTGCGTTGTTTCTTCCTATATTTTGAACAGGAATCTCCTTCGTATGGTTTTGCATGAATCGCAAAAAGCTTCTAAACATCTCATCGTTCACCGTCTGCTCAGTGGTGTTGTTCACAGGAGGAACATTGCCAGCCGGTTGCACGTTCTCCTCGTTGGTGAGTACAAGTGTCTCCACGGTTTCATTTACTCCACTGTTAACATTCTCAGTCGACATTCTCAAATACTGCCATAAAACAAGGGTTAATTTAACAAATTAACAAATCACATAATATCCCTATATTATGACCAACCAACAAATAAGCTTAGGTAGGACACACTAGCGAAGGATTTACTCGTCTCTCCCCTCCTAGTTCTATTCCCCGATCTCCGCCAGAGATCATATCCCTAAGCTCTGATACCAACTGTGACGCCCCCAAAACAGGTATACAACACCTATTCTGAGTCGTCAATAACATGGTACAGAAACAACTACAACTTTATTAATACGACATAAAAACTGTGAGTGTAAATACAAATATTGTCATCTAGACAATATCCACACTCAAATAAGTCCTCATTACAATTATTGGTACAATACTTTACAAAAAAAATGGTGAGGACTACTAAAACAACTTCCTAGAACCTTCATTCCATACCCCGACTAGTACTTGCTACATTCTCGCCTCCTGAGAAGAAAATGGAACAACAAGGAAAAGGGTGAGCTCAACTAGCCCAGTAAAGAATATTATGACTAAGATAATATACAACAAATTATCATTAGTCTTCAACAGGAAAAATTTAATAGAATACAATAGACAACAAGTTTTAATTCAATATTCGCAGCGGAAAATAATAATTCATAGAGAAGTTACGTAGAGAATGAAATCTACGATTATCTATGAATTTAAAAGCTCATCATCAACATTTTATCCCTGTAACATCAATCAATAAATATCTTGAATCAAATAGTCATCTTTGCACTACAGGCCAAAGATATCCATCAGTTGGTCATGTTCACCTCAACACCTGTTCATCTTTGCACTACGGGCCAAAGATATTCATCAGAAATCATTAATCTTTGCACTACAGGCCAAAGATATTCATTTATATCATCATTTAGGACTGAGGATGATGAAAAATATTTTTAAGAAAACGAATCCAGTGAAACAAAATAATAAATATTAAGGATTCGTATTTCAGCTATTCCATGTCCAAAAATACCTTATCACAGTGAAGTAAAATTCAAGAATGATCAAAACATGGATACAATCAAAGCTAGTATCCAGAATAGATATTTGGACGAAAAGAAAAAAAATTTATTTTTTTGGTGAATAGTAACTCGTGAATAGTAACTCGTGAATAGTAACTCATGAATAGTAACTCGTGAATAGTAACCCCGACATGAAAAGTTTCAAATTTGATAAAAATTCAGATCAATACTTCGGCATAATGATATTGAAGAAAATAATATCATTTAAGAAGAAATAACATCCCTTACCTCGGAAAGACGGTACTCCTGACTGGAATACTAAATATAGTGCTGAAGGAAACTTGCACCGTAAAGCAACACTCAAAGTATCAAATACTCACAAGAATACGCTCGTTATAGAGAGAGAAATAGAGAGAAACTTGTGTTTCTGGTGTGATTTCAATTCTAACCTAAGCACCCTATTTATAGGAAAATGCTTAGAACACCAAAGCAGAAAATTTAATATAATAATAATATATTTATCAAATTTTTCTTAGCCCACCTCTAGACATCTGATCTCAGCCCATTTATATCACATGTTAGCCCACTTAAATGTCAAAAAACGTTTTTCTTCAAAATAATAAATAAAACTTCCAAAAATCAATTATTTCGGAACTTTAGAACTTCAATAATTCATAATAAATAGCTCTTTTATCAGAAAATTCGAATCTCGCGAGTTTTTATAGGAAATTCAATTCTCTACAACTTTACAGAAGAAAGTTTTTCCAAATTCCAAACAGAAATTGACCGAAATCCACAAACGGGCCATTTTACAGTCAATAATAAATTTTCGGTCAAGAATTGTGTCCACCAACACACAAAATATGTGTTAATCATTTAATGCCACAAAAATACTCTTCCTCCTCATATACTCATATATCCCACATTCATTGTAAAAATATCACCATCAATATATTATTAAAATAATATATTTAAATGAATTATTTTATCAAAAAAAAATAAAATATTAATTTTCAACAATTGTCACATTAAAAATTTTCTCCATCTATATCCACATAAAATCAATATTTTTCTCATCATATAAATCAATAATTAATTATACATAAATAATATTACAGAATCACAGTACTAGCAACCAGGCCGTTCCCAGGAAAGAGGGGGCTTTCCAATAAGGATCTCTCCTTACTGGCGCGCAATTAGATGACCAAACCTCTCCTTAGACAGAACTTTCTAGACATTGCCAATAATGTTATCTAATAATATTATTCAGATAATATGAATTATTGCTCCGATAATGAAAAATACTGCGTAGTGACAATTATTGAAACAACAGTAATGTAAAATATCAACGCAGCAATTATTGAATCAATAAAATACAATATTGAACAGTAATTACTGTAACAATTATTGAGTAGTGCCTTCTTACGTAAGAATCAATAATTAGTGCAATACCGTGTGCTACGCGTATTACCGTGTTTTAACCACCGGGTATTCCAACAGTATTAACGGTAACAACTACGCCGTTATTTATAAACAACTTATTTTTGTCGTTTTCTTCATCCAATCGTTTTCTGTTATGGGGCCCACACAAGGCTGCGCCGTCGTACGAATATTCCCCGACAACAAGAATATTCCACGACCAAACAAATATTCTCCGACAACAATGAATATTTTATAACCACTTGCTTATTTAAAATATTTGCGCATTTTACCCATAACTAACCACATTAATCAAATCAACTCTTACTATTTCAGAATAATAAATAGAGGAAATTAAATTTCATTTATTAATAATTTGGGGTCTTACAATTTAAAGATTAATTTGAAATATTTCTATATTTAAAATTGATATAAAGCAGTTAATATTTATCAATTCAATTATAAGTATTATAAATGATCTAAAAAGATTACTAATTATGAGTTTTATTGTTTTCAAAACTCAAATAAGATCTGGCAATGCATGTTAAATTTAAAAATTAACTTTCAAAAAATCAATATTTAATCCATATTTGAAATAAAAGAATATGTTTTGAATATTAAGGCAAATGTAGCGAAAAAAAAATAATTAATTAAATTATCATTTAAATGTCATAAAAATATCAATATTTAAAACAGTTCACAAAATAAATACTCTTGTTTTTTTAAAGCACCGAAAGAATGCAAGACAAATACAAAGGTTTTTTTTTTTCCTGCCATAATGGCGGATCGACTTTCCCTCCAAAGACCCCAAGTTTGCACTTGCACCGTCTTCTCTTGACGGAAGTTTTGTACACTTATAATATATATATATATATATAGGAGTCCGGATATTAAGTTCACCCCTTATCTAACTCACCCGACTCACCCCCTTTAGCGACGGACCCGACGACGGTTCGATCATACAACCGTCGTTTATACTTTTAGCGACGTCTATATATAATTGTTCTTTCGGTTCAATTATAATGTCCAATATAAGGAGAGATTGTTAGTTTCTTCTTCCTTTACTGGGTGCTTGTCAGAGTAGTATATACAATAAAAAGAATGAAAGAGATGATCACTTAAAATGTACTAGCTAACAGGAAAGGGTCTTCTTTTCCTTCTTTTAAAACTAACAATCTTGATTGTTTCATTCGAATCTAACAACAGAATTATGAGTAGAACAAGATTTGCACCATCTAGCTATTTGTGAAAACCAAAGCATGTTTTGTACATTCTATTTCTGTCCGCTACATGGATTCATAATCTTATACTAAGAGATTACAGACAGAAATACCTACCTAATTAAGCACTTGGTAGGAGTAATGGTACAATATATCTAAAGGAACTCCTCAACCAAGTTACCAAAATCAAAATTCCCATTGCAGCATTCCACAGCACTTACCACCTCTTGAAATGCAGCCACAGTGCAAGGAACCACCAGTCCATTCATTTGCTTGAACCCAAACTCATTGTAGGCCTTCTCTAGCAACATCTTGAACAGAGGATGCGAGAGGTAGCCCGTGGGAACCACGAACCTTTGTCGATCCTCCCCTACGTACACAGCAACAAATCCGGTAGGGGTAGCAGAGGTAGAGGACTCTAAATCTTCACCATCCCTAAGCAAACTATGGTATTGTGATGGCTCACAATCAACCTTCTTAATACTCTTGACCTTCTTGGCTAGTTTCTTTACAGAGTAAAATTTCTTCCCCAACATTTTCGATCTTTAACTTGTTGGAATGGAAGTTTCTTAGACTACTGCAATATTGAGAGAGAGAGAGAGAGGGTGGATTTGGAGAATACTTAATGGGAGGAAATGTCACAAAGACGGCAGGCAGTCTTTTTGACTTTTAAATAACTTTAGAACCTATGATCGATATATTGTTTTACTTTTTTGACAGTTTGATGTCTCAAGGTGTATTGTCTTCATCTACTTACTTTGACTTATTAACAGTTGAGAGCAATTAGAGATGGATCAAACTGTAATGTATAACCACTTAGAAACACCTATAACATAAATATAGGATTGGACAAACCACTTGGCGCTTTTAAATTATTAATACAAGGAATTGGCCCTTGTACTCCAATCATGCAAGAGGTGCTATATAAGACTAATAGTATTCATTATTGGATATATGGCCAATTTACAAACCTCTCTCTCTCTCTCTCTCTCTTCAATATATATGTATTAGCTTATCTATTTATATAGTGCAGGCCAAAATTGGAAAAACTAGATTATGTGTAAAGAAGGACATATTCCACTGTACGTCGCTAGTTAAGGATTCCTTAATGTCTATAGATCAAACAAAACCAGATTAGTTGAGGACAAAATTAAAAAGAGATGGAAATCATATTCTAACCACCATGAATTACGTACAACACTACTCTTATCATTAAGAGTAAGAATCATTTATCATATTTAACTTTTGAGAATGTAGTCATCCGATTCTTACTTATATAACCATTCCATAATTGAATCAACTACCATATTATTAAAGCTTTTAACTTTTCTCAAACAAGAGGGAATCCTCAATTTTGTTTAGAGAAGGAAAGAAGATCGAGTTTGGTGTAGGGCTAACAATGGTGGGCACCATGAAGAAAGTTGGTGGGTTATGAAATAATATACTACTAATTATCAAGTTGTCTATGGGTTTTATATATATAAAAAAAATTAAATAGTCAAACTACCAACTTTAGATTTGAGAGGCATGCCCATACAAAACGTGCGTGGAGTAAAGAGTAGAAGTGGGCACAATTAGAAGATTGGAATGGGGCGACACATGTGGAAATTGGAGAGAGTGAGAGAAAGTAATATAAAGACTATGCATAAATATAGAGGGGGAATGAAAAGGAATAGTTGACATGCATGACAAAAGGACATGGCTTTTCGAGTGAACGTGGTTTCCGCTTTGCTTGACCATTTCTTTAGTCATAAAATAAATAAATACCCTCGCATTTAAGGAATTTGCTAAAGGCATCGAATATTGTAAGTACTAAAAGTTTTGGCAAGACGAGGAATGTCTTTGTGTCTCATCTTTATTTGGATTTAAGTATGTTTCCTAGCTAATTTCAATCAAATTTTTATATTTACTAGTATTAAGTTATAGGATTACAAACCATAATTTCATTGATTAGCAGCCGGGGGAGGGGGAGGGGGAGGGGGGGGGGGGGGCAGTGGCAAAACCAGAACATTTATGAAGGGGGTCAAAATACATCAATAAATAAATTATTTATTAACGCTTGGAGTGATTCTTTCAAATTTATTTTGCCTAATTATTTATTAGCTACTTTTATAGATAAATTATAAATTATAATATTATATATTCAAAACCTTATATTGCGGTTCATGGGATTAATTAACTTGAAAGAATGCATTCCAACAACAACAAAAAAATAGAAGACACTTAATAATCTTGATAGGATAGAACTATGATGAACTTATGGCCACTATAGTAGGATTCAATAAAAATTGTTTTATTTCTTTAACTTTTTATTTTTAATTAGTTTACAGAGAAAATTGTTACCACTTTTTTTTGCCTCACTTTGATGATAAAGTAAAAATAAAAAAAAAACAAAGGAGAAAAGAAAATACATAAAAAAAAAGGAAAAGAAAAACAAATAACACTCAAAAATTGCAATGTTGGAGGCAATTCCGCCCATGGGGGGTTCACATTGTGCAGGGGGAGGGGGTTCACATTTGTATGCACAAGAACAACCAGAATTGAGTAGGGCAAGGCTTTCATGGTCAAAAAAGGGCTACAGAATTAACGCCACTGTCAAGTCACCAATTGGCATTCATAATCATACCAAATACTCCTCCTTCCTATCCTACTCGTACGTTTTCAATTCCTATACTACTATTATCATAACACTCAGCAACACAATACAAGTTTAACCAAATTTAGACCCCCTTACAGTTGAATTTTTTTATATAATAATGAAGGGTTGGCAGTGGCTAAATAAAATATTAATTTTACTGAATTAATAAATAAAAAATAGATTGGGCAAAAAAGATTAACATGTAAAACGAAACGAGAGAGACAGAAGCAGTGAAATGAAACGGATGAGAATTCTTTACAGTTCACCTTGATTCTCGATTTTTCCACTCTTTACATTTTCTCATCATCCATGCCATTACTAATATGCCTTCAATTTTACTTAAGCTACTTAATTCTGTTAAAATCATCTCAAATTATTCAAACTACGAAGTGGGTGTTTGGTCTAGTGGTATGATTTTAGCTTCTGCTCACTATTTCTCATTTTCACTTTCTAATTTTGTTTTCATGAATTCCTAACAAAGCAAATATATATATATATATATATATATATATATATATATATATACGGTCTGATATTAAACTTAACCTTTATCTAACATATCTTGCATATCCCCTTTAATGACAGCCCGGGCGACAATTCGATCGGTCGCTATAGGTTCGGTCCGTCGTTATATGTTGTCCGTCGTTAAAAACTAAGACGACAATTTTATATATAGCGACGAACCTAATCGTCGTCCGGTCCGTCGCTAAAGAGGGGTATGTAAGGTATATTAGATAATGGTAAGTTTAAGATCCGGACCGTGTATATATATATATATATAAAGGGATTTCATCCGTGGCAACCGGTTGCCTTAAGTACTATTCAACAATCGAGTTGATAACCGTTAATATGTACAATGTAAGGCTGTGATTAATTTTAAAAAAAAAATCCTACTGTAGCGGCAGTCATTTAATTTCAAAATTACTTCTAAGTTACTGAACTGCCCCTCCTTTATATACTTGCTAAGTTCGGTAACTTAGCAGCAATTTTAAAATTAAATGACTGCCGCTACAACCTGTAGCGGCAGGGACTTTTTTAAAATTAATCACAGCCTTACATTGTACAAATAACGGTTATCAACTCAATTGCTGAGCAGTATTTAAGGCAACCGGTTGCCACGGATGAAATCTCATATATATATATATATATATATATATATATATATATATATATATGGTTTTAATCCGTGATAAACGATTGCTATGGGCACTGTTCAGCAACAAAGTTGATTACCGTTGATCTGAACAATAGAAGGCTAGAATTGGTCAATTATTCCCCCTGTCGCTACAGCTTGTAGCGGCAGTCCCTTACCATTTTTGTCTGTTAACTTATTACATTACTGTCCCTAATAATTTAGATTTGCCTGCCTTTAGATTTGCCTGCCGCTACAAGCTATGGCGACAGTGTGGGTCTCACCCATATAGCTATGGTTCATTTGATAAAGTATACATGATGTAAAAATAAAAGATAATGTAAAGATGAGTTTATTTGTATGTATACATAATGTAAAAATAAAAGATAATGTAAAGATAAGTCTGAATAAAAGATAAATTTATTTTTATGTATACATAATGTAAAAATAAGATAAGTTTGAATAAAAGATAAATTTATTTTATTATAAAAGATAAATTTATTTTATTATACTCATGTATTCAAACTTATCTTATTTTTATATTATGTATACATGGGTACACCCTCTATCCCAAAAATAAGATAAGTTTGAATTATAAAATTTATATAAATTATTTTTAGATTTAATATTCTTGTAATTTATTTTTAATTTTTAAAAATATAAATTTATGATTTAATTAATATTTTCAAATAATTTATAATTTTCATAATATTATAAATTATTTGAAAATATTAATAAATTTATCTTTTATAATAAAATAAATTTATCTTTTATTCAAACTTATTTTATTTTTACATTATGTACACATAAAAATAAATTTATCTTTTATTCAGACTTATCTTTACATTATCTTTTATTTTTAAATTATATATCTTTACATTATCTTTTATTTTTACATAATGTATATATAAAAATAAACTCATCTTTACATTACCTTTTATTTTTACATCATGTATGCTTTATCAAATGAATCATAGCCATATATAGGTGAGACCCACACTGCCGCCACAGCTTGTAGCGGCAGGCAAGTCTAAATTGTTAGGGGCAGTAATGTAATAAGCTAACGGACAAAAAGGGTAAGGGACTGCCGCTACAAGCTGTAACGGTATGGGGAATAATTGACCAATCTCAGCCTTCCATTGTCCAGATCAATGGTAATCAACTTAGTTGTTGAACAGTGCCCATAACAAACGTTTGTCACGGATTAAAACTCATATATATATATATATATATATATATATATATATATATATATATATATATATATATATATATATATATACGGTCCGTCTCTAAAGCGAACCTTAAAGAGCGAACCAAAGACGAATCGTCGTCTTTGGTGTCTATGGCGACGGTTCGATCCGTCGCCATAGCCATGTAGTCTTTGGCGACGGGTCGAACCGTCGCCATAGACACCAAAGACGACGGTTCGTCTTTGGTTCGTTTTTTAAGGTTCGCTTTAGAGACTCTCCGTATATATATATATATATATATATATATATATATATATATATATATATATATATATATATATATATATAGTAATAAAAGATGCTATTCCACCTAATTTATATATTTGCCAAAAAAAATGAATAATAAAGTCGATTGGTAACATACAACAAATGATTGAAATTCTGCTAGGTAGGTGGATGGAATATGTGGTTTAAGTTTTTACTCTAAATATTAGAGAATTCACAAATTTAACTAGTTAGTTGATACAATCGAACATGTTAATTAAAATTTTAATATTTTATAAATTAATTAGAAAAAAATTAAATGAGACTTTTTTTCGTGAAATAAGCAAAAGATATATATTCTCTATTTCAGGAAAAAGTCGTATTTAATTTTATTTTTTTAGTTAATTTGTGAACATTTTAAGTTTAAAATCAATGTTATTTTATTTAATTTTAATAATACAATAGTTACCATTGTGATTAACTTAAAAAATATCATTAAGTATAATTTTGTTAAAAATTAATATTATTTGTAAATTTTGTGGGTTGAGGGGCCGTCCGGTGTTAACTGTTTACAGTATTTTTTTAATAAAAAAATATACTTTTTTTTACAGTTTTTTGTTCAAACTTGCTCTATTATTTTTTATTTATTTTTCTCATAATTATGGTTAAAAAAAATTAAAGGAATTGGTCATTACCGGTCATTAAGCTTACCGAACGCCCCCCCAATCTAAATTTTGTATGAGAATGAAGGGAGCAGTGGTAACCTCACTTGTCATAAATCTTAGGAACAATTACATTTTCTAATACATTTTTAAAAATAATTACATCAATAGTGCACTCATAAAATATTTACAAACTAGTGCATATGCAATATTTTATTTACAAAATTTGTGCATTCTTATCCCTTTAATTTAGTTGAGTGTTTTAATAAGTTGCAATTCAGCACTTTCTCTCTCCTCCCTTCTATTCCGCTCCGCCGAACTCCTTTCCATAACCATCGCAGCAAAGTTTTCTAAAACTCTATCTTCCAAAACATTAAAGGTTTGGTCCACCTGCACTGGCTCAAATGAAACTAGAAGTTGAAAGCCTGGGAAGGGATAATGGCGAAAGTCAACTAAGGAGGTCACCTGTAAAGCCGCCTACCAGTCCTCACATGTCTCAATCGACTGAATTTTCTCTTGATAGTGTACAGTCAAGATGCGAGCAACCCACCAAGCCTGACGTCCATGTCTGAAGATGGAAATGATGATGAAGTAAGATGTGCTAGGTCTTGGGCTACAACATTGATCTCTGAGCTCTCTCATGTCAAAAAGGAAAAGAACATTGGCAGTCCAAGAAAGGGTGACAAATCAATTTATTCACAGATCAAACCTCAAAAAAATGCAGCGCATCGTGAAGTGACTTTTTGTCTTTGTCGAGGCGGAGTTTGTATTTTTTTTTTCCATAATGTTGGTAGCCAAACCTTCATATAAAGGTAGCCAATTCAATTTTATTGGGTTACCAATTAATTAGTGCATTCTTATCCCTTTAATATCAAACTCTTTTAACCTTCATACAACATCTTCTGAGGCTTATTTGCAAATAACAAGTGGGCTTTGAAAAGAGTTTGATATTTTCAGTCGGCTAAAAGGCAGGCTTTGTTTGATAATTTTTTCAAAGTGCAGTTGGTAGCCAAACATTCATACCAAGGTAACCAATTCAGTGTTATTAGGTTACCAATTTTTTTGAATGTGATGCAGTTGATAGCCAAACCTTCAAGCAGTTGGTTGCCAAACTTTTTATACCAAGATAACCAAACCTTTAAAACAAGGTAACCAATCTACCTCCACACCTGCAGTATGAATTGGTTACCTTGGTCTGAAAGTTTGGCAACCAACTGCTTGAAGGTTTGGCTACCAACTGCATCACATTCAAAATAAATTGGTAACTTAATAAAACTGAATTGGTTATTTTGGTATGAAGGTTTGGCTACCAACTGCTTAAAGGTTTGGCTAGCCTTACCCAAATCTACCCAATCAAATTCCTTAACCAACAACCCCACCATTTCTCTTTCCTCAAATCCCTTCCTCACCACCCCATTCTTTCTCTCCTTCCACTACCTCCACCACTCCTTCCACCACCTCCACCACTCCTTCCATCTCCCAACCCACCACCACCTTCGATTGTTGTACTTCTTCCACTTGTTATTATTCTTCTCCTCAATAGTTTTTTGGTTGATTTTAGGGTTAGAATTTGAGTTTTTTCATCTGGAATCGATCTTTCATTATGTTACTGAAAATATGAACGCCCTGAGATCTTGCTCCAGCCCTTATTTTGTCTGAGAAAAAGGAGGACGGAAGGCAAGGCTTCTTTTGTATGAATGTTTATGCTTCTTCTCGATTGATCCGCTGTTGAAGATGGTTATTATCTATAAAAGCTTTCGGATTGTTCTTCTATGGAGAATTCGTTTCTTGTCTCGATTTTTGAATGTTTTGTTTAGTTGGTAACTGCCGCATAAAGTGGAGTAGTTTTCTCCTTAAATTATGGTGTTTCTATTTTTGTTGATTTGGGTTATGTGACGTGGATTGCACTACTATTGATATTATTATATATTATTGTACTATTACTATAATTATTTAATTGATATACTATTCTTGTAATATATTTTTATTTGTTATATACTTGTGTAAAGGACCTAAATCTTATTCGATCCGGTAACCACTAAAAGCAGGCCCATCAAATTTGCGGTAAGCCTGACGGAAAATTCTCTTGTTGGACCGAGATATATAACCCACCACCCGTTACAATGTTATGTACTTGTCTTTAGGGTTTTGTTCAAAAAACCCCCGTCTGTGTTTCTCTCTGAGTCTTACTTATCTTCTTCCATCTCCCTCTTTGGTCGTCTAGGCTTTCACGATGAGTCGCTCCGGCCAGCCTCCAGACCTCAAGAAGTAAGCTACTCTCACCTAATATTATTTCGATTTGATTTATGCACTTCGATTTGATAATTTATACATATATATATATATATATATATATATACTGTTCTATGTTCTGTTTCTAATTGTTTTCTCGTTATTGGTTGGCAGGTACATGGACAAGCAACTGCAGAGTAAGTTTTGCTTCCATAATCTATTGCGCTTTGAATACTTTTTTCTTAATCTTATAATTAGTTACAGATTATTTCCTCAGTTTGATGTCATGGTTTGGGGGTTACATGTTACTACCTCCCTTACATTAAAAGAATTCCATTTGGATACATTTTTGTTCCTTAATTACCCCGTACTCCCATTTTCAAAAATAAAGTTTGGGGACACACTTTGTTAAATTTATGTATGAATTATGATAATGGTAGACATAGTTGCATTTTATGTTACCATAAGAAAATATGACTGTTGTTTTGTAACAAATGTTTTTGATAAAGGGGACTTGTTTTGTGGATTGGATGGACAATTATTATGATGAATCAGTGTATAGAATTTGCTTTAAGGCCTAAATATATTTATTATGTAGCTATTTTATAAGATACATTTCTAATTTTTTATCCTTCAGGGTAGTGCTTTGATTAAGTCATCCTTAAATGTAAACTTTCTTAGGATTACCATTGTATTTGTTTGAATTTTCCTTTTGTCATCTTCCGCTAAATTTATCAACAAGCTCATTATTGTACCTAATTGATAGATGTGAAATGTAAAAGAGAGAGAGATAGAAAGAGCTGAATTAGATATTTAATTGTTGATATAAGAACATTAACATATTGATATAGGACAAATTTTGGAGATAAATAAATCTGCAAATTGTTGGGAAATAAAGTAAAACTAAAGTGAAGCTCTGCAGTCCACTAGTCATTTACCACAATCAAATTTTAGGTCTAAAAATAATCTTCTATAATTTTGTAGCGTAATTATTGTGGGGATTGCAATAGTATTTAAGAGACTCAAAACTCTAATATTATTTGAAAAACAATGAAAGTATTGAATGACTAATATACCCCAACTAAGTTACAATATTTCTTAAGGCGTTTAAATACCCTAAATCCCCACTAATAAATAGTAAATTAATTACATCAATTCCTCCCAAATTAAACATAATAAAACTTTTATAAAATAAGTTAAATTTTATTTTTGACTTCTTGTTCTCATTACATATGGAATGCGATATTAGGTTTCTGAAAATTTGATGGGTAAACCATGGTGAAAGAGTGTGTGAATCATAAAAATTGTGGCAATAATTTTTTTTATCATAGTGGTCTTGAGATTTCTCTTCCCATATCCCAACTTGCTTACAATTTTCAAATATATGATTTTGAATAAATAGGTGCAGGCTAAATTTTAGAACTAATCTTAGTATAATTGCAATTCAATGTATGAGCTTTCTTTAACTCTCTTGGTTAAAGAAAACCAACACCACATTGTCTGAAAGTTAGTCAGCTGATGACAATCGTCGTCAATATCTAATAAAATAGTGATTACAATTTTCTTTATGATACCAGTTATGGAATCTGGTTTGGACATTGGACAATGTAGTACACTTTTTTTTTTTAATGTTATTGTTCTTATTAGAGTTTGAGATGAGGTTACGAATATGATTGTAATAAGTTCTTGATAAGGTGTCAAGAATACATTCATGTATGAATATGAGCTTATTAGACAGAATCTAACACTAGATCACTTGGATTTTAGTGGATGTAGAGGAAGTTACATCAACAATTAGACACTTAAAATGGAAAGCTTCAACGAAGCTAAGTAAAAGAGAGAGAGTTTTGTGTAATAGAGAGAGTTCATAGTTTCTTTCCTTAGTTTTTTAACTTCACTCAGTAAGGCTTCTTGAAACAATTGGACAAGACCCTATTGTTTTCTAGCATGATACATATGCTAATAGTTTGGGACTTGAGGGCTGTTTGTTTACATCTGAATGAGTCTAGATTTGACTGAATAAGTCATTCAGACCATTTTTTTAACAATTTTTAAACTTTGAATGTGTCTGAACGTTTAAAAGTTTATGTTTATTTTTTTCTTAGATAACATTGTTTATTTATAATTACATAATATATTTGTTCATAGCAGTCCACAAGGTTAGAATAAGATAATACACGTATTCATATGTTTTAGACATTCATTATGTATTTAGATCTTCTACTCCATTCAGCTCATTCAGATTTTCTTATACATTCAGAACTCGGAACTTTTTATTCAGTTTTATCAAACAACTCCTTAATATGAGTTTCTTAACTTCTAGAGCATCTGCTAATGATACACAATACTAATAACCTTAGGAAAAAGGTGTAGTATGATTGTCTGACTGTAATTATTGTGTACAAGTTGAAGAGCCACGTCAGTCATATTTTATTCCCTTGTAGTCTTTATACGAATCTAGTTGGAAATTTAGTGTTGCTACTATTTGTTCATTGTACATGATTATCTTAACTGATCTCTTGAGAAAAAGGAGGGGAAGGGTACCAAGTTCAAGAAAAAATCTAATTCATAGTGGATCATTGGATCTATAATTTTAATTTTTTTTCCCCAGTATTGTTGATTTTGAGGGTGCTGCTGTCTCAGCTAGCTTTCAGTCATTGATGATGAATTTTGTGCTGCCACCAGATTTTGACATTTGAATTATTGGTTTTCTTATACTGCAGTTAAGATGAATGCCAATCGCATGGTGGTTGGGACACTTCGTGGTTTTGATCAGTTTATGAACCTAGTGATTGACAACACTGTGGAAGTGAACGGCAATGAGAGAACTGATATAGGCATGGTGGTAGGTTCCCTGCTTTTCAATCTTTATATATATCTTTTGATTTTTGACGGATATGCTGTGTTTGTTCAGCCTTTTCAATTAAATGTTGTTTCTCTTTTCTCTCAGGTTATTAGAGGAAACAGTGTGGTCACTGTTGAAGCTCTTGAACCAGTCAGCAGAGCACAGTGATTGCAGATATGTATTAATATGATATAAATGTATGTACTGACAATCTCCCACCTTTAAACAATAGCCCGCTAAGACAAACCATTTTAAGTAGGTGGGACACCAACAGCACCAATGGCTTGGATGAAATGACTTTTGTTATGTTCGTATATTATGCATGATAACATTTACAGTTGGTCTATAACTGTATCCATATTGCATGTGAAGCATAATTGAACTGTGGGTATTCTACCATCAAGGCTGAGTTTATTGAATATGGTTGAGTTTGTCAACAGGTCTGAACTGGGGGTGTATTTACTGTTTAATTAGTGAATGATATGAAAGAAGTACCAGGTCCTTGAACTAAATCTTGTTTGAGATTTTATTTGTGCTTGCTTGCTGGATTCTAAGGAACAGGTCACAGCGACTCAAAATAGGGGGTCTACTATAAGTACGACTTATTCATAGATCAAATGATCAATAATCTTTATGCTGGACCATCTCTACAAAGCCCGGAGTTTGAGCCACGCTTTTGGACCATCCATAGTACCCTATATTTTAGGCAAGTGCTTGATTATGAAAGATGAGGTGCATCAATGTAGTATTATTATGATATACTCTGCTGTTAGCCTCGGAAGAAAAAAATAGCAGCGACAGCAGCAGCTAGTACAATATAGAAGTGGGTGTATTTACAATGTGTTGCAATTAGTAATATGCATGTATGTAGCCAATTTAATTAAAAGGAGTGATTCTATTTAATTTAATTAAAAGCTGTAGATATCTAATCATAGCAGGGAGCGGCTCCCATTTACATAATAATTACTTTTTGATGGAGCTCCTAATTTTTTTGGTTCTATATATAAATCCACATAAATGATGATATCATCGAATCAAATCAATTGAAAAAATTGTCGACTCCGCTCTTAATTAATTGAGTTAACTCACTTAATTTGATCACTCATCTATTCTTATATATAAATACACATAAATGATGATGTAAGATGACATCATCAATTGAAATTAATATCTATATATGTTCAATTGAAAAACTCACTGAGTTAATTAAGGGTTAACTCGGTTTATGTTAGTAAAAGTCAAATAATTTTTTTTTTTTATTCTCTAACAAGAGAAGGTAAATTTAAAATATTTTTTATTTTTCGTTCTACCAAACTTATTATAATATTTTTTTATTAAAAAAAGTGTTTAAAATAATATATCTTGACCAATTTTATGTACGATAATTTAATTATTATAGTTTTACTAAGATATTCAATTTTTAGATATAGCCAATTAAAAATTTGAAAATATCATTATTAAATTAATTAATTGAAATATATAGTGTAGGTTTTCTTTCTCAAATATTACTATAATCAATTTAATTTAGCGCAAAAATTTATTAGAAATTAGTATTCCAATTAAACTCAAATATCACTATTTAATTATGTATTATTTTTTTTACATGAATGTCTGATAAATTATTAAAACTATTATTCAAATTAGTTAGTGTATTACACGAATTATCAACTAGTATAAATATAATTAGATAAACCAACTAAAGGTTCTTATTATCTTATAATATAATAATATAGTAAAGCTGGCCGCCTTATTTAGCTTGAATTTGAAACCCTAAAATTGTTGTATTAGCTTTTAGCTATAACGGACAGATACGGGATACCTCCCCTCCCGTCCCGTTGTAAAAGTATAATTTTGTCTAGTCTCTCCGGGTGCTGCTTTAACTTTTGCATTTTCTCCAACCTTTGTTTTGTTTTGTTTATCACCTTTCTCAACAAAAAAGAAAAAATATATATATATATATATATATATATATATATATATATATATATATATATAGGGTCCGGTTCCTATTCGGACTCCCGCATTTTTTTAAAATACGAATTTTTTTTTATTTTAAAAAACAACTAAAAAAAAGTTTAATATTTTATGAAACTGGAATTTTTTTATAACTAGATACAAACTCGCGCGTTACGGCGGGATTATTCAATTTTTTAATAATAAATGTGTACGTACAATTAATAAATTAAAATATAATAAGAAGATTGTAAATTGTTGTGCGATATCAAATTTTACACAGAAAAACAAATGAATATACATTGTAGGAGATAGTGTTGAGAGTTTATCTGTTTGTGCATTACATCTTCTGCTTTGTTCCAAGGTATTTTTTGTAACAATTGTTTCATGCCTTTGAGTAATTTCTTTATTTTTTTCCAAGTACATTTAATGCATGAATTAAGAATTTCGAACTTATTCTAAAGTCTAAAATCTAAAGATACAAAGCAAGAAAGAAAAAACCCTACAAACCTAAATTTGTGTAGACAGTCAGCAAAATATTACAAACAAAAAGTAAGGGGACAAATAAAGAAAAAAACATATCAGACACAAATCTTTAGTCCCGAATTGATTTTAATGGCCACACAGGATCAATTATCATATTTCCACATTTATATGTACTATATGTTAGTTGTTCAAAAATAGTTATGGAGAAGAGACAGAGAGTAGAGGAAGAAACAGTGTAATATATTACATTAAAGAAGTTAAGCATATTAATCAACTTACAAGCTACAACTATAAAATTAATTGTAACCTTTTAAATCTTTTTATAGCTGACAAAGAAGGCAAAAAAATATTGAAGGGTGGTTTTTCATAGAACTGGGATTAAAAGAATATACCGACTTAATTGTACAGTATTCAAAAAATAAAATATATCATGCTTCTATTGTTGGCTGTTTCGTATAAATTAGGTGTCGACTCTCATTTTTTCTTTTTCTTTTTTTAAATGTGGTTAATTTGGTGTCGAGTTTATCGCGTGTACCCAAGAAAAGGTGTTGATACTGGCAGTTTCATGCTTTCCTGTCAATATTATTTCATTTCCTTCTCCATATGCACTGATGTGCTCTTTGTGGCAGAGTGAAAGGTTCAAAATTGCCTTCTTAATTACTTCAAAGCCTCCCTCCTCTCTCATAGTCTTAGTACTGTGATTCAAAAGATAAATAAGTTAAGATTGAACATAAATTCTGCATAATACCTTTCACAATGTTGGTATGCTATCACCAATTATCAATAAAAAAAAGTAAGTACTTGTAATTAGTGTGGCATCTTGCTCCATTTCAGTCACCCTGTGAATGCAAAGAAGAAAAGAATTACTTATTATTAAATTAGTCAACCATGATAGTAAAACTGCACTTTTTTATGATGTAGCTTGCGGCTATTGGTTTTGGGTCAAGTGTCAAAACAACACCAGCTTGTTCAGTAATTCTCTGTTGGAACAGAAGAGGGAAAAAAAACTATGTCAGTATAAAAAGACAACAAATGCATCTTCTAATTAGAAATTATGATTATAAGATATAAAAGAGAGTCAAAAGAAAAACAAATAATAGGCTTCAATGCAACTTCAAGCATTTATGAATTAGTTACTAAAGAACATGAATTACTCGGTGCCTCAATCATATTTCAAGAAGTGATTCTTTCCTGAGATGTATAAATTTATCTATATAGCCATAGTTATTGAAGATATCTTACCTCAATGAGGTATCTAGTACACCAGATATGATCTCCAACTTCAACACCGGGACCCACTTGAAATTCCCATTGCAAAACAATTTTCAAATATCTCACTTAGAATTCACAGCTAATAGAACATAAATGAACAGAACAGCTTTTAGGTTTTTATTTCAGGGGGGCTTTTTTGTCAAGGGCTTTTTTGTAAAGGGTAATTAGGAGCATTAATTAAGATGAACAGGGGTTCTATTTTTAAAATGACAGATGTCAATTTATTGTGACATGTATTGTGTTTTAGTATATATAATAGATTTCAAAGCTCAAAAATAAAGAAATTGAATATATAAATACCATCATTAGGTACTGGATGATTTATACGTTGACAATATTTTGCTGGTTGTAAATGTATATTTGGTATTGAATCAATACGACTACCAGCAACTTCATCGAAAGCTGAATTGAAATTTGTACAAACTATATAAAAAATTCATATGATATTAGGATAAGCAATTATTTTGAAGGTAAAATAAATAAAAAGATTTAATGAAATAATTACCATTTGAAAGGTCAGTTAGATGCATTCTGGATGTTTTGCTTGCTCTCACAGATGTAGTACTTGTGCTTATTTTGTTGGTGGGTTCTAACATGAAATATGAAACGTAATCAATATGCATAGGATAGTTTAGCAGATGTGCAAAATATTTTTATACACTTAATTAATGAATAAATAATTAGAAAGTATACATTGCAGTTTTTTTCTTGTTTTTCCAACATAATCATCCTTCTACGCATTCTTGTCTGAGTTTTGTCACACTGGTTGACAATAAATTCATGTTTTTCTTTTTTTTTTCTGACATATATGGCTTATGGTTGATTTTTGGATTTTTTATTCGAAATAGGCTCTTCAATCTTGTAAACTACCTGCAGGAATATAGGATACAAAGATGTAATTATTGCACAAAATATTTTCAAAAATTAAATCTAATATTAAAAATTAAATACTAATGGATATTATCTGAAATATTAAAACACAGGTGTGAAGATTCCGAATTCATTTCGACTCAAAATCATAGTTAGTTTAACGGAAAATGAACAAATCGCACAAACACCACAACTAATTCACAAAATCATAGAATTCTCAACTATCGTATGGAATAGGAAGCAATTACATATTAAGATTAATACATAGTTTTGAATATTTAAGGATCAAGATAATTTTTGCAAGCAAAGTCTTCATGAATCCACATGATTTATTGCAAAAGGTAATGAAATAGAGTAAAAACGATAAATGATTTTAGTAATATAATTGTGCTAATATTCAAAACCTCAGAAAATGAGAAACAAAATGATACCTTTTTTGTTGCAAAATGTCAAAGATTAGATTCCATGTCAGTACAATCCCTTGGAGTATGAAACAAATCCTTTAACCCAGAGCTTGGAACCGATCCTGTGATGTAATTCCCGATAATTTTTCCAAATCAACTAACCCAATTATACACAAAACATTCAAAACATAATATTTGATTATATTCGAACTTGGCATCACAAGATTGATGTATGATTCAGATTCTTAATTAAGTGGATCGTTCAATAGTTTACTACAAAACATTATAACAAATTTATGAGAGACATCAATTTACCAAATTCTGTAAAATTAAACTTCATACTGTAGTAAACGATGAATGAAAAACATAGTCTTGTTGGCATCATTACAGCTTCATATGTTGATGCAGTGCAACCGATGTCAAAAACTTAAATAAACGATGAATATGGCACTAATTAGAGCAACAAAAAAAATACACAAACTCAAAAAAGCTCATTATAGAAGCATTCAACTAAGAGCTTAAAACTAAACTTTTAGCTAAAATTTTGTGGAACCAATTCATCCAATCAATTTCACAATACATGTTCATTACACATTCTGGGTACGGATTAAATACATAATTTTAGTCATAAAATCCCAAAATGCAATATTTGGCCATAAGTAACTAATTTGTTTTACCACGAAAATAAAAATAAATGTATGGCTTATTACAGCTTGTTCTTTACATATAAATAAAAACCACCTTTGTGTACATGTGCATTACTTTTAAAAAAGCACAAGTAATTGTTTTTCCTTGGAATGGGCACAACACCCATGTTCGGAAGCTTCATAATAAATTCTAAAACAAATACAAAACATAAATTTCCAACAAATACAATGCATTAAAGATTAAAATTTTCCAATGAATTCATCTAATATGCTCTACTTCAGTAAACCTTTTGAAACTAACTAACAATGATACGATTGAATTGGCTGAAAACAAAAAATTGGAAGGAAATTAGAGCTTACTTCTCAACCCGATTTGAGAAGAACATATTTCGAGGGAGACTCCAACAATGCAAGGTATCCAAGTGATTACCACTTTCTACTGTGTGGTAGAGAACTGAGAAATTGCAAGGTATCCAAGTGTCGTCCTGTTGTAGTAGTCTATTATATTCAATATGCTATTACAGCTTGCCACTTCACCTCTACAACTAATTTCATATAAATAAAAATTAGGTCAACAAATTCATGTATGGCTTATTGTTAATTTCCCCAATATTTGCAATCACAATCCTTGCATATAGACAAACATAAATTAAACACAAACATATTATATTTGATGAAAAAACTGAAGCAGTGAAAATACCAAAATTTGTGCAAAATTATTCTTCCGAGCGGGTTAACATCTCTTCAATTGACAGCTATAATTCAATTAATAGCTCTTCATGTTTCGTCTTTTTGTTGAAGAATTTCCACACAAATCGCTATTTTTTACTCGTCGTGGTTACAATTTGCTACTTTTTGCAAAAGCTTGTTTAAATAGGAATTGTATACATTGATAAATCTGGATTGGAAGAAAAATAGGAATTGTATATGTTGATAAATCTGGATTGGTAGAAAAAATTGCTTAAATTCAAGGAATGGTTAGAGAAGACTGGAAGTACGGAGAAAGGAAAGCATGGAATCACAGGCTAATAATAAGGGTTTAGATGATGAGAAGCTGTCAGTGGGATATTTGGGCAAAGATAGGGTTGGTAAGGGTATTTTTGTCAAGGACAATTAGGAGCATTAAATAGAATGGACATGTGTTAAATTTGTAGAAGGACATATGTCAATTTATTGTGTCATGTACTACGATTTAGTATATACTTTACAGACATTGAACTACTTGCATCTAAACAAAAGATCATATATCTGTCATTTTATCAATGGAAGAATTTTATTAATGTATAGTATACGTTTTATGTCTTCAAATAAATGGCAGAAGCTTCTGTATCCTAAAGAAAGTAACTAATCTGAAAGATAATAGTATTTGAGTTTATGAACACGTAACATCATAAGTTTATTATCTTCTATAGAATCCCCATTGGAAAATATCTAGACTTAATATGATTGACAATTTTAGTATACCATAAAATTGACATGAGGTCACAAAGCCAAATACCATGTAAGATTCAAATGTTTCTTTTAATTTTCTATTCAAACTTCTATGGTGGGGCCAAGAAACCAATTAATCTCATCACTGGGGTGCTGAACTCATTAAACCGTTAGCTATGCTACAAGTAACTTGAGTGACCATTAGTTTGCTCTGTTAAATACTTCAACAAAATACTAAAAATAACAGGTTTTCCTTCTCTTTACAAAGTACATATAACAAAATGTCCTTCTTAAAAAGTAAGTCAGTTCTTCCCTCGTCTGTAGATACTTCAGTTCTCACCACTTTATAAAGTGAGAATGAAACTTATAAGACAAATACAAGCATCTAGATTATGCAAGTCCTCCCATTAAATAAAGATGTCAGCAGCGAAAAGCTTAGGCTCTCAAGTACGGTTATGAGATTTGAGTCCAATGGAAGCTATGTCATATAAAACATGGCTATAGGCAGTAAACTGTTTTCAGTAAAGTGATCAACAACAGGTAACAAGAGTATGTAATGACTTGTGATATTGATGAACAGCACAAGAGATGATTTAAGGTTAGCTCCAAGTAGGGAAAGAATGTGACGCCCCCAGAATAGGTATACAACACCCATTCTGAGTCGCCAAATACATGGTACAGAAAGCAAACTACAACATCAATAATACAATTGTCGTGCAAAATACGACAACACATACTGTGAGTTTAAATACAAATATTGTCTTCTAGACAATATCCACACTCAAATAAATCCTCATTACAATTATTCAAACACTATTTTACAGAAATAGTGAGGACTGCTAATACATCTTTCTAGAACCATCACTCCATACCCCGACTAGATCCTGCTATGTTCTCACCTCCTGAGAAGAAAAATGGAACAAAAAGGAAAAGGGTGAGCTCAACTAGCCCAGTAAAGAATATTATGACTAAGATAATATACAACAAATTATCGTTAGTCTTCAACAGGGAAAAATCTGATAAAATATAATCGACAACAAGTTTTAGATCAACAACTGCAGCGGAAACAGCAAACCATTAGAAGAGTCAAGTAGAGAAAGAATTCTACTATCTTCTAAGATTTAAAAGTCCATCATCAATATTTTATCCCTGTAACATCAATTAATAATCATCTTTAACCAAATATTCATCTTTGCACTACAGGCCAAAGATATTCATTTGTATCATCAGTCAGTCATGTTCATCTCAACACCTGTTCATCTTTGCACTACAGGCCAAAGATATTCATCAAGTAATTATACATCTTTGCACTACAGGCCAAAGATATTCAGTAATATCATCATTTAAGACTGAGGATGATGAAAAATACCTTAAAGAGGACGAATCCAATGAGACAGAAGGACAAATAGTAGGGATTCGTACAACAGTTTATCCAAGATCAATAATACTTCATAATAATCAATTGTGAAGCAGAATTCAAAAATAAAGATCAAAACATGGATACAATCAAAGATAGTAACCATAATAGACATCTTGGACAAAAAGAAAAAAATTTTATTTTTCGGTGAATAGTGCCGTATTCGTGAATAGTGTCGTATACGTGAATAGTGCCGTATACGTGAATAGTAACCCCCGACACAAAAAGTTCCAAATTTGATAAAATCTCATATCAATATTTCAGCATAATGATATTGAAGAAAATAATATCATTAAGAAGAAAATAATATCCCTTACCTCAAGATATCAGTACTTCTGATCGGAATACCGGTATAAGGCTGAAAGAAACTTGCTCTGATGAATAGAAACTCTCAAAGTATCTAAATACTCACAAAATACACTCAATAATCTAGAGAGAGAAAGAGAGAAAACTTGTTTCTGGTGTGATTTTCAATTCTAACTTAGCCCTCTATTTATAGGAAAATTTTGGTAGGTTTGACCTGCAACCTGATGGCTTTACCTGCTACTATTCCCACCCACCACATTTGAAATATAATTCAGCACATTTCTTCACCAACCACAAGTGGGGCCCACCAATTTAGAATTTTCCACCAAAATGATAAACTCCGAAAATTCAACAATTTCTGAACCAGTCATCTTGTAAAATTCGTAATAAATCATACGTTCATTTTTAACGGTTCAAAATTTGTGGGCATATACTCAACTTATATATGTATAACATATCCAAAAATTACCACGATCCAACGGTCGGATTAAAAATTATAACCCCCGCAAAATATCTCAAAAACCCTGATTTTTAATACCTCCATTCCGACAAAAATATGGATAAAAACCTCAACATTAACTCCTTCATTTTTAACCAAAAAAAAAATATATCCCTCATTTATATCCACATAAAATAAATATTTCCTTATCATATGAATCAATAATTAATTATTCACAAATAATATTACAGAATCACATTTATGACAACCAGGCCGTTCCCAGGAAAGAGGGGGCTTTCCAATAAGATTTCTCCTTACTGGCGCGCAATTAGATGACCAAACCTCTCCTTAGACAGAACTTTCTAGACATTGCCAATAATGTTATCTAATAATATTATTCAAATAATATGAATTATTGATCTGATAATGGAAAATACTGTGCAGCAACAATTATTGAAACAACAATAATATGAAATATCAATGCAGCAATTATTGAATCAATAAAATAAAATATTGAACAGTAATCACTGTAACAATTATTGAGTAGTGCCTTCTTACGTACGAATCAATAATTCAACTATACTGTGCAATCCGTGTGCTACTGTGCAACCACGCGTTATTACTGTATTTTTAACCACCGGTATTTCAACAGTGTTAACGGTAACAACTACGCCGTTATTAATAAACAACTTATACTTGTCGTTTTCTTCATCCAATCGCTTTCCGTTATGGGGCCCACACAAGGCTGCGCCGTCGTACGAATATTCCCCGACAGCAAGAATATTCCACGACCAAACGAATATTCCCCGACAAAATGAATATTTTATAACCACTTGCTTATTTTGTAAAATTTGCACATTTCACCCATAACCAAAGTATTATATCAAATTAACCCCTTATTATTCACAATAATATTTAGAGAAAATTTGATTTTATTCATTAATAAGTTGGGGTCTTACAACCTCCCCTCCTTATGAAATTTCGTCCTCGAAATTGACGTACGTACCTGATGTTTCAAAAAGGTGAGGATACCTCGCTTTCATTTCTGATTCCAACTCCCAGGTCATTTCTTCAATAGCATGGTTTCTCCACAAAACCTTAACTTGTGGTATAACCTTCGTGCGTAGGACATGCTCTTTCCTATCCAAGATCTTAACAGGTACCTCCTCGTACGTTAAATCTTCAGCTATCTCGTCTGGTTCTAACTCAATAATGTGGTTCGGGTCTTTAACATATTTACGAAGCATAGATATGTGAAAAACATTATGAACACGAGACATGCTTGGAGGTAATGCGAGTCTATATGCCACATTTCCTATTCGCTCAAGAATCTCAAATGGACCAACAAATCTTGGATTGAGCTTTCCTCTCTTCCCAAATCTTGTAACTCCCTTCCATGGTGCAACACGTAACAATACATGATCCCCAATATTAAATTCCACGTCCTTCCGATGAAGATCCGCATAACTCTTTTGTCGATCCTGTGCCGTTTGTATACGTTGTCGAATCGTTTGGATCTTCTCTGTAGTAATGCGTACCAATTCTGGTCCCAACAATGTTGCTTCACCCACCTCGTCCCAGCATACTGGAGAACGACATTTTCTTCCATACAACGCCTCAAATGGAGCCATACCTATGCTCGCCTGATAACTGTTGTTGTAGGAGAATTCCACCAATGGTAGGTACTTATCCCAACTCCCTTTGAGATCTAAGACACAAAGTCTTAATAGATCTTCAAGAGTTTGAATAGTCCTCTCTGATTGTCCGTCCGTTTGAGGATGGTATGCTGAACTGAATCGTAAATCCGTGCCCATAGCTTTCTGCAAGCTAACCCAAAATCGTGAAGTGAATCTTGGGTCACGATCCGAAACTATGGATACTGGCATGCCATGCAATCTCACAATCTCGTTCACGTACATACTAGCAAGACGTTCAAGGGAATAAGTCTCACGTATCGGCAAGAAATGAGCGGACTTGGTTAATCTATCAACAATAACCCAAATCGCATCTATGCCTTGAGAAACCTTGGGAAGACCTGTAACAAAATCCATAGTAATGTGTTCCCACTTCCATTTCGGAATCTCAAGTGGTTGCAATGGACCCTTTGGTACTTGATGCTCCGCTTTTACACGTTGACAAGTTAAACATCTCGAGATAAACTCCGCGATCTCTCTTTTCATATTGCTCCACCAAAATGTATGTCGAAGATCGTGATACATTTTGGTACTCCCAGGATGGATTGCAAACGGTGTGTTGTGTGCCTCCATCATTATTCTATGCTTCAAGTCAAAATCGTTAGGAACACAAAGTCTGGAGTTGACTCGAAGTATTCCTTCTTCATCGATTCTTGCTTCTGGAATAGCACCTTCTTGCACTTTCTTCTTCATACGCATCAGCTCTATATCCGTAGCTTGAGCAGCTTTAACTTTATCGATTAAAGTCGGTTCTACTCGTATATTTGATATCATCATGTGGGTACTTGGAGCCTTCATCTCTATCTCCATCCTTTGCAAGTCATACAAAATGGGCCTTTGTGTTAAAAACATTGCACTCGTACCCGCATATGATCTTCTACTCAATGCGTCAGCTACTACGTTTGCTTTTCCAGGATGGTATTGGATGGTATGATCGTAATCTTTCAACAGCTCAAGCCAACGTCGTTGCCGCATGTTGAGTTCCTTTTGGGTGAAGAAATATTTGAGGCTTTTATGATCTGTATAGATCTCCACTTTCTCCCCATACAGGTAGTGTCTCCAGATCTTCAACGCAAAAACGACTGCTGCCAACTCCAAATCATGAGTAGGATAATTCCTCTCATATTCTTTGAGTTGTCGTGAGGCATAGGCTATGACTTTCCCATGTTGCATGAGAACACATCCTAACCCTTTGCCTGAAGCATCGCTGTAGATAACAAATCCATCCGAACCAGATGGTATTGTCAGAACAGGTGCCGAAATGAGTCTCCTCTTGAGTTCTTGGAAACTCTTCTCGCATTCCTCACTCCATACGAATTTTGTATCTTTCCGAGTCAGCTGAGTTAACGGAGTAGCGATTCGAGAAAATCCTTCCACAAATCTCCGATAATAACCAGCTAAGCCAGAAAGCTACGTACTTCGATTACCTACTTAGATTGCTCTCAACTGTGACTCATATCCCAACTTTCGATAGCACGTCATAATGACACCTATCAGTTTACTACCGCACGAATATGGCGTCCCCTACGGAGAGTCTGGATTCAGTGCATTCCATAAAGGAAGTCACCAGATAAAGGCTCGGGTTTCAACTTCTATAGTTAGGTTTTTAACTCCCGAATTTCAATAGGAGTCATTCGATATAAGATTTTTAGAAATGAGTTTTGTATCGGGTTGAAGATCAATACAAAAATTCAATATCACGCTCTGGGTTAAGCCAGGAAATTCTTCAGGAAATACGTCAAAAATTTTACTAACAATAGAAATATCATTCACATCTGACGTATTTTTGTTCAAGTTCATAACATAGCTAAGAAAGCTTGACATCCGTTTTTCAATAAACGAATGACTTTACGGCTTGATATGAAAGAGTTTGACTTCAATGGTTTGGTTGCTTGAATTTGAATAACAGGTTGCTTAGGAATATGAAAACTAACAACCTTACGAAAAGCAATCAATTTGGCATGATGAGTAGTTAACCAATCAATTCCTAAAATCACATCAAAAGCAAGTATCTTTAAAGAGATAAGGTCAACAGGTAATGTGATGGTGCCAACTTGGATCATGCAAGATTTATAAACTGTAGATGTAACGAAGGTTTCACCCAACGGAGTTTCAACAGATAAGTTAAAGTCCAATTTCTCCGGAGTCAAGTTTAAACGTTGAGCACAAGCAGGAGAGATAAAAGAATGGGTAGAACCGGTATCTAGTAAAGTATAAACTTCGCAAGAATTCAAGATTAGCTTACCCGTGATCACCTCGTTCGGGTTTCTCGCGTTTTGGCCAGTCACGACAAACGCCCTTCCAGGAACCGCTGATTTCGACTTATCCGGGACAACTTTTGGAGTCACCATCCCCGCTGAACTTGGTTTTGCTACAGAACACTCTCGAGCTATATGACCCTCCTTTCCACAGTTATAACATACCTTGGATTGTTGTGGGCAGTTTGGGCTGATATGTCCCTCTTTCCCACATTTGTAACATACGACCGGTGGTCGTTCTCCTCCCCTAGAAACAGTTGATGTTTGTGCTGACGTCTTCACATTATCATTGTTGTACCTTCTCTTCTTGAAATCTCCTCCCGACTCGCTCCTTCTATTATCACGACCACGATTACCACCAGAGTGGTTACCGCTTTTGTCCGAATGTTTTCCTCCCTGCTGGTTTTCATTGCTTCGATGACTGCCGCCACCGGTATGACCCTGGTTGTGGTCCCTCGGTTGCACATACTCATTATCTCGCTCTAATAATTGAGCCCTGTTTACAACATCTGAATATAAAGAAAATTTATGAGAGATAAGATATTGTCGAATCTCGGGTTTTAGACCTCTCAGAAACATCCTTGTCATTCGTTCCTCATTTTCGACCAAATGAGGTGCAAACCTGGATAACTCTGCAAACTTCGCCTCGTACTGGGACACCGTCATGTTGTTTTGTTCCAGTCTGATAAACTCTACCTCCTTCATATGACGAATACTTTCAGGAAAGTACTTGTCATTGAACAGTTTTTGAAATGTTTCCCAGGACATGTTGAGTGCGTCAGGCTGGGTACGCTTCACAGACTCCCACCAGTAGTCTGCCTCACCGCGGAACATAAAGGTGGCGAATGGAACCTTCTGTTCCTCCGTGCATCCCAAGACATCGAATATCTTGGTAATTTGCTTGACCCACGTTTCCGCCATGATCGGATCCGGCTTTCCCTTAAATTCTGGTGGTCCCAATTCTTTGAACTGCTTAGCTGTGACAAACCGCGCGTTATCATTTCCACCCGTATTCTGCACACGAGTCTCCCTCGTCTGATTTTGCATGAACTGCAAAAAGCTCCTAAACATTCCATCATTCATCGTTTGCTCGGTAACGTTGTTTACAGGAGGAATATTGCCTTCCTGTTGCACGTTCCCCTGGGTGGTGATCAAAGGTGTCTCCACGGTCTGATTTACTCCATTATTAACGTTCTCAGCTGCCATTCTTAAATACTGCCATAAAACAAGGGTTAATAGTCATGTCATATATTATCCCTATACTCTGACCGACCAAATAAACACCAAATAAACTTAGTCAAGTCATACTAGTGAAGGAATTCCCCGTCTCTCCCCTCCTAGTTCTTGTCTCACATCTCAGCCAGGGATCATATCCCTAAGCTCTGATACCAACTGTGACGCCCCCAGAATAGGTATACAACACCCATTCTGAGTCGCCAAATACATGGTACAGAAAGCAAACTACAACTTCAATAATACAATTGTCGTGCAAAATACGACAACACATACTGTGAGTTTAAATACAAATATTGTCTTCTAGACAATATCCACACTCAAATAAATCCTCATTACAATTATTCAAACACTATTTTACAGAAATAGTGAGGACTGCTAATACATCTTTCTAGAACCATCACTCCATACCCCGACTAGATCCTGCTATGTTCTCACCTCCTGAGAAGAAAAATGGAACAAAAAGGAAAAGGGTGAGCTCAACTAGCCCAGTAAAGAATATTATGACTAAGATAATATACAACAAATTATCGTTAGTCTTCAACAGGGAAAAATCTGATAAAATATAATCGACAACAAGTTTTAGATCAACAACTGCAGCGGAAACAGCAAACCATTAGAAGAGTCAAGTAGAGAAAGAATTCTACTATCTTCTAAGATTTAAAAGTCCATCATCAATATTTTATCCCTGTAACATCAATTAATAATCATCTTTAACCAAATATTCATCTTTGCACTACAGGCCAAAGATATTCATTTGTATCATCAGTCGGTCATGTTCATCTCAACACCTGTTCATCTTTGCACTACAGGCCAAAGATATTCATCAAGTAATTATACATCTTTGCACTACAGGCCAAAGATATTCAGTAATATCATCATTTAGGACTGAGGATGATGAAAAATATCTTAAAGAGAACGAATCCAATGAGACAGAAGGACAAATAGTAGGGATTCGTATAACAGTTTATCCAAGATCAATAATACTTCATAATAATCAATTGTGAAGCAGAATTCAAAAATAAAGATCAAAACATGGATACAATCAAAGATAGTAACCATAATAGACATCTTGGACAAAAAGAAAAAATTTTATTTTTCGGTGAATAGTGCCGTATTCGTGAATAGTGCCGTATACGTGAATAGTGCCGTATACGTGAATAGTAACCCCCGACACAAAAAGTTTAAATTTGATAAAAACTCATATCAATATTTCAGCATAATGATATTGAAGAAAATAATATCATTAAGAAGAAAATAATATCCCTTACCTCAAGATATCAGTACTTCTGGTCGGAATACCGGTATAAGGCTGAAAGAAACTTGCTCTGATGAATAGAAACTCTCAAAGTATCTAAATACTCACAAAATACACTCAATAATCTAGAGAGAGAAAGAGAGAAAACTTGTTTCTGGTGTGATTTTCAATTCTAACTTAGCCCTCTATTTATAGGAAAATTTTGGTAGGTTTGACCTGCAACCTGATGGCTTTACCTGCTACTATTCCCACCCACCACATTTGAAATATAATTCAGCACATTTCTTCACCAACCACAAGTGGGGCCCACCAATTCTAGAATTTTCCACCAAAATGATAAACTCCGAAAATTCAACAATTTCTGAACCAGTCATCTTGTAAAATTCGTAATAAATCATACGTTCATTTTTAACGGTTCAAAATTTGTGGACATATACTCAACTTATATATGTATAACATATCCAAAAATTACCACGATCCAACGGTCGGATTAAAAATTATAACCCCCGCAAAATATCTCAAAAACCCTGATTTTTAATACCTCCATTCCGACAAAAATATGATAAAAACCTCAACATTAACTCCTTCATTTTTAACCAAAAAAATATATCCCTCATTTATATCCACATAAAATAAATATTTCCTTATCATATGAATCAATAATTAATTATTCACAAATAATATTACAGAATCACATTTATGACAACCAGGCCGTTCCCAGGAAAGAGGGGGCTTTCCAATAAGGATTTCTCCTTACTGGCGCGCAATTAGATGACCAAACCTCTCCTTAGACAGAACTTTCTAGACATTGCCAATAATGTTATCTAATAATATTATTCAAATAATATGAATTATTGATCTGATAATGGAAAATACTGTGCAGCAACAATTATTGAAACAACAATAATATAAAATATCAATGCAGCAATTATTGAATCAATAAAATAAAATATTGAACAATAATCACTGTAACAATTATTGAGTAGTGCCTTCTTACGTACGAATCAATAATCAACTATACTGTGCAATCCGTGTGCTACTGTGCAACCGCGTTATTACTGTATTTTAACCACCGGTATTTCAACAGTATTAACGGTAACAACTACGCCGTTATTTATAAACAACTTATACTTGTCGTTTTCTTCATCCAATCGCTTTCCGTTATGGGGCCCACACAAGGCTGCACCGTCGTACGAATATTCCCCGACAGCAAGAATATTCCACGACCAAACGAATATTCCCCGACAAAATGAATATTTTATAAGCACTTGCCTATTTTGTAAAATTTGCACATTTCACCCATAACCAAAGTATTATATCAAATTAACCCCTTATTATTCACAATAATATTTAGAGAAAATTTGATTTTATTCATTAATAAGTTGGGGTCTTACAAAGAAAACTGACAATAAACATATAAGTAGATTACAAATATTGAAGGTTGGAAGGTTGTTACCTTTCCATCTTCTGTTACTGAAGCTATAAATGTATGCTTCGGGTTGTCAGCATCTCTCCAACATAAAATATCCTTGGACTGAGCTGTACCCAAAAAATGATAGTACAACTGATGATCAAGGTTAACAGTAGTTTCTATCCCAGCATCCAACTTTTCTCCCTCCCTAAAACAAAACCACTGCTATTGTGAAAATCAAATTTAATAAAAGAAAACTCTGGCAAAAATAATACAATATATAGTTCCATATAAAACTAATGTTGTTCCATATAAGCAGAATTATAATTTAACTTCACAGGGAGGGCGGTAGTTGCTCAAAACATAACCCGTCCATTTGCTTCAGAAACGGCAATTTACAGGCATTGAACTACTTGCATCTGAACAGAAGATCATATATCTGTCATTTTATCAATGGATGAATTTTATTAATGTATAGTATACGTTTTATGTCTTCAGATAAATGACAGAAGCTTCTATATCCTAAAGAAAATAACTAATCTGAAAGATAATAGTGTAAGACCCCGAATTTTATGAAATAAAAGTATTCAATTTTTCTTATAATTACTATTCAGTAAATGGTTAAATTGATAAAAGTTTAAAGTTATGGGTGAAATATGATTTTTTTTCAAAATAAGCAAGTGGTTATAAAATAATCATTGTTGTCGGGGAATATTCGTTTGGTCGTGGAATATTCTTTCTGTCGGGGAATATTCGTACGACGGCGCAGCTATTTGTGGGCCCCATAACGAAAAATGGTCGGGGGAAGATAACGACAAAAATTGAGTTTTTATAATTAACGGCGTAGTTATTACCGTTAATACTGTTGGAATACCCAGTAGTTAAAAATACAGTAATACGCGTGGTTGCACAGTAGCACACGATTTTATACAGTATTTTTGAATTATTGATTCTTACGAAGGAAGACACTTCTCAATAATTGTTACAGTAATTACTGTTCAATATTTTATTTTATTGATTCAATAACTGCTGCATTGATATTTTATATTATTGTCGTTTCAATAATTGTTGCTGCACAGTATTTCCCATTATCAGATCAATAATTCATATTATTTGAATAATATTATTAGATAACATTATTGGCAATGTCTAGAAAGTTCTGTCTAAGGAGAGGTTTGGTCATCTATTTGCGCATCAGTAAGGATAAATCCTTATTGGAAAGCCCCCTCTTTCCTGGGAACGGCCTGGTTGTCGTAAAGGTGATTCTGTAATATTATTTTTGAATAATTAATTATTGATTCATATGATAAGATAATATTTATTTTATGTGGATATAAATGAGGGATATATTTTTGTGGTTAAAAATGAAGGAGTTAATGTTGAGGTGTTTTATCTGTATTTTTGTCGGAACGGAGGTTATGAAAATTAAATTAGGGTTTTTGAGATATTTTGTGAGGGTTATAATTTTTAATCCGACCATTGGATCGTGGTAATATTTGGATATGTTATACATATATAAGTTGAGTATATGCCCACAAATTTTGAACCGTTAAAAATGAACGTATGATTTATTATGAATTTTACGAGATGACTGGTTCAGAAATTGTTGAATTTTCGGAGTTTATCATTTTGGTAAAAAAATTCTAGAATTGGTGGGCCCCACTTATGGTTGGTGAAGAAATATGCTGAATTTTATTTCAAATGTGGTAGGTGAGAATAGTAGCAGGTAAAGCCATCAGGTTGCAGGTCAAGTTTGCTAAAATTTTCCTATAAATAGAGGGTTAAGTTAGAATTGAAAATCACACCAGAAACATAAGCTTTATCTCTTTCTCTCTCTATATTATGAAGCATATTTTGTGAGTATTTAGATACTTTGAGAGTTGCTATTCAGTGCAAGTTTCCTTCGGCTTTGCATACCGATCAGAAGTACTGCTCTTTTGAGGTAAGGGATAGTAAGGAATTTTAAGGGTTGTTATGTTTTTCAGTTTCGTAATTTTTCTGACCTTCAAAAATTCTAGAAAAATTTGAAATGATATTTTGATGAGTTTTCTTAATTGTGTCCAAAAATGATGATTTTTGGATATATAGATTGAGAGTTATGAATTTTATGAGAAAAGACTATTTTAAAAGTAACCGCTTATAATTCCTTGTGGTTAACTCTAAAATTGATGAAATTTTTATTGGGAGTACATGTATATGATAGAAGTATACTCTGTAAATTTCAGAATTTTTGGACAAAAGTATAAATTTTGATAAATGTCTAAATATTCAACTGTTTTGGCCATATGAAAAATAGTAAATGACTTTTAAAAATTCTGAGAAAAATATATGTTCACTATGGGACTATATTATGCTAAATCTCAAAAAAGAAATATTTTTGAAACTGATTTGATATTTTTCATGAAAATAGTCTAGTTATGAGTAAATGAATTAAATATGTTTTGTGAAGTAAGAAAATTAGAAAATAGGATTCTATGACTTTGAAAATCCAATATGAGGTATATGTAGATTTTTGATGAGGGTTTTGATTATTGGTGATAAAATCTTATGAGTTTGGTATTTTAGAATGATTAAATGTATTATTTAGTAAAGTGTAAACAATTTAAATAAATTGTTTATACGCTTAAGAAATATTATTCTTTCAATATCATTATACCGAAATACTGGTATGGATTTTATTGTGAAATTTTTATCTTTTTGTGTCGGGTTTACTATTTATGAGTTACTATTCACGAGTTACTATTCACGAGTTACTATTCACGATAAAAATTAGTTTCTTTTTCTAACCAAATTATAGTTGATTTACGAATATTACTCTTGAGATTAAAACTAGATGTTGATCATATTATTTTTATTATTATATATAACATTTTTATAACCCTAATGATGATATTTCTCTTTGACTTCAGTGTAAAGATGGGTAGATTTTTGGTATGATCATGACTATGGGTTATCTTTGGCCAGTAGTGCAAAGTTGAATCGTTGATTGGTATGATCATGACCATTGAATTTATAAGTGAATATCTTTAGCTTAAGTGCAAAGGTGAATTGATCAACATGGTTATAATTATTGTTTATATAAATTCTGAAATGATTATATATTTCTTTGAGATATTAATATCTTTGGCCTGTAGTGCAAAGATGAAATATTGATGAATATCTTTGGCCTGTAGTGCAAAGATGAATTGTTGATGAATATCTTTGGCCCGTAGTGCAAAGATGACATGTTGAATATCTTTGGCCAGTAGTGCAAAGATGAACAGATGTTGAGATAAACATGACCAACTGGTGATACAAATGAATATCTTTGGTCGTAGTGCAAAGATGAAGTTATTAGTATGATTATGAACAGGAAATGTGATTTGGTGTAACCATGATCTTTGATGTTTCAGGTAAAGATAGGTGATGAAAATTATCTTCGTCCTAGATGAGAAGAGGAATTTAGAACTACAGTTATAATTATGAGTTATTCATATGATTGTGGACCAGAATTATTGATTGATGTTATAGGGATAAAACATTGTTGATGGATTTTTAACATGGAGAAGATAATAGACTTTATAGTCTATTTGACTCTTCTAATGGATTGCTCGTTCCGCTGCAACTATGGTTGAAATTTTTATCATTTACCATATGTTTTAAATCTCTGATTTATTATTGATGAAGGCTATTGATAATTTAATTATCTTTAGTCATGATATACTTTACTGAGCTAGTTGTGCTCACCCTTTTGCTTCACAATTCCTTTCAGGTAATAAGAGTGTAGCTGGGTCGAGCGAGGGTAACGGGGAAATAGAACGGTGGTCTCTAGCTGTGGATGTTCTCCCGAAGCAGTATAGAAAAGTTCATTTAATAGTTTTATTTGGTGAATCCAATAGGGTAAGGTGTACCCAACGTTGGAAGGGTGGTTTGCCACTATCATACAAGATGTCTAACGACATACAACCTCGTGTCATCATAAGACAGGGATGTGCTCATCCACTTGCTGAGTATATATACGAGCACTACCTATATAATCTTGGTATTTGTTTGAAGTATAATTCTCAATTAGAGACAGTAGAGATAATGATATGTCAAGAGAAGACTCACCATTGGGAAGAATATGATAGTAATCTTCTCGTTTTTCTTTGGGGTCTATTGGGTCAACCAAGAATAATTCTGTGGCCATATGATATCTATCATAACCTAGACGAATGGCCTCCCATGTACGAAGGTTTTCTTGAGCACTTCCCAAAGATTCTAATTTCTAAAACAATTTTTGACTATACCTTTATGTAAGGTGTCATTGTGAGGTGATGTCCATGGTTGGAATATGAGTCACATTTGGTATATATTTGTATCCAAACTCACAGCATATGTGTTGTTGTATTTTGCACGACAATTGTTGTAATAAAGTTACAGTTATTTTCTGTACCATGTATTTGGCGACTCAGAATAGGTTGGATGGAATGGACCTATTTTGGGGTCGTTACAAATAGCATTTGCAATCACAATCCTTGCATATAGACAAACATAAATTAAACACAAACATATTATATTTGATGAAAAAACTGAAGCAGTGAAAATACCAAAATTTGTGCAAAATTATTCTTCCGAGCGGGTTAACATCTCTTCAATTGACAGCTCTAATTCAATTAACAGTTCATCATGTTTCGTCTTTTTGTTGAAGAACGTAACATCCTCAATGCCGCTACAAAACCAGCAACCTGTAAAAACATAACAAATCCGTATAGGTAAAAGAAATGGAATGAAGAATATAACTCTTATTTAATATGAGATATAGGCAAATTATCATTAGATTGTATATATTCGTTTTTGATAGAGCACAATTATATACTTACATGGTCAGAAAGGGATCCTTTTGGATCTATGAGAACTAAGTACAAGCAATGCAGCAGTGAGGTATAAAACCTGCAAATAGAAGCACCACCAATAACTTATTTACAAATTACTGATGGGAGGGTGATAAGGATACTTGACCAGAACATTGTCTTCCAGTAGAAGGCCTTTGGCTGCAAATGGGTTCAACTACCACCGGCAAGAGCGACTGTCAGGTTCCGTACGGAGGGTTAGTGATGGTTCCACTATCACAATCCACTAATCAATTTGATGATCCGCGTCGATAATCCTTGGAGGTTTTCCAGCAATGGCAAGGGAAGATAAGTCGGTGCCGAGGAATACCGGTGGTAGGGGTTTCGGATACCCGGAAGTCCGATTTCGGACGACGAAATGGCAAGCGATGCGAGCTCGGATTTTAGTAGCCGGTGATAGTATCTATTCTTGTCGCCGTAGCATGTATGAGCCAAAGACTCCATCAATTGCGCCGATCGAAGGTTATGTGCCGATGGAAGCCAGATATATATGGTTCTAGATATTATTTTAGAGAGGCTCTGTTGGGAAGGGTAAAGGGTATTTTAGTAAAGGACATTTAGGAGTATTGTTTATGATGGACAGGTGTTGAAAGTTTAGAATGACAGATGTTAATATATGTAGAAGAACATATGTTAATATATTGTGTTCTGTACTGTGATTTAGTATATATAATAGATAGATTTGGCCCGCATTTTAATCAGGTCCGAACTCCCGAACCTGATCCTGGCTATATATATATATATATATATATATATATATATATATATATATATATATACACACACACACACACACACAGAGGATCAAGTTAGGACTCTCGCATTTTCTTAAAATACGAACTTTTTTTTTTACTTTTTTATTTAAAACAACAAAAAAAAATTAATATTTTATAGAACTGGAATTTTTTCATAATACAGTATTTTTGGTATGATTTGGATACATATAATATTACATGTTAGTACAGACGGTACTAAAATTCGAGAGTCCGGACTGGAACCGGATATATATATATATATACTCCCTCCGTTCTTTAATATAGGTCGTTTTAGAGTTGTGCATAAGTATTAAGAAAATGATTGTAAAATATTAAATATACTATCAATTGTCTATATTGTCCTTGTATTGAAAAAAGAGAGTATTATTTATTGGACAAAAAATAGTGAGAGAACCAAAATTATATTTATTACTTGAGGTAATATTGGAAACTAAGCAATTAATGCTTACTTAAAATTCTCAAACGACTTATATTTAGAAACAAAATTTTTTCTCTAAAACGACCTGTATTAAAAAACGGAGGGAGTACGTTCATTGAGGCAAGTTCAGTTCAATATATAAATTGAACAAACATAAATTTTTCATGTTCATTTTTAGCAGTATGTCCACTAAATCACAAACAATAAATGCTTATGAAATTGACTAAATCACCGTGTTATATTCTCACATGTATTGAGAGCACAATTATACATATAGCTCAAAAGGTCAAGTGTCTGAAATGTTTTATGCCAAACCCAAATTATAGAAAGATTCCAAAACTATTAATATTAGAATTATAATTATAATTTCAATACTATTAAGTCATTTTATAATCTCGAGACTGATAGTCTCAATTCTAAATTTGAAAACAAATAAGACACATATGATTAATAGTTCTATCCCAAGTATAATCCTTACAAACAAACATAACCTTATAGTCTACTCCTTACTTTCGCTACTGCTATTGTTGCATGATTGCCTAACCTCTTTGTATTCTTTCTTGGCATGTTTTTGTCAATGACATAATTCATTCATCACATTCTTCTTTTGTTGGTTAATCGAACTAAACAATTGGTGTTCAAACCAGATATATGATGATGATTAGATTAGAGCTAAGAAACATGTAATAATGATATTGTTACTCCCTCTCTCCCTCTCTCCCTCTCTCTTCCAAAATTAAATATACATTTTTATTTTTTACCTATTTTAAAATTAGAAAAAATAGACTATGAAATGGTGATATAACATTTCATTCTTGGTTGATTAAGTTCTAATATACCGTCATTGTAACATTTTAGTTAATGTAAGATCCCAACTTTTATGAATAAAGATGAATTTTCTATAAATATCATTTTTGAATATTATGGAGTAAATTTGACATAATGTTATAGTTGTGGGTAATATTTATAAATTTTGCAAAGTACGCAAGTTGTTATATAATATTCGATTGGTCGGGGAATATTCGTTTTAACAGGGAATATTCTTACGACGGCATAATCATTGATGGACCCCACAACGGAATTATTATCGAATTGAGAAAACTACAAAAAATCTTTTTACAAAATAACGGCGAAAATTTTACTGTTAACTGTTGGAATACCTGGTGGTTAAAATACAGTAATATGCGTTGTTGCACAGTATCACACTGTATTGCACAGTATTTTTAAATTATTGATTCTTACATAAGAAGGCACACTCAATAATTGTTACAATAATTACTGTTCAATATTTTATTTTATTGATTTAATAATTACTACGTTGATATTTTATATTATTGTTGTTTCAATAATTATCACTGCACAGTATTTTTCATTATCAGATCAATAATACATATTATTTGAATAATATTTATGACAACCCAAAACAGGTCCATTCCATCCAACCCATTCTGAGTCGCCAATCATATGAATAACTCATAATCATAATTGTAGTTCTAAATTCCTCTTCTCAGCCAGGACGAAGATAATTTTCATCACCTATCTTTACCTGAAACATCAAAGATCATGGTTATACCAAATCACAGTTCATGTTTATAATCATACTAACAATTTCATCTTTGCACTACGACCAAAGATACTCATCAACAGACCATCTTTGCACTACGGGCTAAAGATATTCATCAACAATTCATCTTTGTACTACAGGCCAAAGATATTCATCAATAATTCATCTTTGCACTACAGGCCAAAGATATTCAGGCCAAAGATATTCATCAACAGTTCATATTTGCACTACAGGCCAAATATATTCATATCTCAAAGAAATATATAATCATTTCAGAATTTATATAAACAATAATTATAACCATGTTAATCAATTCATCTTTACACTTAAGCTAAAGATATTCAATTATAAATTCAATGGTCATGATCATACCAGTTAACAATTCATCTTTGCACTACAGGCCAAAGACATTTTTCAGTCACGATCATACCAATAATTTACCCATCTTTACACTCAAGTGAAAGAGAAATTCAACATCAGGGTTATAAAAATATTATATATGATAATAAAAATAATATAATCAACATATAGATTTAATCTCAAGAGTAATATTCATAACTCAACTATAATTTGGTCAGAAAAAGAAACTAATTTTGTCATGAATAGTAACTCGTGAATAGTAACCCATGAATAGTAACTCGTGAATAGTAACTCATGAATAGTAACTCGTGAATAGCAACCCCGACTCAAAAAGGTAGAAATTCCACAATAAAATCCATACCAATATTTTGGTATAATGATATTGAAAGAATAACATTTCTTAAATTTATAAATAATTTATTTTAATTGTTTATACTTTACTAAAATAATACATTTAATCATTCTAAAATGTCAAACTCATAAGATTTCATCACCAATAACCAAAATTCTCATCAAAAATCTGCATATATCTCATATAGGATTCTCAAGTTATAAAATCCTATTTTTCAATTTTCTTACTTCACATAACATATTTAATTCATTTACTCATAACTAGACTATTTTCATGAAAAATATCAAATCAGTTCTAAAAATATTTCTTTTCTGGAATTTAGCACAATATAGTCCCATAGTGAACATATATTTTTCTCAGAATTTTTAAAAGTCATTTACTATTTTTTATATGGCCAAAATAGCCGAATATTTAGACATTTATCAAAAATTATACTTTTGTCCAAAAATTTTGAAATTCACAGAGTATACTCCTATCATATACATGTACTCCCAATAAAAATTTTATCAATTTTGGAGTTAACCACACGAAGTTATAAGCGGTTACTTTTAAAATAGTCTTTTCCCGTAAAATTCATAACTCTTAATCTATACATCCAAAAATCACCATTTTTGGACACAATAAATAAAACTCATCAAAATAATATTTCAATTTTTTTAGAATTTTTTGAAGGTCAGAAAAATTACGAAACTGAAAAACATAACAACCCTTAAAATCCCTTACTATCCCTTACCTCAAAAGTGCAGTATTTCTGACTGGAATGCAAAGCCGAAGGAAACTTGCACTGAATAGCAACTCTCAAAGTGTCTAAATACTCACAAAATATGCTTCGTAATATAGAGAGAGAAAGAGAGAAAGCTTATATTTCTGGTGTGATTTTCAATTATAACTTAGCCATCTATTTATAGGAAAATGTTAGCACGCCGAAGCAGACTTAACCTGTAACCTGATGGCTTTACCTGCTACTATTCCCACCCACCACATTTGAATAAAAATCTCAGCACATTTCTTCACCAACCAAGAGTGGGGCCCACCAATTCTAGAATTTTTCACCAAAATGATTAACTCCGAAAATTCAATAATTTCTGAACCAGTCATCTCGTAAAATTCATAATAAATCATACGTTTATTTTTAAAGGTTCAAAATTTGTGGACGTATACTCAACTTATATATGTATAACATATCTAAAAATTACCACGATCCAACGATCGGATTAAAAATTATAACCCTAGCAAAATATCTCAAAAATCCTAATTTTTAATATCTTCATTCCGACAAAAATACTGATAAAAATCTCAACATTAACTCCTTCATTTTTAACCACAAAAATATATCCCTCATTTATATCCACATAAAATCAATATTTCCTTATCATATGAATCAATAATTAATTATTCACAAATGATATTACAGAATCACATTTATGACAACCAGGCCGTTCCCAGGAAAGAGGGGGCTTTCCGATAAGGATTTCTCCTTACTGGCGCGCAATTAGATGACCAAACTTCTCCTTAGACAGAACTTTCTAGACATTGTCAATAATACTATTTAATAATATTATTCTAAATAATATGAATTATTGATCTGGTAATGGAGATGATGTGCAGTGACAATTATTGAGCAACAATAATATAAAATATTAACGCAGCAATTATTGAATCAATAAAATAAAATATTAAACAGTAATTACTGTAACAATTATTGAGTAGTGTCTTCTTACGTAAGGATCAATAATTCAAAAATACTATGCAATAACGCGTATTACTGTATTTTAACCGCCGGGTATTCCAACAGTGTTAACGGTAACAACTACGCCGTTATTTATAAAAACTCAAATTTGTCGTTTTCTTCACCCGACAGTTATTCTGTTATGGGGCCCACAAATGGCTGCGCCGTCGTACGAATATTCCCCGACAGAAAGAATATTCCACGACCAAACGAATATTCCCCGACAACAATGAATATTTTATAACCACTTGTGTATTTTGAAAAAAAATTCACATTTCACCCATAACTTTAAACTTTTATCAATTTAACCATTTACTGAATAGCAATTATAAGAAAAATTGAATACTTTTATTTCATAAAATTCGGGGTCTTACAATATTATTAAATAACATTATTGGCAATGTCTAGAAAATTCTGTCAAGGAGAGGTTTAGTCACCTAATTACGTGCCAATAAGGAGAAATCCTTATCGAAAAGTCCTCTCTTTCCTGGGAACGGCCTGTTTTTCATTATTGTGATTCTGTGATATTATTTGTGAATAATTAATAATTAATTTATATGATAAGAAAATATTTATTTCATGCTGACATAAATGATGAATAGAAAAATATTTTTTTACGTGATTATAAATGAAGGAATTAATGTTAAGGTATTTTATCAGTATTTTTGTCGGATTGGAAGTATTAAAAAATCAAATCGATGTTCTTAAAGCTTTATTGCGTGAGTTATAATTTTAATCCGACCGTTGGATCATTGTGATTTTTGGATATATTATACATATATAAGTTGAGTATATGTCCACAAATTTTGAACCGTTAAAAATTAACGTATGATTTGTTATGAATTTTTGAAAGTATTAAAAATCGTCCGTATGTGAATTTCGGGCATTTTCTATTTGAAATTTGGAAAAATTTTCTTCTACAAAGTTGTAGAGAATTAAATTTTCTATGGAAAGGATATGAGATTTAAATTTTTCTGATAAAAGAGCTATTTATTATGAATTGTTGAAGTTTCAAAATTAAAATATTTTATTAAAATTATGGGTGGGACCCACTTTTTTTTTAAAACATGTGGGCTGCTAATTTTCTTTTTCAAGATGGCATGCTGGTCTTGGATGGCTAGCATGCGTATAATGAAAAAAATTAATATATTATTTTATTAATTTAGTCTGCTTTGGCGTTCTAGCATTTTTCTATAAATAGACGCTTAAGTTAGAATTGAAAAACACACCAGAATCAGAGAATTCTTCTTCTATAATCTTGAGCGTATTTCTTTAGAGTTTTATTGTGACGACCCCAAAATAGGTCCATTCCATCCAACCTATTCTGAGTCGCCAAATACATGGTACAGAAAATAATTATAACTTTATTACAATAATTGTCGTATTAAATACAACAACACATATACTGTGTGTTTGAATATAAATATATATCAAACGTGACACATGTCTCAACCGTGGACAACACCTCACAGTGGGACCTTACATAAAGGTATAGTCAAAGACTGTTTTAGAAATTAGAATATTTGGAAAGTGCTCAAGGAAACCTTTGTACATGGGAAGCCATGCTTCTAGGTTATGATAGATATCATATGGCCACAGAATTATCCTTGGTTGACCCAATACACCCCAAAGAAAAACGAGAAGATTACTATCATATTCTTCCCAATGGTGAGTCTTCTCTTGACTTATCATTATCTCCACTGTCTCTAATTGAGAATTATACTTCAAACAAACACCAAGATTATATAGGTAGTGCTCGTAGATATACTCAGCAAGTGGATGAGCACAACCCTGTCTTATGATGACATGAGGTTGTATGTCATTAGACATCTTGTATGATAGTGACGAAACACCCTTCCAACGTTGGGTTCGCCTCACCCTATTTTCTTCACCAAATATAACTACTAAATGATGACCACCGTTCTATTCCCTTGTTACCCCCGCTCGACCCAGCTACACTCTTATTACCTGAAAGGAATTGTGAAACAAAAGGGTGAGCACAACTAGCCCAGTAAAGAATATCATGACTAAAGATAAATAAATTATCAATAGCCTTCAACAGTAATAAATCAGAGATTTAGAACATATGGTAGATGATAAAAAATTTCAACCACAGTTGCAGCGGAACGAGCAAACCATTAGAAGAGTCAAATAGACTATAAAGTCTATTATCTTCTCCATGTTAAAAATCCACCAACAATGTTTTATCCCTGTAACATCAATAAAAAATTCTAGTCCACAATCATATGAATAACTCATAATCATAATTGTGATTCTAAATTTTTCTTCGCACCCAGGACGAAGAATATTTTCATCACCTGTCTTTACCTGAAACATCAAAAATCATGGTTATACCAAATCATAGTTCATGTTCATAATCATACTAATAAATCCATCTTTGCACTACGACCAAAGATATTCAACAACAGTTCATCTTTGCACTACAGGCCAAAGATATTCATCAACAGACCATCTTTGTACTACAGGCCAAAGATATTCAACAACAGTTCATCTTTGCACTACAGACCAAAGATATTAATATCTCAAAGAAATATATAATCATTTCAGAATTTATATAAACAATAATTATAACCATGTTAATCAATTCATCTTTACACTTAAGCTAAAGATATTCAATTATAAATTTAATGGTCATGATCATACCAGTTAACAATTCATCTTTGCACTACAGGCCAAAGATATTCCTCAGTCACGATCATACCAATAATTTACCCATCTTTACACTCAAGTGAAAGAGAAATTCAACATCAGGGTTATAAAAATGTTATATATGATAATAAAAATAATATTATCAACAACTGCATTTATTTTCAAGAGCAATAATCATAAATCAACGATAATTTGGTTAGAAAAAAGAAACTAATTTTTCTGTGAATAGTAACTCGTGAATAGTAACTCGTGAATAGTAACTCCGACATGAAAAAGGTAAAAATTACACGATAAAATCTATATCAATATTTTGGCATAATGATATTGAAAGAATAATATTTCCTAACCTTATAAATAATTTATTTAAATTGTTTACACTTTACTAATTAATGCATTTAATCATCCTAAAATGCCAAACTCATAAGATTCATTACCAATAACCAAAACCCTCATAAAAAATCTGCATATACCTCATATAGGATTCTCAAGTCATAAAATCCTATTTTCTAATTTTCTTACTTCACAAAACATATTTAATTCATTTACTTATAACTAGACCATTTTCATAAAAAATATCAAATCAGTTCTAAAAATATTTCTTTTCTGGGATTTAGCATAATACAGTCCCATAGTGAACACATATTTTTTTCAGAATTTTTAAAAGTCATTTACTATTTTTCATATGGCCAAAACAGCCGAATATTTAGACATTTATCATAAATTGTACTTTTATCTAAAAATTCTGAAATTCACAGAGTATACTCCCATCATATACATGTACTCCCAATAAAAATTTCATCAATTTTGGAGTTAACCACAAGGAATTATAAGCGGTTACTTTTAAAATAGTCTTTTCTCATAAAATTCATAACTCTCAATCTATACATCCAAAAATCACCATTTTTGGACACAATCAAGAAAACTCATCAAAATATCATTTCAAATTTTTTTAAAATTTTTGAAGGTCAGAAAAATTACGAAACTGAAAAACATAACAACCCTTAAAATTCATTACTATCCCTTACTATCCCTTACTATCTCTTACCTCAAAAGTGCAGTATTTCTGACTGGAATGCAAAGTCGAAGAAAACTTGCACTGAATAGCAACTCTCAAAATATCTAAATACTCACAAAATATGCTTCATAATATAGAGAGAGAAAGAGAGAAAGCTTATGTTTCTGGTGTTATTTTTAATTCTAACTTAGCCCTCTATTTATAGGAAAATTTTATGTAGTTTTGACCTGCAACCTGATGGCTTTACCTGCTACTATTCCCACCCACCACATTTGAAATATAATTCAGCACATTTCTTCACCAACCACAAGTGGGGCCCACCAATTCTAGAATTTTTCATCAAAATGATGAACTCCAAAAATTCAATAATTTCTGAACCAGTCATCTCGTAAAATTCATAATAAATCATACGTTCATTTTTAACGGTTCAAAATTTGTGGGCATATACTCAACTTATATATGTATAACATATCCAAAAATTACCACGATCCAACGGTCGGATTAAAAATTATAACCCTCGCAAAATATCTCAAAAATCCTGATTTTTAATACCTCCATTCCGATAAAAATACGGATAAAAACCTCAACATTAACTCCTTCATTTTTAACCACAAAAATATATCCCTCGTTTATATCCACATAAAATAAATATTTCCTTATCATATGAATCAATAATTAATTATTCACAAATAATATTACAGAATCACATTTATGACAACCAGGCCGTTCCCAGGAAAGAGAGGGCTTTCCAATAAGAATTTTTCCTTACTGACGCGCAATTAGGTGACCAAACCTCTCATTAGACAGAACTTTCTAGACATTGCCAATAATGTTATCTAATAATATTATTCAAATAATATGAATTATTGATCTGATAATGGGAAATACTGTGCAGTGACAATTATTGAACAACAATAATATAAAATTTTAACGTAGTAATTATTGAATCAATAAAATAAAATATTGAACAGTAATTACTGTAACAATTATTGAGTAGTGCCTTCTTACGTAAGAATCAATAATTTCAAAAATACTATGCAATACCGTGTGCTACTGTGTAATAACGCGTATTACTGTATTTTAACCACCGGGTATTCCAACAGTGTTAACGGTAACAATTACGCCGTTATTTATAAAAACTCAAATTTGTCATTTTCTTCATCCGACAGTTATTCTGTTATGGGGCCCACAAATGGTTGCGCCGTCGTACGAATATTCTCTGACAGAAAGAATATTCCACGACCAAACGAATATTTCCCGACAACAATGAATATTTTTATAACCACTTGTGTATTTTAAAAAAAAATTCATATATCACCCTTAACTTTAACATTTATCAATTTAACCATTTACTGAATAGTAATTATAAGAAAAATTGAATACTTTTGTTTCATAAAATTCGGGGTCTTACATTTATAAAGTTTTGAGCGTAGAAAATAGTGAAAGTTTTCTTCAAGAATATCCCCGCTATACCAGTTGGAATACTTTTCTTTACAAGGTAAGTTATGTTATTTTTGTTCAATATTCGTTTGAAATAATATTTTCTTCCATACTCTATAGTATGTAAGTAATACTATTTCGTTTCAGATTTCGAATTATATACTCATTTTGTTAAAATTATGGCTTCTATACTCCATAAAATTAGTAGAATATCCTTAATATTTGCGCTTCATCCAGTATCTTTTCATAAAAATATTATTCTGAGCATTTTTGATAAGTTTTTAACTTTTTCATGTCGGAGTACTATTAACGGGGTTACTATTCACCCGTGGTACTATTCATGATAAAAATTAATTCGTTTTCGATCTAAATTATTTTTGGTACAATATTATTCTTGAATTTTACTCCACAAAGCAGTATCATGTTGACAATTTGGACGTTATTAATTTTTGGATAAATTAAATTATAAATCTTTAAAAATTTATCATTGAACTTGTTTTATTGAATTCTTATATCATTGTCATCATCCTCATGTTTATATTATGTTGAAAGTCATCTTTGGCCTGTAGTGCATAGATGGACTTGATATGATTATGACCAGAGATTATTCGGTATAATAATGACCGTAATGTTACAAATGATGTGGTAAAAGTTCTCATTGGCCCGTAGTGCATTGATAGACAATTGTTGACATGATCATGACCATTGATGAATACACGAATATCCTTGGCCCAGAGTGCATGGAAAATTTATGGTTGTGATACTAATGAATATCCTTGGCCGTAGTGCAGGGATGATGTAGATTATTTATTAAGCTGAGTCTCAGCGATAAAAGTGATGAAAAACCTTTTAAACCATAGAAGATAATAGATTTTATATTCTACTTGACTCTTCTAATGGATTGCTTGTTCCGCTGCAGTTAAACTTGATGTTTGTTATATTTTATCAGTTTAACACTGTTGAAGGCTAACGATAAATTATTCTGTATTATCTTAGTTATAATATTTTTTACTGGGCTAGTTGAGCTTACCCTTTTGCTTTCATTGTTCTCTTCAGGAAATGAGAACGTAGTCAGAACTAGTCAGGGAACGGAGTGACGGTCCAGATGATAACATTAGTAGTCCTCACTATTCTATGAAATAGTGTGATAATAAATGTATTGAGGACTTATTTTGAGTTTTAATACTGTCTAGAAGATAATATTTGTATTAAAACTCACAACTTATGTTGTATATTTAAGTTTGTATTTTAATTTTATACCATATATTTGACGACTCAAGATGGGTGATGTATACCTATTTTGGGGACGTCACAGTTAATGTTAGGGATATGTTTAAAAAAAATTCTTTTTAAAAGTCGTGATTTTTAGAGATATATCTCTATTTTTGTAAAGGGGGAGTATACGAAAATTTATACACTAAATACTTGTGCAGATGTATATAGTTATAGATTTAAAACTAGGATTTGGGAGATGAATATTGGGGGCACTTATTAGGTGACCTTTCATAGCATAGCATTCATATAATGATTCTAAATCACACCTTTCTTATTAATGAGTACTCCCTCTGTCTCTATTTAAATGACGTTTTAGAGATGGGCACAAGCATTAAGATAATAATTGGAAAGTATGAAATATAGAACTCAAGTGTCTATAATACCCTTAAATCTTTTATTGGGATAAGGAGAGTTTTGGTGGGATAAGAAAATTTTGTTGGGATAAGGAGAGAGAAAAAGTTTAAAGTATCAAAAACGTAGGAAGAATAATGAGGGATAATTTTGAAAAAATTATTATTAATTCTCCTTGATTTGAACAAACGTCAAATAATTAGGGACAAATAAAAAATTCTAAAATGTCATTTAAATAGAGACGGAGGGAGTATAATCCACCATACACATTTATTATGTACTCCTTTTTATGAAAATATTTATCAATAAGTCTTGACGGTCGGCATACATGAATATTGGATCAGAATATTAGACATTTTTAAATTTTATTTATTTTTTTGTTTGTGACTATCAAAAAATATATAGTATTTATTCTAACTGAAATTTTTATAAATTATAGTGTTTTAGATGTAATTTGGATACATATACAAGAACATGTTTGTACGGTCTGTATAACCTTATTATTGTATATATATTCAAATTACATCTAAAATATATTTGTAAAAATTTCAATTATAATAAATATTATATATTTTTTAAGAGTCAATTTTATTTTATTTTAAAATGTCCAATATTCCGGTGCATACATAACGACTCTTTATTTATTCCATACTTCAAAACACAGTAAGAACTCGAGGGATAGTCACTTTCCTTTTTATGTCATTATTAAAGGTGCTGACTGGTGAGCCTTCGAGTTTTGCTTGGATTCCAACAGTACAAAAAAAGGCTCTCCGTCTTCACTCCGTTTATCTCTGCGCTCCCGTGTCTCTCTTTCCTAAGCAAAGCTAGTCCAAGTATATGGAGTATATATATATATATATATATATATATATATATATATATATATATATATATATATATATATATATATATATGTGCATAAACGTGTATAAATATATTAATGATGTTCACATCTTACCATCCAAAAACATTCCTTCAATCAAACTCTACTGTTCTACAAGGTTGTAAGAATTTTCTATCATATTACAGGAGGTATATATATATAATATATATATATATATATATATATATATATATATATATAAACGTGTATAAATATATTAATGATGTTCACATCTTACCATCCAAAAACATTGCTTCAATCAAACTCTACTGAAAAAGTCTGAAACATCCGTACCCCTGTTTGGCTATTTTACTCTGGAATCTACTAATCATCTACCAACTAACTTATGACATAAAAGAGGAAAAGGGAAAAGCCCACCGATCTGTTTCCCATTCTTTCTATTTCGTCCCTTAATCCCTCAATTATCTCAAAGAAAGAGATATATACAAATGCCGTACAGTAAATAATATTTATATAGACAAAATAATAATGGCAGAAGTAATAATACTACAATCCCCCTCAACTCAGCTGTCTTCATCTCCAAGCTCAATACCCGTCTCAGATAATGATGGGTTACACCAACAAACCCATGAATCCTCCCTTATTAAAATTCCCGCTTCGTATTCTGTACCCGGATACGAGGAGCATACATTGGAGGAGGAGGAAGAAGAAGAAGAGGGGGGGTTTTAGAGAGAGAAAAAGGAGGAGAGAGAGATCAGCTGTCCCTGTTGGGTGTTTGGTTCACTGAGTTTAGGAAGTCCTTGATTGCTTGTAGGAATAGTGAGAGGATAATTGATTCAATGGAGATTGGGGTGCCTACAAATGTCAGACATGTTACTCATGTCACTTTTGATAGATTCAATGGCTTTCTTGGCCTACCTGTTGAGTTTGAACCTGAAGTTCCAAGGAGTCCACCCAGTGCAAGGTGCTGTATTTCACTAATCTTATCGAAATTTAGATTATGGGTTTAGTCTTTCAATATGCATGTGAGGTGGGGCTGAGATCAATTTTATGTTCTGTTTTTTGTGCTTGGTCTGCTCTTTGTTCTGATGAACGGATAATGTTTTGTGTCCTCTTTTTGGTATTCAATTGGTTGGATTTAAGCTGTGTTTAGTTTATGTTCTGTTTTAATTTTATTTGGACATTTGGATTTAGTTTTATACCTCAAGAGCCCAATACTTTTGTCCCATCCTTCATACGAACTCCCTTATATCAGAAATTTGGTAATATGTCTGACATAGCCATGATCAAGTTCATATAAATGACTTCAATGCTGTTTTTTCTATAGCACAAGCGTTTTCGGAGTTTCAACCGAGTCTATGCAGCTTTCATTCGACTCCAGAGGGAACAGTGTGCCTACAATACTTCTAATGATGCAAAGACGTTTGTATGTGCAAGGAGGCCTGCAGGTTTTTGGCCACAGTTTTATTGTCCTTTCTTTATGATCCTACCTCCGTATATTGCTACCAACATTGTCTTTCAAGAAGTTACTGCCAAGGCAAACTCTGTTGAATCTATCTGTGTATTACTGACTGGTCCAAATTTTGACTTCTAACTTGCCTGTGCAGGCAGAAGGAATATTCAGGATTAATGGTGAAAATGGTCAAGAAGAGTATATAAGGGAACAACTAAACATAGGACTGATCCCAGACAACATTGATGTACACTGCTTAGCAGATCTCATTAAGGTAGTAATATGCAACTTAGAACATAAGTTTTTACTATCTTACATTTTTCTTATACTCATTGAATGCTCATTATAGAGCCTGGAAGTTTGTTTCTTAATGAAAGAATTTGGTCATTACTTTCAAACCCATCATTACTAGTTTCTGATGTTTCAAAAGTATTAAGCTATCTGCTCTAGGAACTTTCCTATTTATCCCATTATTCAAAGCAAAGCACGCCAAGAAAACAGAAGGTCTAGCCAATTTGAAATGACTTGCATGTCTTCTTTAAATATCTAATTAAATTCTATCAAATCTTACAAAGAAGAATATTTGTGCCAATATTGTTTAGAGTTGCTTCTCAAAGAGGGGCTAAAGTATGTAGAATGATAACTGAGCTACATTAGGCTTTATGCTTCAGGCCATGATTAAGTACCACATCCATGAATGTGCAATAAACAGTAGCAACATTGGCAGAGTTTAACTTTGGTCGAGCTGTGTGCTACCCCCGATTGCATTAGGCATGTTTAGTGCAGTTTCTCTGAAATTTAAATTAACTTGGAAATCTTGGTGTTTCTGTAGGCTTGGTTTAGAGAACTTCCGAATGGAGTATTGGACTCTCTCTCACCAGAGCGGGTAATGCAGGCACAGTCAGAACAGGAATGTGCTCAGCTCGTGAGGCACCTTCCATCAACAGAAGCCGCTTTACTGGATTGGGCAATTAACCTGATGGCTGATGTTGCTCAATTGGAAAATTTTAACAAAATGAATGCACGCAATGTAGCTATGGTATTTGCCCCAAACATGACCCAGGTAAGCAGAAACTTGTTATTGTCAAAATAACCCTATTCACACTTGCCTATTTTTACTTTCAAAGCAAGCATCCTCACCCCGGCAGAGAAGCATATAAAGGAAATGCAGGGACAAACATAAAATAACAATAAAGCTCGAGAAAATTTTTCAAGTACTTGAGAAGAAACAGTAAATGTCAGTAGGCAGTTTGTTACTTGAAGTCGGTGGATGTATGGCCATCAGGCTGTTTGCTGATTTTCTCCTCTGTAGGAGTATCGTGTTGATGGTAGTCCAAATCAATTGCTTGACACTCTGCATTAACTTTCTTTCCTAGTATCAATTTCTGGCTCCTAATAACCACTGATTGGAGTGGTTCCACACTGCATGCACCATTCCATTCCTTTCACATAAAGGCATCGTCTTACCTCAAATTTTTATGCTGTGTTTCGTGTTAGGTGCCATGACAGCGCTAACAATTAATGTTGGTTGCAGATGACAGATCCTATGACAGCGTTGATGTATGCGGTCCAAGTGATGAATTTTCTTAAGACTCTAATTGTAAAGACATTGAGAGACAGAGAAGACTCCAAAGTAGAAACAGGTCGTGCATCCCACTTAGAGCCGTCTGATGAAAATGGGCGCAACAGCTCTTCACAAACAATAAGTGAGGAAGTAACTGAGATGAATGAAGAGGAGCAAGTATTTGTAGCCAAAGTACCGCTCTCAGAATGCCATGCACACTCTTATCGGAGTGACTCAAAACCTGAAAAGGACACTCATAATAATCTTATTGGGAATTTTGTTCCCGCTGGAAAGGGCCATTTGAATGATACTTGCCCTGATGAAGTTTCCACTCACGTTGGCATTATGGCGGATGGACAAGAAGAGGGTAATAGTAACAAGGCAACTGGAGGGGATCAACTTACATGTGCAAGACCAGATATGGCCAGTCGAGTAAAAGTGCCGAGAAAATGTAATGAGCGTCCGATGGCTCGTGTAGCAGGGCAGAAGAGCAGGGGAACCATCATTGTTAGTCGTTTAAATTCAAGAACGGAGCGGGTTGAAGCTTGGCGGTGAATAATATATTAACTTGTTGTGAAGATGGTTTTAACTTTGATTGCCATGTCAAAGATTGAGGGCAGCTACTATTTACTACTTCGTAGGATTAGTTTTGACTTTTTAAAATAAATTCCAAATATTTATTAGTTGTTTATCAAGAGGTCTTCAAAATACATATAATAGTTTAATGGATCAACTTTATTTTTTTTATTTTGATCATTATTGGGTAAGAGTAATTGGTTAATAAGGTTTTATAACATAGTTTATTCAACCTACTGTTATGTTACACATTATTTAAACTCGACATGAATTTGCTATCGTTGTTAATTTGGTTGTGAACGATTTTTCAAGAATTATATTAATATTTGAGTCTGGCTAAAAATTTGTCTAACTCACAATCGCTCAAGGAAGAGCAAGTCACGTCCCGCGAAAAGTTATAGAGATTATCCCATGCAGAAGTCACAAGGGCACTTATTTGAGGTTTGCTTGGCAAAGATGTGGGCAAGTTTCTAAAACGTTCTCCAATATAGTATATAGTTTTACATGGTTGTAGAACAATTGAAAATAATGGGGAAGTATTTTAGGAATAGTTGTGTATACTTGAGTAGAATAGAATGGTTCTATTATATAAACCTCTGAAATATTTTGTACATTTCTTGTATGTTCCTTATTATATTAGAAGGCTATAAAGTTTAGTAGATAAATGTATAACATGTGAATAATTAGAAGTTTGTACATAAAACTTTGTAGGTACTCAATTGTAACAACCCGGGTCAAATCCCGAGTCCGAATCGAATTAAATCCTATCAAAATAAGACCTCAAACTACTAGCCCAATAGTATCTTCTTGGGTCATCTTAGCCCACCACAGGCTCCCAAAAGGTCATGACTTGAAGGTACTATTGGTAGTAACTTATTTCCTTATATAGAATGGTTTCGTGTCCCCACTTCCGGACCTCCATCTCTCCATTGTGGGATAATACCACCAGCCTTCGTGTCCCCACCTCCGACAACCCGATCGGATGACCCGACCCGAGCTTTCGAGAGTCGGCTCTGATACCATATGTAACAACCCGGGTCAAATCCCGAGTCCGGAACAAATCTCGGGTCAAATCCCAAGTCCGAATCGAATCATATCAAAATAAGGCCTCAAACTACTAGCCCAATAGTATCTTCTTGGGTCATCTTAGCCCACCACAGGCTCCCAAAAGGTCATGACTTGAAGGTACTTGTGACGCCCCCAGAATAGGTATACAACACCCATTCTGAGTCGCCAAATACATGGTACAGAAAGCAAACTACAACTTCAATAATACAATTGTCGTGCAAAATACGACAACACATACTGTGAGTTTAAATACAAATATTGTCTTCTAGACAATATCCACACTCAAATAAATCCTCATTACAATTATTCAAACACTATTTTACAGAAATAGTGAGGACTGCTAATACATCTTTCTAGAACCATCACTCCATACCCCGACTAGATCCTGCTATGTTCTCACCTCCTGAGAAGAAAAATGGAACAAAAAGGAAAAGGGTGAGCTCAACTAGCCCAGTAAAGAATATTATGACTAAGATAATATACAACAAATTATCGTTAGTCTTCAACAGGGAAAAATCTGATAAAATATAATCGACAACAAGTTTTAGATCAACAACTGCAGCGGAAACAGCAAACCATTAGAAGAGTCAAGTAGAGAAAGAATTCTACTATCTTCTAAGATTTAAAAGTCCATCATCAATATTTTATCCCTGTAACATCAATTAATAATCATCTTTAACCAAATATTCATCTTTGCACTACAGGCCAAAGATATTCATTTGTATCATCAGTCGGTCATGTTCATCTCAACACCTGTTCATCTTTGCACTACAGGCCAAAGATATTCATCAAGTAATTATACATCTTTGCACTACAGGCCAAAGATATTCAGTAATATCATCATTTAGGACTGAGGATGATGAAAAATATCTTAAAGAGAACGAATCCAATGAGACAGAAGGACAAATAGTAGGGATTCGTATAACAGTTTATCCAAGATCAATAATACTTCATAATAATCAATTGTGAAGCAGAATTCAAAAATAAAGATCAAAACATGGATACAATCAAAGATAGTAACCATAATAGACATCTTGGACAAAAAGGGAAAATTTTATTTTTCGGTGAATAGTGCCGTATTCGTGAATAGTGCCGTATACGTGAATAGTGCCGTATACGTGAATAGTAACCCCGACACAAAAAGTTCCAAATTTGATAAAAACTCATATCAATATTTCAGCATAATGATATTGAAGAAAATAATATCATTAAGAAGAAAATAATATCCCTTACCTCAAAATATCAGTACTTCTGGTCGGAATACCGGTATAAGGCTGAAAGAAACTTGCTCTGATGAATAGAAACTCTCAAAGTATCTAAATACTCACAAAATACACTCAATAATCTAGAGAGAGAAAGAGAGAAAACTTGTTTCTGGTGTGATTTTCAATTCTAACTTAGCCCTCTATTTATAGGAAAATTTTGGTAGGTTTGACCTGCAACCTGATGGCTTTACCTGCTACTATTCCCACCCACCACATTTGAAATATAATTCAGCACATTTCTTCACCAACCACAAGTGGGGCCCACCAATTCTAGAATTTTCCACCAAAATGATAAACTCCGAAAATTCAACAATTTCTGAACCAGTCATCATGTAAAATTCGTAATAAATCATACGTTCATTTTTAACGGTTCAAAATTTGTGGACATATACTCAACTTATATATGTATAACATATCCAAAAATTACCACGATCCAACGGTCGGATTAAAAATTATAACCCCCGCAAAATATCTCAAAAACCCTGATTTTTAATACCTCCATTCCGACAAAAATACTGATAAAAACCTCAACATTAACTCCTTCATTTTTAACCACAAAAATATATCCCTCATTTATATCCACATAAAATAAATATTTTCTTATCATATGAATCAATAATTAATTATTCACAAATAATATTACAGAATCACATTTATGACAACCAGGCCGTTCCCAGGAAAGAGGGGGCTTTCCAATAAGGATTTCTCCTTACTGGCGCGCAATTAGATGACCAAACCTCTCCTTAGACAGAACTTTCTAGACATTGCCAATAATGTTATCTAATAATATTATTCAAATAATATGAATTATTGATCTGATAAATGAAAATACTGTGCAGCAACAATTATTGAAACAACAATAATATAAAATATCAACGCAGCAATTATTGAATCAATAAAATAAAATATTGAATAATAACTACTGTAACAATTATTGAGTAGTGCCTTCTTACGTAAGAATCAATAATTGGTGCAATACCGTGTGCTACTGTATTTTAACCACCGGGTATTCCAACAGTATTAACGGTAACAACTACGCCGTTATTTATAAACAACTTATACTTGTCGTTTTCTTCATCCAATCGCTTTCCGTTATGGGGCCCACACAAGGCTGCGTCGTCGTACGAATATTCCCCGACAGCAAGAATATTCCACGACCAACCGAATATTCACCGACCAAAAATAAATATTTTATAACCACTTGCTTATTTTGCAAAATTTGCACATTTCACCCATAACCAAAGTATTATATCAAATTAACCCCTTATTATTCACAATAATATTTAGAGAAAATTTGATTTTATTCATTAATAAGTTGGGGTCTTACAACCTCCCCTCCTTATGAAATTTCGTCCTCGAAATTGACGTACGTACCTGATGTTTCAAAAAGGTGAGGATACCTCGCTTTCATTTCTGATTCCAACTCCCAGGTCATTTCTTCAATAGCATGGTTTCTCCACAAAACCTTAACTTGTGGTATAACCTTCGTGCGTAGGACATGCTCTTTCCTATCCAAGATCTTAACAGGTACCTCCTCGTACGTTAAATCTTCAGCTATCTCGTCTGGTTCTAACTCAATAATGTGGTTCGGGTCTTTAACATATTTACGAAGCATAGATATGTGAAAAACATTATGAACACGAGACATGCTTGGAGGTAATGCGAGTCTATATGCCACATTTCCTATTCGCTCAAGAATCTCAAATGGACCAACAAATCTTGGATTGAGCTTTCCTCTCTTCCCAAATCTTGTAACTCCCTTCCATGGTGCAACACGTAACAATACATGATCCCCAATATTAAATTCCACGTCCTTCCGATGAAGATCCGCATAACTCTTTTGTCGATCCTGTGCCGTTTGTATACGTTGTCGAATCGTTTGGATCTTCTCTGTAGTAATGCGTACCAATTCTGGTCCCAACAATGTTGCTTCACCCACCTCGTCCCAGCATACTGGAGAACGACATTTTCTTCCATACAACGCCTCAAATGGAGCCATACCTATGCTCGCCTGATAACTGTTGTTGTAGGAGAATTCCACCAATGGTAGGTACTTATCCCAACTCCCTTTGAGATCTAAGACACAAAGTCTTAATAGATCTTCAAGAGTTTGAATAGTCCTCTCTGATTGTCCGTCCGTTTGAGGATGGTATGCTGAACTGAATCGTAAATCCGTGCCCATAGCTTTCTGCAAGCTAACCCAAAATCGTGAAGTGAATCTTGGGTCACGATCCGAAACTATGGATACTGGCATGCCATGCAATCTCACAATCTCGTTCACGTACATACTAGCAAGACGTTCAAGGGAATAAGTCTCACGTATCGGCAAGAAATGAGCGGACTTGGTTAATCTATCAACAATAACCCAAATCGCATCTATGCCTTGAGAAACCTTGGGAAGACCCGTAACAAAATCCATAGTAATGTGTTCCCACTTCCATTTCGGGATCTCAAGTGGTTGCAATGGACCCTTTGGCACTTGATGCTCCGCCTTTACACGTTGACAAGTTAAACACCTCGAGATAAACTCCGCGATCTCTCTTTTCATATTGCTCCACCAAAATGTATGTCGAAGATCGTGATACATTTTGGTACTCCCAGGATGGATTGCAAACGGTGTGTTGTGTGCCTCCATCATTATTCTATGCTTCAAGTCAAAATCGTTAGGAACACAAAGTCTGGAGTTGACTCGAAGTATTCCTTCTTCATCGATTCTTGCTTCTGGAATAGCACCTTCTTGCACTTTCTTCTTCATACGCATCAGCTCTATGTCCGTAGCTTGAGCAGCTTTAACTTTATCGATTAAAGTCGGTTCTACTCGTATATTTGATATCATCATGTGGGTACTTGGAGCCTTCATCTCTATCTCCATCCTTTGCAAGTCATACAAAATGGGCCTTTGTGTTAAAAACATTGCACTCGTACCCGCATATGATCTTCTACTCAATGCGTCAGCTACTACGTTTGCTTTTCCAGGATGGTATTGGATGGTATGATCGTAATCTTTCAACAGCTCAAGCCAACGTCGTTGCCGCATGTTGAGTTCCTTTTGGGTGAAGAAATATTTGAGGCTTTTATGATCTGTATAGATCTCCACTTTCTCCCCATACAGGTAGTGTCTCCAGATCTTCAACGCAAAAACGACTGCTGCCAACTCCAAATCATGAGTAGGATAATTCCTCTCATATTCTTTGAGTTGTCGTGAGGCATAGGCTATGACTTTCCCATGTTGCATGAGAACACATCCTAACCCTTTGCCTGAAGCATCGCTGTAGATAACAAATCCATCCGAACCAGATGGTATTGTCAAAACAGGTGCCGAAATGAGTCTCCTCTTGAGTTCTTGGAAACTCTTCTCGCATTCCTCACTCCATACGAATTTTGTATCTTTCCGAGTCAGCTGAGTTAACGGAGTAGCGATTCGAGAAAATCCTTCCACAAATCTCCGATAATAACCAGCTAAGCCCAGAAAGCTACGTACTTCGGTTACCGACTTCGGTTGCTCCCAACTTTGTATGGCTTCAATCTTCGCCGGGTCGACAGATACTCCATGTTTTGACACCACGTGCCCAAGGAATGCTACTTCCTCAAGCCAGAACTCGCATTTCTTCAGTTTGGCATATAGCTTGTTTTCACGAAGCCTTTGCAGTACCAGCTTCAAATGGCGCTCATGATCTTCACGGCTTTTGGAATAGATGAGGATGTCATCAATAAAGACAACAACGAACTGATCCAAATATTCTTTGAATACACGGTTCATCATATCCATGAAGGCAGCAGGAGCATTAGTCAATCCAAAAGACATTACTAAGAATTCATAATGCCCGTACCGAGTTCTGAAGGCAGTCTTTGGAATATCCTCAGTTTTAATCTTCAGCTGATGATATCCAGAACGAAGATCGATCTTTGAAAAGAATTGTGCTCCTTGCAACTGGTCAAACAGGTCATCAATGCGAGGTAGCGGATACCTATTCTTGATAGTGACATGATTCAATTCTCGATAGTCGATACAAAGTCGCATACTCCCGTCTTTCTTCTTTACGAATAAAACAGGAGCACCCCAAGGAGACGTACTAGGACGAATAAAACCGATGTCCAACAACTCCTGTAGTTGGACTTTTAACTCCTGAAGTTCAATAGGAGCCATTCGATATGGGGTTTTAGAAATGGGCTTTGTACCGGGTTCAAGGTCAATAAAGAATTCAATTTCTCGTTCCGGGGGTAGACCGGGAAGTTCTTCAGGAAATACATCGGAAAATTCTCTAACAATAGAAATATTATTCAAATCTGACTTGTCTTTGTTCAAATCCATAACATGGGCTAAGAAAGCTTGACATCCGTTTTTCAATAAACGAATAGCTTTGTGGCTTGATATGACAGTGACTGATTTTAGTGGTTTAGTAGTTTGAATTCGTATGACAGGTTGGTTAGGAATATGAAAACTAACAACCTTACGAAAACAATCAATTTTAGCATGATGAGTGGTTAACCAATCAATTCCTAAAATCACATCAAAAGCAAGTATCTTTAAAGAGATAAGATCAACAGGTAATGTGATAGTGCCAACTTGGATCATGCAAGATTTATAAACTGTAGATGTAACGAAGGTTTCACCCAACGGAGTTTCAACAGATAAGTTAAAGTCCAATTTCTCCGGAGTCAAGTTTAAACGTTGAGCACAAGCAGGAGAGATAAAAGAATGGGTAGAACCGGTATCTAGTAAAGTATAAACTTCGCAAGAATTCAAGATTAGCTTACCCGTGATCACCTCGTTCGGGTTTCTCGCGTTTTGGCCAGTAACGACAAACGCCCTTCCAGGAACCGCTGATTTTGACTTATCCGGGATAGCTTTTGGAGTCACCATCCCCGCTGAACTTGGTTTTGCTACAGAACACTCTCGAGCTATATGACCTTCCTTTCCACAGTTATAACATACCTTGGATTGTTGTGGGCAGTTTGGGCTGATATGTCCCTCTTTCCCACATTTGTAACATACGACCGGTGGTCGTTCTCCTCCCCTAGAAACAGTTGATGTTTGTGCTGACGTCTTCACGTTATCATTGTTGTACCTTCTCTTCTTGAAATCTCCTCCCGACTCGCTCCTTCTATTATCACGACCACGATTACCACCAGAGTGGTTACCGCTTTTGTCCGAATGTTTTCCTCCCTGCTGGTTTTCATTGCTTCGATGACTGCCGCCACCGGTATGACCCTGGTTGTGGTCCCTCGGTTGCACATACTCATTATCTCGCTCTAATAATTGAGCCCTGTTTACAACATCTGAATATAAAGAAAATTTATGAGAGATAAGATATTGCCGAATCTCGGGTTTTAGACCTCTCAGAAACATCCTTGTCATTCGTTCCTCATTTTCGACCAAATGAGGTGCAAACCTGGATAACTCTGCAAACTTCGCCTCGTACTGGGACACCGTCATGTTGTTTTGTTCCAGTCTAATAAACTCAACCTCCTTCATATGACGAATACTTTCAGGAAAGTACTTGTCATTGAACAGTTTTTGAAATGTTTCCCAGGACATGTTGAGTGCGTCAGGCTGGGTACGCTTCACAGACTCCCACCAGTAGTCTGCCTCACCGCGGAACATAAATGTGGCGAATGGAACCTTCTGTTCCTCCGTGCATCCCAAGACATCAAATATCTTGGTAATTTGCTTGACCCACGTTTCCGCCATGATCGGATCCGGCTTTCCCTTAAATTCTGGTGGTCCCAATTCTTTGAACTGCTTAGCTGTGACAAACCGCGCGTTGTTATCATTTCCACCCGTATTCTGCACACGAGTCTCCCTCGTCTGATTTTGCATGAACTGCAAAAAGCTCCTAAACATTCCATCATTCATCGTTTGCTCGGTAACGTTGTTTACAGGAGGAATATTGCCTTCCTGTTGCACGTTCCCCTGGGTAGTGATCAAAGGTGTCTCCACGGTCTGATTTACTCCATTATTAACGTTCTCAGCTGCCATTCTTAAATACTGCCATAAAACAAGGGTTAATAGTCATGTCATATATTATCCCTATACTCTGACCGACCAAATAAACACCAAATAAACTTAGTCAGGTCATACTAGCGAAGGAATTCCCCGTCTCTCCCCTCCTAGTTCTTGTCTCACATCTCAGCCAGGGATCATATCCCTAAGCTCTGATACCAACTGTGACGCCCCCAGAATAGGTATACAATGTAAGACCCCGAATTTTATGAAATAAAAGTATTCAATTTTTCTTATAAATACTATTCAGTAAATGGTTAAATTGATAAAAGTTTAAAGTTATGAGTGAAATATAATTTTTTTTTTCAAAATAAGCAAGTGGTTATAAAATAATCATTGTTGTCGGGGAATATTCGTTTGGTCGTGGAATATTCTTTCTGTCGGGGAATATTCGTACGACGGCGCAGCCATTTGTGGGCCCCATAACAGAATAACTGTCGGATGAAGAAAACGACAAATTTGAGTTTTTACAAATAACGGCGTAGTTGTTACCGTTAACACTGTTGGAATACCCGGTGGTTAAAATACAGTAATACGCGTTATTGCACAGTAGCACACGGTATTGCATAGTATTTTTGAAATTATTGATTCTTACGTAAGAAGGCACTACTCAATAATTGTTACAGTAATTACAGTTCAATATTTTATTTTATTGATTCAATAATTGTTGCGTTGATATTTTATATTATTGTTGTTTCAATAATTGTTGTTGCACAGTATTTTCTATTATCAGATCAATAATTCATATTATTTGAATAATATTATTAGATAGCATTATTGGCAATGTCTAGAAAGTTCTGTCTAAGGAGAGGTTTGGTCATCTAATTGCGCGCTAGTAAGGAGAAATCCTTATTGGAAAGCCCCCTCTTTCCTGGGAACGGCCTGGTTGTCGTAAAGGTGATTCTGTAATATTATTTTTGAATAATTAATTATTGATTCATATGATAAGATAATATTTATTTTATGTGGATATAAACGAGGGATATATTTTTGTGGTTAAAAATGAAGGAGTTAATGTTGAGATTTTTATCAGTATTTTTGTCGGAATGGAGGTATTAAAAATTGGGGTTTTTGAGATATTTTGCGAGGGTTATAATTTTTAATCCGACCGTTGGATCATGGTAATTTTTGGATATGTTATACATATATAAGTTGAGTATATGCTCACAAATTTTGAACCGTTAAAAATGAACGTATGATTTATTATGAATTTTACAAGATGACTGGTTCAGAAATTGTTGAATTTTCAGAGTTTATCATTTTGATGGAAAATTCTAGAATTGGTGGGCCCCACTTGTGGTTGGTGAAGAAATGTGCTGAATTATATTTCAAATGTGGTGGGTGGGAATAGTAGCAGGTAAAGCCATCAGGTTGCAGGTCAAACCTACCAAAATTTTCCTATAAATAGAGAGCTAAGTTAGAATTGAAAAACACACCAGAAACATAAGCTTTCTCTCTTTCTCTCTCTATATTATGAAGCATATTTTGTGAGTTTTTAGATATTTGGTGAGTTTCTATTCATCAGTGCAAGTTTCCTTCAGCATCATATCCGATATCCAGTCAGAAGTACTGCTCTTTTGAGGTAAGGGATAGTAAGGGATAGTAATGGATTTTAAGGGTTGTTATGATTTTCAGTTTCGTAATTTTTTTTGATCTTCAAAAATTATGGAAAAATTTGAAATGATATTTTGATGAGTTTTATTGATTGTGTCCAAAAATGGTGATTTTTGGATGTATAGATTAAGAGTTATGAATTTTACGGGAAAAGACTATTTTAAAAGTAACCGCTTATAATTCCTTGTGGTTAACTCCAAAATTGATGAAATTTTTATTGGGAGTACATGTGTATGATAGAAGTATACTCTGTAAATTTCAGAATTTTTGGACAAAAGTATAATTTTTGATAAATGTCTAAATATTCGGCTATTTTGGCCATATGAAAAATAGTAAAATACTTTTAAAAATTCTGAGAAAAATATATGTTCACTATGGGACTATATTATGCTAAATCCCAGAAAAGAAATATTTTTGGAACTGATTTGGTATTTTTTATGAAAATGGTCTAGTTATGAGTAAATGAATTAAATATATTTTGTGAAGAAAGAAAATTGGAAAATAGGATTTTATGGCTTGAGAATCCTATATGAGGTATATGCAGATTTTTGATGAGGGTTTTTGGTTATTGGTGATGAAATATTATGAGTTTGGCATTTTAAGATGATTAAATACATTATTTAGTAAAGTGTAAACAATTAAAATAAATTGTTTATAAGCTTAAGAAATGTTATTATTCTTTCAATATCATTATACCAAAATATTGGTATGGATTTTATTGTGGAATTTCTATCTTTTGTGTCGGGGTTACTATTCATGAGTTACTATTCACGATTTACTATTCATGAGTTACGAATATTACTCTTGAGATTAAAACTATATGTTGATCATATTATTTTTATCATCATATATAACATTTTTATAACCCTGATGTTGAAATTCTCTTTCACTGGAGTGTAAAGATGGGTAGATTATTGGTATGATCATGACTAGGGTTCTCTTTGGCCTGTAGTGCAAAGTTGAATTGTGACTGGTATGATCATGACCATTGAATTTATAATTGAATATCTTTAGCTTAAGTGCAAAGGTGAATTGATCAACATGGTTATAATTATTGTTTATATAAATTCTGAAATGATTATATATTTCTTTGAGATATTAATATCTTTGGCCTGTAGTGCAAAGATGAAATATTGATGAATATCTTTGGCCTGTAGTGCAAAGATGAATTGTTGATGAATATCTTTGGCCCGTAGTGCAAAGATGACATGTTGTTGAATATCTTTAGCCAGTAGTGCAAAGATGAACAGATGTTGAGATAAACATGACCAACTGGTGATACAAATGAATATCTTTGGACGTAGTGCAAAGATGAAGTTATTAGTATGATTATGAACAGGAAATGTGATTTGGTGTAACCATGATCTTTGATGTTTCAGGTAAAGATAGGTGATGAAAATTATCATCGTCCTGGATGAGAAGAGGAATTTAGAACTACAGTTATGATTATGAGTTATTCATATGATTGTGGACCAGAATTGTTGATTGATGTTACAGGGATAAAACATTGTTGGTGGATTTTTAACATGGAGAAGATAATAGACTTTATAGTCTATTTGACTCTTCTAATGGATTGCTCGTTCCGCTGCAACTATGGTTGAAATTTTTATCATTTACCATATGTTCTAAATCTCTGATTTATTGTTGATGAAGGCTATTGATAATTGAATTATCTTTAGTCATGATATTCTTTACTGAGCTAGTTGTGCTCACCCTTTTGCTTCACAATTCCTTTCAGGTAATAAGAGTGTAGCTGGGTCGAGCGGGGGTAACAAGGGAATAGAACGGTGGTCATCATTTAGTAGTTATATTTGGTGAAGAAAATAGGGTGAGGCGAACCCAACGTTGGAAGGGTGTTTTGTTACTATCATACAAGATGTCTAATGACATACAACCTCGTGTCATCATAAGACAGGGTTGTGCTCATCCACTTGCTGAGTATATCTATGGGCACTACCTATATAATCTTGGTGTTTGTTTGAAGTATAATTCTCAATTAGAGACAGTGGAGATAATGATAAGTCAAGAGAAGACTCACCATTGGGAAGAATATGATAGTAATCTTCTCGTTTTTCTTTGGGGTCTATTGGGTCAACCAAGGATAATTTTGTGGCCATATGATATCTATCATAACCTAGATGCGTGGCCTCCCATGTACGAAAGTTTCCTTGAGCACTTCCCAAAGATTCTAATTTCTAAAACAGTTTTTGACTATACCTTTATGTAAGGTGTTATTGTGAGGTGATGTCCACGGTTGGAACATGAGTCACATTTGGTATATATTTGTATCCAAACTCACAGCATATGTGTTGTTGTATTTTGCACGACAATTGTTGTAATAAAGTTGTAGTTATTTTCTGTACCATGTATTTGACGACTCAGAATGGGTTGGGTGGAATGGACCTATTTTGGGGTCGTCACATTTGGTATCAGAGCTATAAGTAAAGAGCCCCGAGCCTCTCGCTGGTGACTTCCTGTTGATGGGGGATTTACCGAAGCCAGACTCTCCGTAGGGGACGCCGTTCTGCGGTGGCAAACTGATAGGTATCAATGTAAGGTGCTGACATAGGTTGGTGTCCAGAGTTACATTTGGTATCAGAGCTTAGGGATATGATCTCTGGCGGAGATCGGGGAATACAACTAGGAGGGGAGAGATGAGTAAATCCTTCGCTAGTGTGTCCTACCTAAGCTTATTTGTTGGTCAGTCATAATATTGGGATATTATGTGATATGTTAATTTGTTCAATTAACCTTTGTTTTTGAAGCTGTATGCTAGAATGATATCAGAAATACAGGAGATGAGCAATGAAGAAATTATGATGACAGGGAAGATGGAATCTGAAATGAAAGGAAGGTATTCTCAACTCTTTGAAATACCAGGTACGTAAATTTCGAGGACGAAATTTCATAAGGAGGGGAGATTGTAAGACCCCGAATTTTATGAAATAAAAGTATTCAATTTTTCTTATAAATACTATTCAGTAAATGGTTAAATTGATAAAAGTTTAAAGTTATGAGTGAAATATAATTTTTTTTTTCAAAATAAGCAAGTGGTTATAAAATAATCATTGTTGTCGGGGAATATTCGTTTGGTCGTGGAATATTCTTTCTGTCGGGGAATATTCGTACGACGGCGCAGCCATTTGTGGGCCCCATAACAGAATAACTGTCGGATGAAGAAAACGACAAATTTGAGTTTTTACAAATAACGGCGTAGTTGTTACCGTTAACACTGTTGGAATACCCGGTGGTTAAAATACAGTAATACGCGTTATTGCACAGTAGCACACGGTATTGCATAGTATTTTTGAAATTATTGATTCTTACGTAAGAAGGCACTACTCAATAATTGTTACAGTAATTACAGTTCAATATTTTATTTTATTGATTCAATAATTGTTGCGTTGATATTTTATATTATTGTTGTTTCAATAATTGTTGTTGCACAGTATTTTTTATTATCAGATCAATAATTCATATTATTTGAATAATATTATTAGATAGCATTATTGGCAATGTCTAGAAAGTTCTGTCTAAGGAGAGGTTTGGTCATCTAATTGCGCGCTAGTAAGGAGAAATCCTTATTGGAAAGCCCCCTCTTTCCTGGGAACGGCCTGGTTGTCATAAATGTGATTCTGTAATATTATTTGTGAATAATTAATTATTGATTCATATGATAAGGAAATATTTATTTTATGTGGATATAAACGAGGGATATATTTTTGTGGTTAAAAATGAAGGAGTTAATGTTGAGATTTTTATCAGTATTTTTGTCGGAATGGAGGTATTAAAAATTGGGGTTTTTGAGATATTTTGCGAGGGTTATAATTTTTAATCCGACCGTTGGATCATGGTAATTTTTGGATATGTTATACATATATAAGTTGAGTATATGCTCACAAATTTTGAACCGTTAAAAATGAACGTATGATTTATTATGAATTTTACAAGATGACTGGTTCAGAAATTGTTGAATTTTCAGAGTTTATCATTTTGATAGAAAATTCTAGAATTGGTGGGCCCCACTTGTGGTTGGTGAAGAAATGTGCTGAATTATATTTCAATTATGGTGGGTGGGAATAGTAGCAGGTAAAGCCATCAGGTTGCAGGTCAAACCTACCAAAATTTTCCTATAAATAGAGGGTTAAGTTAGAATTGAAAAACACACCAGAAACATAAGCTTTCTCTCTTTCTCTCTCTATATTATGAAGCATATTTTGTGAGTTTTTAGATATTTGGTGAGTTTCTATTCATCAGTGCAAGTTTTCTTCAGCATCATATCCGATATCCAGTCAGAAGTACTGCTCTTTTGAGGTAAGGGATAGTAAGGGATAGTAATGGATTTTAAGGGTTGTTATGATTTTCAGTTTCGTAATTTTTTTTGATCTTCAAAAATTATGGAAAAATTTGAAATGATATTTTGATGAGTTTTATTGATTGTGTCCAAAAATGGTGATTTTTGGATGTATAGATTAAGAGTTATGAATTTTACGGAAAAAGACTATTTTAAAAGTAACCGCTTATAATTCCTTGTGGTTAACTCCAAAATTGATAAAATTTTTATTGGGAGTACATGTGTATGATAGAAGTATACTCTGTAAATTTCAGAATTTTTGGACAAAAGTATAATTTTTGATAAATGTCTAAATATTCGGCTATTTTGGCCATATGAAAAATAGTAAAATACTTTTAAAAATTCTGAGAAAAATATATGTTCACTATGGGACTATATTATGCTAAATCCCAGAAAAGAAATATTTTTGGAACTGATTTGGTATTTTTTATGAAAATGGTCTAGTTATGAGTAAATGAATTAAATATGTTTTGTGAGGAAAGAAAATTGGAAAATAGGATTTTATGGCTTGAGAATCCTATATGAGGTATATGCAGATTTTTGATGAGGGTTTTGGTTATTGGTGATGAAATATTATGAGTTTGGCATTTTAAGATGATTAAATGCATTATTTAGTAAAGTGTAAACAATTAAAATAAATTGTTTATAAGCTTAAGAAATGTTATTATTCTTTCAATATCATTATACCAAAATATTGGTATGGATTTTATTGTGGAATTTCTATCTTTTGTGTCGGGGTTACTATTCATGAGTTACTATTCACGATTTACTATTCATGAGTTACGAATATTACTCTTGAGATTAAAACTATATGTTGATCATATTATTTTTATCATCATATATAACATTTTTATAACCCTGATGTTGAAATTCTCTTTCACTGGAGTGTAAAGATGGGTAGATTATTGGTATGATCATGACTAGGGTTCTCTTTGGCCTGTAGTGCAAAGTTGAATTGTGACTGGTATGATCATGACCATTGAATTTATAAGTGAATATCTTTAGCTTAAGTGCAAAGGTGAATTGATCAACATGGTTATAATTATTGTTTATATAAATTCTGAAATGATTATATATTTCTTTGAGATATTAATATCTTTGGCCTGTAGTGCAAAGATGAAATATTGATGAATATCTTTGGCCTGTAGTGCAAAGATGAATTGTTGATGAATATCTTTGGCCCGTAGTGCAAAGATGACATGTTGTTGAATATCTTTAGCCAGTAGTGCAAAGATGAACAGATGTTGAGATAAACATGACCAACTGGTGATACAAATGAATATCTTTGGACGTAGTGCAAAGATGAAGTTATTAGTATGATTATGAACAGGAAATGTGATTTGGTGTAACCATGATCTTTGATGTTTCAGGTAAAGATAGGTGATGAAAATTATCATCGTCCTGGATGAGAAGAGGAATTTAGAACTACAGTTATGATTATGAGTTATTCATATGATTGTGGACCAGAATTGTTGATTGATGTTACAGGGATAAAACATTGTTGGTGGATTTTTAACATGGAGAAGATAATAGACTTTATAGTCTATTTGACTCTTCTAATGGATTGCTCGTTCCGCTGCAACTATGGTTGAAATTTTTATCATTTACCATATGTTCTAAATCTCTAATTTATTGTTGATGAAGGCTATTGATAATTGAATTATCTTTAGTCATGATATTCTTTACTGAGCTAGTTGTGCTCACCCTTTTGCTTCACAATTCCTTTCAGGTAATAAGAGTGTAGCTGGGTCGAGCGGGGGTAACAAGGGAATAGAACGGTGGTCATCATTTAGTAGTTATATTTGGTGAAGAAAATAGGGTGAGGCGAACCCAACGTTGGAAGGGTGTTTTGTTACTATCATACAAGATGTCTAATGACATACAACCTCGTGTCATCATAAGACAGGGTTGTGCTCATCCACTTGCTGAGTATATCTATGGGCACTACCTATATAATCTTGGTGTTTGTTTGAAGTATAATTCTCAATTAGAGACAGTGGAGATAATGATAAGTCAAGAGAAGACTCACCATTGGGAAGAATATGATAGTAATCTTCTCGTTTTTCTTTGGGGTCTATTGGGTCAACCAAGGATAATTTTGTGGCCATATGATATCTATCATAACCTAGATGCGTGGCCTCCCATGTACGAAAGTTTCCTTGAGCACTTCCCAAAGATTCTAATTTCTAAAACAGTTTTTGGCTATACCTTTATGTAAGGTGTTATTGTGAGGTGATGTCCACGGTTGGAACATGAGTCACATTTGGTATATATTTGTATCCAAACTCACAGCATATGTGTTGTTGTATTTTGCACGACAATTGTTGTAATAAAGTTGTAGTTATTTTCTGTACCATGTATTTGACGACTCAGAATGGGTTGGGTGGAATGGACCTATTTTGGGGTCGTCACATACAACACCCATTCTAAGTCGCCAAATACATGGTACAGAAAGCAAACTACAACTTCAATAATACAATTGTCGTGCAAAATACGACAACACATACTGTGAGTTTAAATACAAATATTGTCTTCTAGACAATATTCACACTCAAATAAATCCTCATTACAATTATTCAAACACTATTTTACAGAAATAGTGAGGACTGCTAATACATCTTTCTAGAACCATCACTCCATACCCCGACTAGATCCTGCTATGTTCTCACCTCCTGAGAAGAAAAATGGAACAAAAAGGAAAAGGGTGAGCTCAACTAGCCCAGTAAAGAATATTATGACTAAGATAATATACAACAAATTATCGTTAGTCTTCAACAGGGAAAAATCTGATAAAATATAATCGACAACAAGTTTTAGATCAACAACTGCAGCGGAAACAGCAAACCATTAGAAGAGTCAAGTAGAGAAAGAATTCTACTATCTTCTAGGATTTAAAAGTCCATCATCAATATTTTATCCCTGTAACATCAATTAATAATCATCTTTAACCAAATATTCATCTTTGCACTACAGGCCAAAGATATTCATTTGTATCATCAGTCGGTCATGTTCATCTCAACACCTGTTCATCTTTGCACTACAGGCCAAAGATATTCATCAAGTAATTATACATCTTTGCACTACAGGCCAAAGATATTCAGTAATATCATCATTTAGGACTGAGGATGATGAAAAATATCTTAAAGAGAACGAATCCAATGAGACAGAAGGACAAATAGTAGGGATTCGTATAACAGTTTATCCAAGATCAATAATACTTCATAATAATCAATTGTGAAGCAGAATTCAAAAATAAAGATCAAAACATGGATACAATCAAAGATAGTAACCATAATAGACATCTTTGACAAAAAGGGAAAATTTTATTTTTCGGTGAATAGTGCCGTATTCGTGAATAGTGCCGTATACGTGAATAGTAACCCCTGACACAAAAAGTTCCAAATTTGATAAAAACTCATATCAATATTTTAGCATAATGATATTGAAGAAAATAATATCATTAAGAAGAAAATAATATCCCTTACCTCAAAATATCAGTACTTCTGGTCGGAATACCGGTATAAGGCTGAAAGAACTTGCTCTGATGAATAGAAACTCTCAAAGTATCTAAATACTCACAAAATACACTCAATAATCTAGAGAGAGAAAGAGAGAAAACTTGTTTCTGGTATGATTTTCAATTCTAACTTAGCCCTCTATTTATAGGAAAATTTTGGTAGGTTTGACCTGCAACCTGATGGCTTTACCTGCTACTATTCCCACCTACCACATTTGAAATATAATTCAGCACATTTCTTCACCAACCACAAGTGGGGCCCACCAATTCTAGAATTTTCTACCAAAATGATAAACTCCGAAAATTCAACAATTTCTGAACCAGTCATCATGTAAAATTCGTAATAAATCATACGTTCATTTTTAACGGTTCAAAATTTGTGGACATATACTCAACTTATATATGTATAACATATCCAAAAATTACCACGATCCAACGGTCGGATTAAAAATTATAACCCCCGCAAAATATCTCAAAAACCCTGATTTTTAATACCTCCATTCTGACAAAAATACGGATAAAAATCTCAACATTAACTCCTTCATTTTTAACCACAAAAATATATTCCTCATTTATATCCACATAAAATAAATATTTTCTTATCATATGAATCAATAATTAATTATTCACAAATAATATTACAGAATCACATTTATGACAACCAGGCCGTTCCCAGGAAAGAGGGGGCTTTCCAATAAGGATTTCTCCTTACTGGCGCGCAATTAGATGACCAAACCTCTCCTTAGACAGAACTTTCTAGACATTGCCAATAATGTTATCTAATAATATTATTCAAATAATATGAATTATTGATCTGATAAATAAAAATACTGTGCAGCAACAATTATTGAAACAACAATAATATAAAATATCAGCGCAGCAATTATTGAATCAATAAAATAAAATATTGAATAATAACTACTGTAACAATTATTGAGTAGTGCCTTCTTACGTAAGAATCAATAATTGGTGCAATACCGTGTGCTACTGTATTTTAACAACCGGGTATTCCAACAGTATTAACGGTAACAACTACGCCGTTATTTATAAACAACTTATACTTGTCGTTTTCTTCATCCAATCGCTTTTCGTTATGGGGCCCACACAAGGCTGCGTCGTCGTACGAATATTCCCCGACAGCAAGAATATTCCACGACCAACCGAATATTCACCGACCAAAAATAAATATTTTATAACCACTTGCTTATTTTGCAAAATTTGCACATTTCACCCATAATCAAAGTATTATATCAAATTAACCCCTTATTATTCACAATAATATTTAGAGAAAATTTGATTTTATTCATTAATAAGTTGGGGTCTTACAGTACTATTGGTAGTAACTTATTTCCTTATATACAGACAAATTTTTCTCCTATCTTTCGATGTGGGACTGAGATGTTACATCAATTGTAATCATACAATCTAGAACCTTTCATTGAGAATGTGGGATGACTATAAATAGGAGGTGACCTCATTTGGCCAAACCATCCAATTTAATCTTACAAACATCCTAACAAAAGTATTCTCTAAATTCTCATATATAAAGCACATGGGATTTAAAAATATCTAAGGCTCTAAGGGCGTAAAAAGTTTCCAAGTAGGGTCTTAAAGTTGAGACAATCAAATATTAGAATATTCTTGTTGTTCCATCGAATTATAATTATAATATATCTGCATATATAAGATAAGAAAAATTAATAACGAACTCATTTTAACTTATTCAATCTTATTGAATTATTGATATATAAATCATTTTTCATATTGTAATATTGTTTTATCGAAGTGAATATTATTTGTCAAAAACGTATATAAATACATCTATATTCATCAAGATTCGTATCCATTTTTAAGAGTTGTTTTATATTAATTTCACTTATTATAATATGTATTGATATTAAAATGAGATTTTCCCCCTTTTCATGCATATTTATAATTAATTTCATGTTAGCATGTATTTTTTTTTTTGGGATTCATGCTTATTTATAATTAATTTCATGTTAGCATGTATTTTATTTTATTTTTTGGGGGAAAAAAATGAATTTCTCAATTAAATTTGATACCCAAATATAATAACAATACTGATATTAATCAATCATGTTTCTCTATATTCTCGTCAGTGTGCGAGTCGGGAGGGTTCTATCAATCGGAGTTTCCAACCGCAGCGTGTAGCTTTCTTTTGTCGAGCACTGCCTCGCACCTGTAACATCTCCTCCTGGTACGACACAACACTCAATTTGTGGTCATTGTTTTTTAATTTTGTACTTTAAAACCTAGATATCCACCACTAACTTTGCTTGTTAGCTGTCCATCTAAAAGAAAAAAAAAATCCCCTTGAAAACTATACCAATTGACAGAAAACTTAGTACCAGCGAAGGAAAAATAAAAAATTGGCGGGTTAAAACAAATTTTGTTGGTCAAATTACGTGTTTCGGTTTAATTTTGTAGCTAGTTCGGGAATGGGGAAAAGAAAAGATTACGCCAATATTAGGTTGAATTATGATTTTTTTTTAAACCCTTAGGTTTCAGTTGGTGATTGGCAAAATATGAATTATATTGAATTACTACATTATTTATTGGGGGTGATGCTGACATATTTTTGTATATGCATGGATCACAGATTTCAGCATTGTTGTGAGAATGATTTAGAACAGCCCATAAGAACTCATGTTGTCATATTTGCATGGATTGAGATTCAAAATGAGGATACATTGCTTTGATTCAAAGTTCTTTTGTTCTTCACCCTCTCTGGTCCATTTACAACTTCCTTCTCGAACGTATGATTTCCTTTTGTACTTCAGATCTTCAATTACTATGTAATGATATCATCTGTTCTTTATATAAAGTCCAATCTATTCTTGCATAGATCACTATCAAATTCCAATTTTGGATGTAGTTTCTTGTGTTTCTTCTGCATTATTTTCTTGTTCTCTAATATGATAGACGTCTGATGTGTAGGGAAACTCATCTCTGGTATGTTTTACCCAATGAAGTGAAGAGTGAACAACTTTTAAACCAATACTTGGAAATTCTATCACCGTGTGAGAGAGAACATGTTTTTAGCATGCGCAGTGATGAATTGAGAAAAGGAGCTCTACTAGCCCGTGCGTTGGTTCGCACTACTATTGCAAGATGTATGACTATTCATCTACTTTTTCTTTCATCATTTGTGTATTTGTGTTACTTATTTACATCTGTCGGATGTACTGATGAAGTAAGTACTTATCCACCGTAATCGAGTCCAAAAGGAAGTAATTATGGTTATAAGAAAAATCAAGTGAATCTGAGCAAAACAGACTTTTGCCATGGTGTAAAACTTTCTGTTTGGTTATGTTAATTGAACTAGAGAAAGATGATTGTGACACTCCCAAAATATACATATTAACATATATGCTGGTACAGTAAGCACACAGAGACACCTAATTTTTTTTGAGATCTTGAAAACTCTATATGATTTGAGTATAGTAACATTTTGACGTAAAATTTTAATTATGTTAAGAAATCCAAGAATTTGCCAAAGAGCATCAATGTGATTATAAACATTTTAGGATTTTGTTCCTGTCTGAGCCTCTGAGGTCTGCATGTCTGGTAATTATACCTGCTGGAGATTGGAAGTCAGGCCCGTTATAAATGGCAGGTTGCTATTAATGATGTGAGACTGTATATTCTTTGTATTTCATTGACAAGCGAACGGTCATAATTTGCTGAAGCATTCCAACTAAATATTTTATTTTGGTCTTTTTATTATTATTATTATTGGTCTGTCATTAATTTATGAAAAGATATTTGATAGATTAAAGCCTTTAACAATATTATATATTACTAGATCAGATAAATCAAGTTAGTCCAAGGTCTTTGAAGTTCAGGAAGAACATCCATGGGAAACCTGAGGTTGGTTTGCTTTAAATTGTACCTTAGCTCTTTCCATTGCCGTGTTTCTGAGTGGTATGCACTTTAAACTTGTTCTGAAATATGTTGATAGGTAGAGTGGCTACAGAGCGATGATTGGTACCCACCACAATTGCATTTCAACATTTCACACACTGCATCTTTGGTAGCATGTGGAGTGACAATGGATTATCCAGTTAGTGACTTCATCATTCTTATTTGTACATCTAATATATGTATTTATGGCTAATCTCTTAAATAATTGACATTTATTGTTTTGGTGCTGTTATTTTTATTTAATTGAGTTTGAACTGATTATAGTTACCTTTCTGATTATAGATTGGCATTGATGTAGAAGAAAAGCAACGAAAGTTAAAACACAATATCTCGTCGTTCGCTCGGAGATTCTTTTCCCGACAAGAGGTGCAACTATTAAATTCTATTTCAGACCCAGAACTTCAGCGCCAGGAGTTTATAAAATTATGGACACTCAAGGTCAGCTAGATTTCCAGAGTAATTAACCGGCTATGTTATTCACCATCAAAGCATGGACTTATTATTTCAAAAAAAGAAAAGAAAAAAAAAGAATAGAAGTCTAGCGTTTTTGGTTCAATTGTTGGTATCGTATGTTTTGGCCCTTAGGGGATGCCTGATAAAATTTGAACGTGCGCAGGGAGTCAACACTCGCAAATCGAGAAATAATCCAAAATATTGAAGATCAACTTATTTTATATGTTAACTTAGATTAATTGAAGCTTGATCTGGAAAACACCCTCTGAGATTAAGGGCAATCAATTCCAATATTCAGCTGTTTTTTTCCGTATTTTAAGTAAAAGCACGTCCACTGCAAATATACGAGTAAGGAAGTGAAAGATATTTGAGAAAAGGAGTGTTTTCCAGATTTGTGAGATGAAAGGGATATTTTAGATATTATTTACTTTTATCATCCTGCATGGGAAAAATCTTATACTCTCATGCCCTTTTTTCCTTTTAAAATTATGTTTCATAATTCATTCCCACCATTTTGGAGCATGATTCTTATATGCTGGGGCACTATTTTGGATATATATGTCTGTGTCAGTGTGTGTGTGTGAGAGAGAGATCAAAAGGCAGCTAGATATATTTATATATTAATGAATTAAAAAGTTATTAGGTTATGCTATTATGCATAACTTTCATGGTTGATATATGTAAATCATACTTTATGATTCTAGCTTTTTTTTAACCTTGAAAAGGAAAAATACTTCCAGGAGGCATACGTTAAAGCATTGGGAATGGGCTTCTCTGGTGTTCCATTCAAAACCTTTACTATCCGGTCTATGAATGCTACTAAAGGAAGCTTTCGACCTTCTATGAACTCAAAATCTGAGGTATTTGATTAAACATGCCACTTTATTTGTTTCAGGAAGTATTAACATACCACTTTATTTGTTTCAGGAAGTATTAACTATTTCTATTAAAAAATTAATTGGGTTGAAGCTTGAAAGCACATGATTTTTAGAGGAAGAAAAAGTATAGATCATGGACACATGGAATATCCAGTCAATTTTCTTAAACAAATTCATATAATATATAAAAGCTGAAACGTAAAAACTCCCACATTAGAGCCCTTTTTAAAAAAAAAAAAAAATCTACTAAATACTTCCATATTAATTACAAAATTATAAAAAGCAGAAAAATAAAAAGGTCACATGTTAGAGCCCAGTTCTTTTGAAGTGCTAAATACTTCCAAATTAATTATTTCTTATGTAAGATCAAAGAATCCTACCTCAACCCAATCAAAACAATTTACACTAATACAAAAGTTTAAATATTCCAAGACTCTTAACAGACTCCAATACTTTTAAATATGTTATTTCGGTTATATTCTATGTGACTTTATAATCGATAGCCTTGTTGATTGGGCATCTATGGCCATACTATACAGATGCTATAGTAAGATCCTAGATTAATATTAATTTCATGAGATTGAAAGCTTTAAAACCATTTGATTTTATAGGCTTCAAAATGTATAAAATTTACAAAACGTTCTTGTGAATTAGTTATGTCAAGCAAGATAATGCAAACGAGTTCACGCAATATTCTGTCATTGTTTCAGCACTAATAGCTCGGGCATTCTGTCAGGGTTCTGAGATAATTGTTGAGACCTTGGAGGATCCCACCAACTGTGATGACGATTGGAAATTTTCACTCCTGGAATTGGCTGGTTCTCATTATGCAGCCATTTGCACAAAAAGGGACCGTGCTGTTAAAGGTGAGATTAAAATATTTTTATTGATATCTGGCAATGTGAAAGCACATAAATGCTTAAAAAATGGACTTTTTAACTTGTAGGCAAAGGGAACATTCCAATGGATACAAAAGTGTGGAAGACAATTCCCCTTGTTAAAGATGAATATGTTTCTGGGACAGATTCAGTTGTAGACTTGTAGCGATTGGTGGCTTGATGTAATGAGCAATTCTTTGGAATGGTATTTATTGGTGATGACCTAAATATTAACCAAATGTTTGTCACTCAAATTTAGAGGGAGTGTCTGTAACGCTGTTTCTTGCTTGGTCCTTTCAATGTTTGACCAGATCCACCTTGAGTAACTGAATCTGAGGATCACAAGTGTGCAAACTTGGCATACAAATGGGTAGGCAGGCCAGTTAATCTTTGTAGTTTCATCAAAAGCAAGACCGCTGTTGCTGATATATTCTACAGTTTTTGAAATTGTCATTGTGATTCTCTTGAGACAATTCTATGATTAATGTATATACTTAGCACAGTGATAAAATTTGTTGCACACCGTGATCAGGTTAAATAAACTTTTTACTGCACTCACAGTCCGCACCCAGCTTCAACGCCTAATTTGTAAAAACCTGATGATTTATTGATTTTCATTTACTTTGTATTCTGTATATTCTTCATTGTTTGTGAAATCTTGCCATGTGAGTAATGGGGGAATGGCATTTTTGAGGTATACGTGGATGTCCTTGTCAACTGGTTTCTATTCCGTCATCGGACACTTGTAGCATATGAAAACACTGAATTCTCAAGCCTCTACCATAAATCCTCATCATATGGAAACACTGAATTCTCAAGCCTCTACCATGAATCCTCGTCATATGAAAACACTGAATTCTCAAGCCTTTACCATAAATCCTCTTATGGTCCTGCATCTAGTAAATTCTTTTCGAAACATCTTTTCTTTCCTGCAGACATTTATTGACGAGACTCACATCTCCTAAAGGAGGTGGTATCAACCAAGTTTTTCTCTTTAGCCCTTTTCTACTTGATGACATTTGAACTCACATCTCATTTTGTTGTTCCAAGGCTATATTATATTTGTATATATGTTACATATTTGTAGTGTTATACTAAAAGCATGAATTTCTTGAAATATAGATTGCATAAAATAGAGCTGAAGAGAATAAATTCAGCTTGATCAAGTACTTGATTTGTTTCTTCCACTTTTTCCTAATCACTCTATACATTAAAAATTGAAATTTTATAGGATTAAATAACAATTATTTTCTTCCTATATTTTCTCTATACGAAAAATTACAGACTTTAAATGCATTCTAATTTTCAACCAAAATTTCAGTCCCTAAAGGCATACATTGTTAATATTACAAGCATGTTCATGTCCCGCTCATGTCTTAAAAAATGTGAAATCAGGTAATATATAAAGATGCTGCAATTTAGAACACTGGTAAAACAAAAGGCTGTTAGGGAACTTTTGAACTGAACCATCCAATGAACACCATGAATGACAAGAAACATAAAATTTATTCTTGATATTGACAGTTTTTATACAGACCTGCCATTACATGATTTCCTCTTGATGAACCTAAGGAATATGTAGAACTTGGCAAGAGTCGCTAGACAAATGCAAGTTTGTGATCTCATGCTAGACAAAGAACCAACTTTTCTCCAGATTGGAGATTAACACTTTATTTGAATCTTTTACAGAATCTTATTGATGTTATCTGTTTGGAAAAATCTATTAGTACTGTTGGAACTTGTGACTCATAACATAGAAGCTACTAGAAAAGGCTAGTGCGGAGCGTAGCGAAAGGCCGTACAAGAGTTTCTGGGTTGTTTTTGGAAAGGACATTATGGGTAATTGAGACATAATGTGAAGTAGGGTTGGAATAGAATTAATAGGTATAAATACTATCTATTGTAAAATCTTATATAACCAAAAAATCATCAATAAACAACAAGCCGCCTGTGGAGTACCCAAACTGGGAAACCACGTAAAATCTCTGTGTTATTCTTAATTCTCTATTGTTTGTACGTGTGTGTGATCCTATATTCTAACAAGCACATTTACCTCTAGTTTGACCCAGTGGTAATGGCATCAAGCTAAGCTCAATCTTTCCTTCTAAACTACATGCGTAGTTTTGATGCAATTGACCACTCTTATTATTCCTTGGAGGAAATCTATTGTCTCGAAATTGAGTAGCACTCCTTGTTCTCCATTTAGTGGCAAACAAATCCTTCCTTGAAGTGTCTTTGTCCAACAACCAACGATGCAACCAACAGAAACACTCATATCCTGCTAAACATCTTCAGCTTAATTTAGGATTTTCGTTGTTCTCTCTTAAAAACCAACACAACCTTCACGGAGTTGGTGTCCAGAGTCCAACAAGCACGAGTGGATCAGCAGAAAATTTCACAAATATTGATCTTGTAAACAGTTTCATCCATATTTGGTGATTGCATAGCCACCATCGTTGACCCTTTGCTCCCATGGAATTGGAAGAACTATTGAATTCTTGGACTATATTCGTGGGCTCACTCATCATAAATTATAAAAATCTTGGCAATTCATTACCAATAGTCATGGCAAGAACAGAATCCATTTCTGAAATGGTGGAAACGAGTTGCATCTCTAACAACAAACTGACGATCAACAATCTTGCTAACCAGCTTTATAAACAAATGACAATCTCCACACACCCTTAGGTTCTTTGTCACGAGAATCTCTGTCCCCACACTAGAGTTCAAGAGTGCAAAAGCAATGGCCAACCTTTCACTGTGAACTCCCATGCTACTAGCAAGCTCTGAATTTCTTCTATCTTGATCATACTCATTAGGCTTGTCAGTTTCCCTAATTATATCTTCCAACCTATCCAGCATTGCATATATCCCCTCTGTTTGAGGGTGACTTCTATCTCCAACCAAAAAGAGGTGAGTCCTCCCTTCATACTCAACATAACTACACCCAGGGTCCTTTCTGAGCTTCTGTTCTCTCATCATCACCCGAACTCTTAATATTCCCTCCATGTTATCTGCCTCAGAGTATATATTAGATAATAAGACATAGTAACCAATATTTGTTGGTTCAAGCTTGATGACCCGCTGAAAAGCTAACTCAGCTAGCTCCACATTACTGTGGATTTTGCAAGCACCCAAAAGTGCACCCCATACAGCACCATCAGGTTCCTCTGACATTGATTCAATGAGAGAGCGAGCTTCCTTAAGTCGACCTGCTCGACCTAAAAGATCCACGATGCAAGAATAATGCTCTGAACCCGGCCGCAATCCATACATTCTCTCCATTGCATTAAAATACCCCAAGCCCCTATCAGTCAATCCTGCATGGCTACACGCAGACAAAACACTGACGAAAACCGTTCCATCTGGATGAATGCCCGACCTTATCATCTCGTCAAAAAGCTGCACAGCAATCTCTCCTTGCCCATGTATTCCATATCCACCAATAATCGCTGTCCAGGATACTAAGTTCTTCTCTGGCATGTCATTAAAGATAGCATGTGCTCTCATCAAATTACCACATCTAGCATGCATATTAATCAGGGCATTTTGAAGGAACCGATTGAATCCAAAACCACTGCGCTCTATTTTCTGTTCTACCTCACTACCAACCTTTGGGGTACCAAGATTAGCACAAGATGACAGAACCCCAACAAGTGTCACGGGGTCGGGACACATACCCAACAATTCCATCTCGTGATAAAGGTCCAAAACAAGAGTAGCATGACCATTTTGTGCATACCCAGATATCATGGCATTCCAAGTAATTAAACCCTTTTCAGGCATGTCATCAAACAACTTCCTAGCATGTTCAACCGATCCACACCGAACATACATTGTAAGTAAGCAATTCCCTACAGACAAATCAGTGTCCAGACCACACTTGACAATAAAACAATGCAGTGAAACCCCAAATCCCAAATGCAATGGAGCAGTACAGCCCGGAATCAAACCCAACATTGTAACAGCGTTTATGGATACACCCGCCAACCTCATTTGAGAAAGTAACACAATAGCATTCAATAGTTGAGAATTCTGAGCGTACCCAGCAATCAAAGCATTGTAACAGACAGTGAGCGTCCTTGAATGAGGACTTTCATCGAACAGCTTACGTGCATTTTCAATCAAAAAAAATTTACAGTACATAGAGATTAAAGCAGTCTGGACAAAAGGTTCGTACAGGCATCCGGTTCTGATGACATGGGCGTGGAGCTGTGCGCCGGGGATGGGGAGAGATAGAATGGCACAAGATTTGAGGGTGAAAGGGAAGACGAAGGCATTTGGTGAAGCGCCGGAGCGGAGCAACTGGGGGTAGAGGTAGAGGGCTTGTTGGTATTGGCCTTGTTTGGCTAGCTCTCTTAGCTGCGTGTGCCATGAGCTACAGCTACTATAATAGTAATTTCCGGTGGTTTGAAAGTGTTGTGGGAAAAGTCTGGTTGTGCCGATGCAGTATAGAGTGATGGGTAGTCTGGTCATAGCATGATGCACCTTTGGGCTGCTGCTTGTATCCTCCGCCCTGACCCTTTTTGGAATTAACTTAGCACGCTCAGTGAGTTAAATGCTAATAATCCAAAGACAAAAATAGTGAGCGACATGAGGAGGATTTATATAAATTATGTTTAGTAAAATATGAATTTTATAAAATTTGGAGAAATAAATAAAAAGATATAAAAAATAATAATATATTTAAAATTGTAGGGACAAAAGAGTAAAAAAAATTGAAAAAGTGAGTCCTAATTGCATCTGCATAACTAATAAATATGAAATAATTAAGATGTGTCTTGTGGATTTAAGTAAATATATGATTTGACTCAACATATATAACATAACTTATACGAGAGTAGATTCTCTGTCCCTAATTTGTCTGTCCCTCTCTGGCCCCCCACTTACAATTTGACACTTGGCTTTTTTTTTTTAATATCAATTAAGTCTAACTTAACAGTGTTAACTTATAACCAGTCTCTTCATCTTCGACATCACGTCTCTCCTCTAACGTTTACATCATTTCTGAGAATCACTCTGATCAATTTTTCTTTCATCTTCATAACTCACCAACTCAAATCAAATGCTTTGAGTTTACCTTTTTTTGGTCAATCTGGAAAGGGGAAGAGCACAACTCCACAAACCGGTATTCATCTTCTTCGTTCTTATGCCATATAAGTTTTTCTTCTTCTTAGTTTTGTTTTTTTCTATATTGAAGAGATTCCCTATTCTCAAGTTCTGTATTTTTTAAACTTTGTGACAACTTGAGTTCTGCTTGTCTTTGTTAAATATTATTATGTACACTTTTTAATTGATATTTCCCATCTGATAGGAATTGGTTTTCCACTAAAGGTCATGAACTTTACAGATAGCAGTGTGGAATATGAAACTTAAGGACGTCGAAAGTTAGATTTCAATAGTGGTATTAACTTGAATCATTTTGTAGACAATAAAAGTAACGAAGCTAAGTTGGATGGTGCAAAAGGTAACAAAAATGTTGGTTCAGTTCATTCTAGAATTCGGCAAGAGCTAATTCCAGTAATTGGCATGGAGTTTGCAACAGAACAACAAGCATTTGACTTTTACAATACATATGCATATCATGTTGGCTTCAGTGTTAGAAGAAGTAAAGCACACAAACGCGAAGATAATCAGTTGAGAGATAGGCTTTTTGTTTGTTCTGCTGAAGGTAAACGTGGATATGATAAACGTGATGTTTATGCGAAATCTCATCGGGCTGAGACAAGATTCGAGTGTAAAGCAAGGATGAAAATCAATTGTCATTTAACAGGTAAGTTTCAGGTCATTGAGTTTGTGAGTGATCATACACATGTGACTTCAAGTCCTAGAAAGACCCATTTTTTTAGGTCTCATAGGAGCATGAATCTAGCACAAATCGCTGAAGCTGATATGGCTGACTGTTCAGGTATTGCTCCAAAAGCTACTTTTGAATTTTTGAGTAGGCAAGCTGGTGGTCGTCAATATCTTGGATTTATTCCTGATGATTATAAGAATTATTTGCGCACTAAGAGAACGAGGGAAATGAAGGTAGGGGATACAGGTGGTGTGTTGGAATATTTACAACAAATGCAATTAAATGATCCCAATTCTTTTTATGCTATACAAGTGGATGCAGATGATCTAATAACTAACATTTTTTGGGCCGATGCAAGGATGATGGTAGATTTTGATTACTTTGGTGATGTGGTATGTTTTGATACAACATATAGAAAAAACAAAGAAGGAAGGCCTTTTGCCATGTTTGTTGGGGTGAATAATCATAAACAAACAATTATATTTGGTGCTGCATTATTATATGATGAGACTACTGCAACTTTCGAGTGGTTGTTTGACACTTTTGCCAAGGCTATGTCTGGAAAGAAACCTAAGACAATTCTTACAGACCAAGATGCTGCAATGGCTAAAGCATTAAGTTCAAAATGGCAAGAAACTAAACATCGATTATGCATTTGGCACATTTATCAAAATGCAGCCAAACATCTCAGCAGTGTTTTTGAGAAGTTCAGATATTTTTCCAAAGATTTTAGTTCTTGCATATATGATTATGAGGATGAAGATGACTTTTTGAATGCGTGGAAAAACATGCTTGAAAAATATGGACTCCAAGACAATGATTGGTTACACCGATTGTTTGGTATAAAGGAAAAATGGGCATTAGTTTATGGCCGGGAAACTTTTTGTGCAGATATTACCACCACCCAACGCAGTGAAAGCATGAATAGTTGTCTAAAAAAGTATGTAAGTTACAAACATGATTTGATGCGATTTTTTCAACATTTTTAAAGATTGGTTGATGATCGTCGTTTTGAAGAATTAAAGGCTGACCATAATGCAAGTCAAAGTTTTCCTGCATTATCGTCCCCAGTGGAAATCTTAAAACATGCAGCAAGTGTTTACACACCAAAGATGTTTAAGGTATTTCAGAGTGAGCTATGTAAAGCTCATGATTGTGCCTTGAACTTCTTTGACGAGTTTGGAACAGTGAGCAAATACATACTTAGCCCTCATGGGAAACATTCCCACCATAAAGTCATGTACGACTCAATAGATGGTAAGATTTCATGCAGTTGTAAGAAGTTTGAGTTTGTAGGAGTCTTGTGTGCACATGCTTTAAAGGTTCTGTCTGCAAGAAATGTTAAGAGGATTCCTAGTCAGTATATATTGAATAGATGGACAAAAACAATTAAGGTTGAGAGTGCAAAAGTCAGTTGCAATACTGCATGTGAAAGTGACCCAAGGGCAGAGATAGTGAAGCGTTATAGAGACTTATGTCGATTAAACATTCGACTTTCAACAAGAGCAGCAGAATCTGAAAATGCATATCAAATTGCTTTATTAGGAATTACCAAGGCAATGGCGGAGGTTGATGCATGTTTCAAAGAAAAAACAGTTGAAGAAGCTCCACAAGCCCCATCACCAGCCATGAATAATGTGTCTGTTCTTAGTGGAAGTATTCTTATGGATGATAATGCTAACAGTAGAGTGAAAGGAATTAAAACCAAAGCAAGAGTGGTTGGTACATATAGTAGGCCGAGAAGTGCTTTGGAAAAGAACAAAAGAAAGAAAATGACTCGAAATAAAGCTGTGCAACCACCGAGTGTTTCATCTACACAAATTGTTATGCCTTCTACAGTTCAAATCCAACAGGTATTTTTTTCCCTTTTAAAGTAGTATAAATACTTTTATGGCTAGGCTTATACTTATCTCTGTCTAATTGAAATGCAAGGACCCAATTGAGCAAAACTTATCACACAGAGCATCACTCTATTATCCAGTCAATCAGTCAAATGCAATGCCTCCACAAATGCAATTTAGACCGCGAATTCAACTTTCTCAGGTATTTATAGTTTCTCATTACCTTTAAATTATAATATTACTTGTAAAGGATATCACTTTGGAAACAAGTATAATTAACTTTGATTCAGATAATTTTATTGTGCTTCTTATTTTCTGTATACAAACCAGCAACAATTTATGGGAAGCTATGATACCATAAACAATGAGGAATCTTCCACCAACATGGTTAACCTATCACAGGTAGTATAATGCATTCAATTAAATTATTTTGCCATGACTATTACTTTTTCAAATAATATTAGTCATATCTCTTTACATATGAATATGTTTATAAGTACAGACACAATTCCCATTGAGAGGAGTAGACTTGTTTGGCTCTCAACTCACAAGCCAAGAAGATTCATATATGGGGAGACGTCAATTTGCGCAATGAGAAGACAAAGTACTGGAAAAGCTGGGAAAATTGGGAAAACTTTTGGTTATGTGTCTTAGTCAAATGGTTGTGGAGTTGACTATAGTTAGTTAATTATTTTGATTTTTCCATGAAGTGACTTTTATATGTATGGTTTGTGTCCTAAGGGGAATTGATTGTTGTTAATTTGGAAGAGCATGACAGTTTTTTCTGGATTTAATATTATAGGAATGGTTTATGCCATAATTGAAACGATTGATAAGTTGGATTAGTTTGGCTATTTTATAGAGATGATTGCTCTCATCTTTTCCTTTCTTTTGTGTTTTAATGTAAATGAATCATATGGATATTCATTTTAAACACTCACAGTGCACTTAAATCATTATATGCCTGTAGCACAATTTGTTCATTCACAAAACCAAATTACATCAACATACTGTAAAGTGAAATCTAAGTTTGACATTTTCTCAAACACTTAGAGTGCACTTCAACCATCCTACCATTCTATAACATTTGGTCCATTCACGGATCCAAATTACAACACACAATAATCTGACAAAGTTCTATACATCAATTCTTCAACTAGAATGTCCTCTTCATATTTTTCAAGCATTTAGGAATTCCTCTCCAATATCTTCATCCCAGACCCATTGAATTCCAAATGTAGAGTCGACATTTTAAAAACTAGTTCACAGACAAAAGGGAATGCCATCATCAAAGCAAACAGTGGAACGATGAATACCGGTTTGTGGAGTTGTGCTCTTCCCCTTTCTAGATTGACCAAAAAAAAGGTAAACTCAAAGCATTTGATTTGAGTTGGTGAGTTATGAAGATGAAAGAAAAATTGATCAGAGTGATTCTCAGAAATGATGTAAACGTTAGAGGAGAGACGTGATGTCGAAGATGAAGAGACTGATTATAAGTTAACACTGTTAAGTTAGACTTAATTGATATTAAAAAAAAAAAGCCAAGTGTTAAATTGTAAGTGGGGGGCCAGAGAGGGACAGACAAATTAGGGACAGAGGATCAACTCTCAACTTATACCTAATACTATTATTTTATAGTTCTGGTGATGTCAAATACGATATTATCTATTAGTTACTTAAATTCTTTTAATTTATAGATTTTGAAAAGAAAAAAAGACTATATAATTTTTTTGTCAAAATTGTCGAAAGCCTTAATTACGTCTAAAAAGCATAAAATCCCAAAGTTTATTTGGGCACTTGAATTTATTATTTTTATGAGTAAAATGATATTTTTTAAAAATTGTCTATATATAAAAATAAGGGTTAAGTTCAGATGACCATCTGGGGTTTGGGCGGTTTCCCACTTAACCACCTGTAGTCAGTAAAGCTACATTTAAACACCCGACCTTTTGAGTAAAAGTGAAAACGTTACATTTTCCATCCAACTTAATTGTGAGTGTATGTCAAGCGCCAAAAGCGCGTGAAAAATGGCTTTAACAATTGAAAAAGACTGAAATAGCCCCTTCTTCTTCCTTTAACTTTTAAAAGACATTCCTCTCCTTTTCTCTCTCTCTCTCCGCACAAATTGTTAACGAAGTAAAGTAGTAGTGGTGGTAGTGGTGCCAAATCTGAGATGGAGCTTTGGAGATGCTAATGGGTTGTTTCGTACAGTTGTCGGAAGCTATGGAGATTTCCCTCGCTGATTTTACAGATTTATTACTCCATAGTCTCCATTAATCAGTTTTAGGTGTTTATTCTTTCATTTTGATTTGTTCAAATGGATGTATTAACTTCCAGATCTAAAATATGGAAACTGCTAGGTTCTGCCATATTTGGGGTTTCCGATTTCGACATATGTGTTGTTTCCCCCATCTTCTTTGTTGCTTATTATCTTATTGTTGAATTTGATTTTGGGGGTTTTTATTTCGCCAGAGCATCGATTTTTTGGTTTGGTTTCTGGCGTCCCAATCGGTGATATGGGTCTCCTAAGAAGTCTCAGCCATGGAAGCTTTAAAAAGAGCTGGAATATCAGCTCCATTTGAGCTCCAAGCAAAGGAAGGACTAGTTTTAGTAAACGGAACAACAGTTGGCTCAGCAATGCCTGCTACGGTTTGTTTCGATGCCAATATATTCTCTCTCCTAGCTGAGGTACTCTTTGAGCTTGTTTGTGACTATTACAATAATGGGTTGCCTTCAAATTTGAGTGGGGGTCCGAATCCAAACTTGGATTATGGGTTCAAAGGTGCAGAGATAGCTATGGCTTCATATTGCTCTGAGCTTCAATACCTAGCAAATCCGGTCACTACACATGTGACGCCCCCAAAATTAGGTATACATCACCCATCTTGGATCGTCAGATATATAGTACAAAATACAAATACAACTTACTAATACAACTGTCGTGTACAATACGACAAAACATAAACTGTGAGTTTGAATACAAATATTATCTTCTAGAGAGTATTCATACTCAAAAGGAGTCCTCATTACATTTATTAACACGCTATTACATAGAATAGTGAGGACTACTAACTAATACTATCATTCGAACCATCACTCCGTTCCCCGACTTGCCCCAGCTACGTTCTCATTTCCTGAAGAGAACAGTGAAAGAAAGGGTGAGCTCAACTAGCCCAGTAAGAAATATTATGACTAAGATAATGCAGAATAAATTATCATTAGCCTTCAACAATGTTAAACTGATAAAATATAATAGACATCAAGTTTAACTGCAGCGAAAAAAATAATCCATTAAAAGAGTCAAGTAGAAAATAAACTCTACTATCTTTTATGATTTAAAAAGTTTTTCAACACTGTGATCGCTGAGACTCAGCTTAATAAAATAATCCACATCATCGAATCACCCCTGCACTACGGCCAAGGATATTCGTATATTCATTAATGGTCATGATCATGCCAACAACTGTCCATCAATGCACTACGGGCCAATGAGGACTTTTACCACATCATTTGTAACATTACGGTCATGATTGTGACAACCCCAAAATAGGTCCATTCCACCCAACCCATTCTGAGTCGTCAAATACATGGTACAGAAAACAACTACAACTTTATTACAACAATTGTCGTGCAAAATACAACAACACATATGCTGTGAGTTTGGATACAAATATATACCAAATGTGACATTGGACACCATCATGTATCAGCACTTCACAAAGGTACCTTACATAAAGGTATAGTCAAAAACTGTTCTAGAAATTAGAATATTTGGGAAGTGCTCAAGGAAATCTTCGTACATGGGAGGCCACGCATCTAGATTATGATAGATATCATATGGCCACAGAATTATCCTTGGTTGACCCAATAGACCCCAAAGAAAAACGAGAAGATTACTATCATATTCTTCCCAATGGTGAGTCTTCTCTTGACTTATCATTATCTCCACTGTCTCTAATTGAGAATTATACTTCAAACAAACACCAAGATTATATGGGTAGTGCCCATAGATATACTCAGCAAGTGGATGAGCACAACCCTGTCTTATGATGACACGAGGTTGTATGTCATCAGACATCTTGTATGATAGTGACAAAACACCCTTCCAACGTTGGGTTCGCCTCGCCCTATTTTCTTCACCAAATATAACTACTAAATGATGACCACCGTTCTATTCCCTTGTTACCCCCGCTCGACCCAGCTACACTCTTATTACCTGAAAGGAATTGTGAAGCAAAAGGGTGAGCACAACTAGCTCAGTAAAGAATATCATGACTAAAGATAATTCAATTATCAATAGCCGTCATCAACATTAAATCAGAGATTTAGAACATATGGTAAATGATAAAAATTTCAACCATAGTTGCAGCGGAACGAGCAATCCATTAGAAGAGTCAAATAGACTATAAAGTCTATTATCTTCTCCATGTTAAAAATCCACCAACACTGTTTTATCCATGTAACATCACTCAACAGTTCCTTTCCACAATCATATGAATAACTCATAATCATAATTGTGACTATAAATTTTTCTTCGCACCCAGGACGAAGAATATTTTCATCACATGTCTTTACCTGAAACATCAAAGATCATGGTTATACCAAATCACAGTTCCTGTTCATAATCATACTAATAAATCCATCTTTGCACTACGACCAAAGATATTCAACAACAGTTCATCTTTGCACTACAGGCCAAAGATATTCATCAACAGACCATCTTTGCACTACAGGCCAAAGATATTCAACAACAGTTCATCTTTGCACTACATGCCAAAGATATTCATCAATAATTCATCTTTGCACTACGGCCAAAGATATTCATCAACAGTTCATATTTGCACTACAGGCCAAATATATTAATATCTCAAAGAAATATATAATCATTTCAGAATTTATATAAACAATAATTATAACCATGTTGATCAATTCACCTTTGCACTTAAGCTTAAGATATTCAATTATAAATTCAATGGTCATGATCATACCAGTCACAATTCAACTTTGCACTACAGGCCAAAGAGAACCCTAGTCATGATCATACCAATAATCTACCCATCTTTACACTCCAGTGAAAGAGAATTTCAACATCAGGGTTATAAAAATGTTATATATGATGATAAAAATAATATGATCAACATATAGTTTTAATCTCAAGAGTAATATTCGTAACTCATGAATAGTAATTCCAACACAAAAGATAGAAATTCTACAATAAAATTCATACCAATATTTCGGTATAATGATATTGAAAGAATAACATTACTTAAATTTATAAACAATTTATTTTAATTGTTTACACTTTACTAATTAATGCATTTAATCATCATAAAATGCCAACTCTTGTAATTTCATCATCAATAACCAAAACCCTCATCAAAAATCTGCATATACCTCATATAGGATTCTCAAGCCATAAAATCCTATTTTCCAATTTTCTTTCTTCACAAAACATATTTAATTCATTTACTCATAACTAGACCATTTTCATGAAAAATACCAAATCAGTTTCAAAAATATTTCTTTTCTGGGATTTAGCATAATATAGTCCCATAGTGAACATATATTTTTCTCAGAATTTTTAAAAGTCATTTACTATTTTTCATATGGCCAAAATAGCCGAATATTTAGACATTTATCAAAAATTGTACTTTTGTCTAAAAATTCTGAAATTTACAGAGTATACTTCTATCATATACATGTACTCCCAATAAAAATTTCATCAATTTTGGAGTTAACCACAAGGAATTATAAGATGTTACTTTTAAAATAGTCTTTTCTCATAAAATTCATAACTCTCAATCTATACATCCAAAAATCACCATTTTTGGACACAATCAATAAAACTCATCAAAATATCATTTCAAATTTTTCCAGAATTTTTGAAGATCAGAAAAATTACGAAACTGAAAATCATAACAACCCTTAAAAGCCATTACTATCCCTTACTATCCCTTACTATCCCTTACAATCCCTTACTATCCCTTACCTCAAAAGAGCAGTACTTCTGACCGATATGCAAAGCCGAAGGAACTTGCACTGAATAGCAACTCTTAAAGTATCTAAATACTCACAAAATATGCTTCATAATATAGAGAGAGAAAGAGAGAAAGCTTATGTTTCTGGTGTGATTTTCAATTCTAACTTAGCCCTCTATTTATAGGAAAATTTTGGTAGGTTTGACCTGCAACCTGATGGCTTTACCTGCTACTATTCCCACCCACCACATTTGAAATATAATTCAGCACATTTCTTCACCAACCACAAGTGGGGCCCACCAATTCTAGAATTTTCCACCAAAATGATAAACTCTGAAAATTCAACAATTTCTGAACCAGTCATCTCGTAAAATTCATAATAAATCATACGTTCATTTTTAACGGTTCAAAATTTGTGGGCATATACTCAACTTATATATGTATAACATATCCAAAAATTACCACGATCCAACGGTCGGATTAAAAATTATAACCCTCGCAAAATATCTCAAAAACCCTGATTTTTAATACCTCCATTCCGACAAAAATACTGATAAAAACCTCAACATTAACTCCTTCATTTTTAACCACAAAAATATATCCCTCGTTTATATCCACATAAAATAAATATTTCCTTATCATATGAATCAATAATTAATTATTCACAAATAATATTACAGAATCACATTTATGACAACCAGGCCGTTCCCAGGAAAGAGGGGGCTTTCCAATAAAGATTTCTCCTTACTGGCGCGCAATTAGATGACCAAACCTCTCCTTAGACAGAACTTTCTAGACATTGCCAATAATGTTATCTAATAATATTATTCAAATAATATGAATTATTGATCTGATAATAGAAAATACTGTGCAGCAACAATTATTGAAACAACAATAATATAAAATATCAACGCAGCAATTATTGAATCAATAAAATAAAATATTGAACAGTAATTACTGTAACAATTATTGAGTAGTGCCTTCTTACGTAAGAATCAATAATTTCAAAAATACTATGCAATACCGTGTGCTACTGTGCAATAACGCGTATTACTGTATTTTAACCACCGGGTATTCCAACAGTGTTAACGGTAACAACTACGCCGTTATTTGTAAAAACTCAAATTTGTCGTTTTCCTTCACCCGACAGTTATTCGTTATGGGGCCCACAAATAGCTGCGCCGTCGTACGAATATTCCCCGACAGAAAGAATATTCCACGACCAAACGAATATTCCCCGACAACAATAATTATTTTATAACCACTTGCTTATTTTGAAAAAAAATTCATATTTCACCCATAACTTTAAACTTTTATCAATTTAACCATTTACTGAATAGTAATTATAAGAAAAATTGAATACTTTTATTTCATAAAATTCGGGGTCTTACAATCTCCCCTCCTTATGAAATTTCGTCCCCGAAATTTACGTACCTGGTATTTCAAAGAGTTGAGAATACCTTGCTTTCATTTCAGATTCCATCTTCCCTATCATCATGATTTCTCCATTGCTCATCTCCTGTATTTCAGATATCATTCTAGAATACAGCTTCAAAATAAGGGTTAATTTAACAAATTAACATATCACATAATATCTCGATATTATGACTGACCAACAAATAAGCTTAGGTAGGACACACTAGCGAAGGATTTACTCATCTCTCCCCTCCTAGTTATATTCCCCGATCTCCGCCAAAGATCATATCCCTAAGCTCTGATACCACCTGTGACAACCCCAAAATAGGTCCATTCCACCCAACCCATTCTGAGTCGTCAAATACATGGTACAGAAAACAACTACAACTTTATTACAACAATTGTCGTGCAAAATACAACAACACATATGCTGTGAGTTTGGATACAAATATATACCAAATGTGACATTGGACACCATCATGTATCAGCACTTCACAAAGGTACCTTACATAAAGGTATAGTCAAAAACTGTTTTAGAAATTAGAATATTTGGGAAGTGCTCAAGGAAATCTTCGTACATGGGAGGCCACGCATCTAGGTTATGATAGATATCACATGGCCACAGAATTATCCTTGGTTGACCCAATAGACCCCAAAGAAAAACGAGAAGATTACTATCATATTCTTCCCAATGGTGAGTCTTCTCTTGACTTATCATTATCTCCACTGTCTCTAATTGAGAATTATACTTCAAACAAACACCAAGATTATATAGGTAGTGCCCATAGATATACTCAGCAAGTGGATGAGCACAACCCTGTCTTATGATGACACGAGGTTGTATGTCATTAGACATCTTGTATGATAGTGACAAAACACCCTTCCAACGTTGGGTTCGCCTCACCCTATTTTCTTCACCAAATATAACTACTAAATGATGACCACCGTTCTATTCCCTTGTTACCCCCGCTCGACCCAGCTACACTCTTATTACCTGAAAGGAATTGTGAAGCAAAAGGGTGAGCACAACTAGCTCAGTAAAGAATATCATGACTAAAGATAATTCAATTATCAATAGCCTTCATCAACAATAAATCAGAGATTTAGAACATATGGTAAATGATAAAAATTTCAACCATAGTTGCAGCGGAACGAGCAATCCATTAGAAGAGTCAAATAGACTATAAAGTCTATTATCTTCTCCATGTTAAAAATCCACCAACAATGTTTTATCCATGTAACATCACTCAACAGTTCCTTTCCACAATCATATGAATAACTCATAATCATAATTGTGACTATAAATTTTTCTTCGCACCCAGGACGAAGAATATTTTCATCACATGTCTTTACCTGAAACATCAAAGATCATGGTTATACCAAATCACAGTTCCTGTTCATAATCATACTAATAAATCCATCTTTGCACTACGACCAAAGATATTCAACAACAGTTCATCTTTGCACTACAGGCCAAAGATATTCATCAACAGACCATCTTTGCACTACAGGCCAAAGATATTCAACAACAGTTCATCTTTGCACTACATGCCAAAGATATTCATCAATAATTCATCTTTGCACTACGGCCAAAGATATTCATCAACAGTTCATATTTGCACTACAGGTCAAATATATTAATATCTCAAAGAAATATATAATAATTTCAGAATTTATATAAACAATAATTATAACCATGTTGATCAATTCACCTTTGCACTTAAGCTTAAGATATTCAATTATAAATTCAATGGTCATGATCATACCAGTCACAATTCAACTTTGCACTACAGGCCAAAGAGAACCCTAGTCATGATCATACCAATAATCTACCCATCTTTACACTCCAGTGAAAGAGAATTTCAACATTAGGGTTATAAAAATGTTATATATGATGATAAAAATAATATGATCAACATATAGTTTTAATCTCAAGAGTAATATTCGTAACTCATGAATAGTAATTCCAACACAAAAGATAGAAATTCTACAATAAAATTCATACCAATATTTCGGTATAATGATATTGAAAGAATAACATTACTTAAATTTATAAACAATTTATTTTAATTGTTTACACTTTACTAATTAATGCATTTAATCATCATAAAATGCCAACTCTTGTAATTTCATCATCAATAACCAAAACCCTCATCAAAAATCTGCATATACCTCATATAGGATTCTCAAGCCATAAAATCCTATTTTCCAATTTTCTTTCTTCACAAAACATATTTAATTCATTTACTCATAACTAGACCATTTTCATGAAAAATACCAAATCAGTTTCAAAAATATTTCTTTTCTGGGATTTAGCATAATATAGTCCCATAGTGAACATATATTTTTCTCAGAATTTTTAAAAGTCATTTACTATTTTTCATATGGCCAAAATAGCCGAATATTTAGACATTTATCAAAAATTGTACTTTTGTCTAAAAATTCTGAAATTTACAGAGTATACTTCTATCATATACATGTACTCCCAATAAAAATTTCATCAATTTTGGAGTTAACCACAAGGAATTATAAGATGTTACTTCTAAAATAGTCTTTTCTCATAAAATTCATAACTCTCAATCTATACATCCAAAAATCACCATTTTTGGACACAATCAATAAAACTCATCAAAATATCATTTCAAATTTTTCCATAATTTTTGAAGATCAGAAAAATTACGAAACTGAAAATCATAACAACCCTTAAAAGCCATTACTATCCCTTACTATCCCTTACTATCCCTTACAATCCCTTACTATCCCTTACCTCAAAAGAGCAGTACTTCTGACCGATATGCAAAGCCGAAGGAACTTGCACTGAATAGCAACTCTTAAAGTATCTAAATACTCACAAAATATGCTTCATAATATAGAGAGAGAAAGAGAGAAAGCTTATGTTTCTGGTGTGATTTTCAATTCTAACTTAGCCCTCTATTTATAGGAAAATTTTGGTAGGTTTGACCTGCAACCTGATGGCTTTACCTGCTACTATTCCCACCCACCACATTTGAAATATAATTCAGCACATTTCTTCACCAACCACAAGTGGGGCCCACCAATTCTAGAATTTTCCACCAAAATGATAAACTCTGAAAATTCAACAATTTCTGAACCAGTCATCTCGTAAAATTCATAATAAATCATACGTTCATTTTTAACGGTTCAAAATTTGTGGGCATATACTCAACTTATATATGTATAACATATCCAAAAATTACCACGATCCAACGGTCGGATTAAAAATTATAACCCTCGCAAAATATCTCAAAAACCCTAATTTTTAATACCTCCATTCCGACAAAAATACTGATAAAAACCTCAACATTAACTCCTTCATTTTTAACCACAAAAATATATCCCTCGTTTATATCCACATAAAATAAATATTTCCTTATCATATGAATCAATAATTAATTATTCACAAATAATATTACAGAATCACATTTATGACAACCAGGCCGTTCCCAGGAAAGAGGGGGCTTTCCAATAAAGATTTCTCCTTACTGGCGCGCAATTAGATGACCAAACCTCTCCTTAGACAGAACTTTCTAGACATTGCCAATAATGTTATCTAATAATATTATTCAAATAATATGAATTATTGATCTGATAATAGAAAATACTGTGCAGCAACAATTATTGAAACAACAATAATATAAAATATCAACGCAGCAATTATTGAATCAATAAAATAAAATATTGAACAGTAATTACTGTAACAATTATTGAGTAGTGCCTTCCTCCGTAAGAATCAATAATTTCAAAAATACTATGCAATACCGTGTGCTACTGTGCAATAACGCGTATTACTGTATTTTAACCACCGGGTATTCCAACAGTGTTAACGGTAACAACTACGCCGTTATTTGTAAAAACTCAAATTTGTCGTTTTCCTTCACCCGACAGTTATTCGTTATGGGGCCCACAAATAGCTGTGCCGTCATACGAATATTCCCCGAAAGAAAGAATATTCCACGACCAAACGAATATTCCCCGACAACAATAATTATTTTATAACCACTTGCTTATTTTGAAAAAAAATTCATATTTCACCCATAACTTTAAACTTTTATCAATTTAACCATTTACTGAATAGTAATTATAAGAAAAATTGAATACTTTTATTTCATAAAATTCGGGGTCTTACAATGATTATACCGAATAATCCCTGGTCATAATCATACCAAGTCCATCTATGCACTACAGGTCACAGATGACTTTCAACATTTTATAAACATGAGGATGATGACAATGATATAAGAATTCAATAAAACAAGTTCAAGAATTAATTTATCCAGGAATTAATAACGTCCAAATTGTCAACATGATACTGCTTTGTGGAGTAAAATTCAAGAATGATCAGGAAAATATTTTCATGAATAGATACTAGATGAAGCGCAAATGTCAAGGATATTCCATAAATTTCATGGAGTATAGAAGTCAAAACTTAACCAACTGAGTATAATAAAGAATGGAATAACAAAAGAAATCACCATGCATGCGATAGACCGCACAGACAGGTTATTCCAACAGAATAATAAATAATGAAACCAGGTCCGGCGTAAACGCACAGACAGGATATTCCGACAGAATAATAAATAATGGAACCAGGTCCGGCGTAAACGCACAGACAGGATATTCCGACAGAATAATAAATAATGGAACCAGGTCCGGTGTAAAACACACAGACAGGATGTTCCAACAGAATAATAATAAAAATGGAACCAGGTCCGGTGTAAAACACACAGACAGGATGTTCCAACAGAATAATAATAAAAACGGAACCAGGTCCGGTGTAAAACACACAGACAGGATGTTCCAACAGAATAATAGAAGAATGTCACCAAGTATATGGTAGACCGCGTATACAGGTTATTCTAACAGAATAATAATAAATGAAATAACAACAGTTCTCTTCATGAATAAGAAAGAATAACACCCCTTACCGTTTTAAAGAAGAGCTGAAGTAAGGAAGTAGTTAAGTAGCAGAATACTCTTCTTCTCTCTCTCTCTATAGTTTCTCTCTCTAGAGTTCAGTGAATTCGTAAGAAATAATGAAGGAATGAGCTGCTATTTATAGAAAAATAGAATGCATAGTAACTAATCCATGAACGGTCCAGATTGATTACTTTAATCTGACGGTCCATATCTAAAGAAATTTTTTTTAAATAAAATATAATATATTCTATTTATAGAATAACTTTAATAAAGTATTTTATTTTATATAAAAAGATGTTTCTGTTTTATTACGTTAATAATACGAATAAAACAAAACGTCATTATCGCTAAATAATTCATATTATTAACTGACAATAATGGAATCAAACTGAGTGACTTCTCACATATGCATTAATAATCAATACAGTGTGCTACTATGCAACCACACGTATTACTGTACTTTTACTACCGAGTAGTTCAACAGTAACAATGGTAAAACTTCCGCCGTTATTTTTAATATAATATTTTTGTCGTTTTCTCAATCCGATAATAATTTCGTTGTGGGGTCCACCAATGATTGTGTCGTTGTACGAATATTCCCTGTTAAAACAAATATTCTCCGACCAATCGAATATTATATAACAACTTGCGTACTTTACAAAATTTATAAATATTACCCACAACTATAACATTATATCAAATTAACTCCATAATATTCAAAAATAATATTTATAGAAAATTCATCTTTATTTATAAAAGTTGGGGTCTTACAACATACGTTCAAAGTGCTTAAATTGATTCAATGTTAAATTGCCGATATTGCCGAAATTGATTCAGAGTTCTTGAGCAGATATTGCCGAAAGTGGTTAAATTGATTCAATGCTTGATTTCAGTCAATCTGACATTTACCCATACTAAACACTTTCGCTCCTGTAAGCCCTTCAATTGTAAGTTTTGATTTATGTCAATTCAGTGCAAATGCAGATTTGAACACCCATTTGCTTCATTTATTACGAGTTTGTTCTACCTGAATGTTTTGAGGCTCAATTTGAAGAAAATTAAAACTTCTTGATATGAGTAATTTACATTGTGTATTTGGGTTAGAATGCTTTGGATGGTTTTGTGCTGGTGAAATTATTGGAAGGGGATTCACATTCACTGGTTACTATCCCTGAATAGCATCACTCTGTTTTAAAGTGTTTCGGGGCATTCTCTTTTTAAGCTCTGTTTTAAATTATTGTACTCGTGCATATTTTTGAAGCTGAGAAACAGTGTTTGGTTTCCTTAATAATCCATATTTTGTAATTTCATTTCCATTTGGTGGAATGTCTTTCATTTTTTTCTGCCCATTTTTTCTTTGGAACCGAGGAGTATCTATAATTTTTCTTGTCAAAAGTTGAATGAATTATAGGGACTTGCTAGGTGATCATCTTGGGAAAATTTGATTACCCTGCATTCATATAATATCTGTATTTTTGGTCTTGATATTACTCTTACTGTAACTCTTTTTGGGATAGTGAGGGTAAGCATGAAGCAATAATATGAGCTCTTGTTTTTTGTTTGTTAGAAAAACAGAGAGAGAGAGAGATGAACTTAACCTGCTTTATATTTGTTGTGCAATTGTGTTTCTTTCTATTTATGTTGTTTATATTGTTGGACGTAGGAGGGTAATTAAGTCTTTATACAATTTAACTAACAGAGTTATGACAGAAAGTACTTTTTCACTTTAATTCAAAAAATCGGGTGTTTAAATATAATTTTACTGACTACAGGTGATTAAGTGAAAATCGCCCAAACCCCATGTGTCATCTGAACCTAACCCTAAAAATAAAGGCAGGTGTTAAAAAAGTTGTGTCCGTCTTTTAACGGATCAATCCGTTAAAGAACCTCCCTATATATATATATATATATATATATATATATATATATATGTACGTACTAATTGTTCCGTCTCAAATTAATTTATTAAGATCAAAATAAGTAGATAGCACGGTAGTCCGCCATACATGAAATCCTAGCAATATAGTGTAGACAAAACCAGACCAAAAGAAAAACACTCGTTATAATATCTTGCTACTCAATTGTACAGAAGAAGAAGAGGAAGAAATAGAAAGAAGAGAGAGAGCTCTTCTCCATCCTTCAAATGGAAGCTCTACCTTCTTTCTCAACCGTTACTTCCCGCCATATCTCTACAATTTCACACGCTACTAGTAAAAGTAAAACCCTCACCTTTCCCAAAAAATCAACAATTTTTTCCTCTTTCACTATTTCTACATACTCTCTCTCCTTCCGTTCAAAGAATCCATTCACTGTAAGCCAATTAGCCATCAGTACTACTCATTACCTAACTAATGTTTTTGTGCATTTCAACTTTCAAGCAACCAAATTTATTATAGATCGTCTATATATTTATTTATTTCACAGAGAGAGCTATGGGGATTAGTCAATTCTGATACTGTAATCACTGTTAGGAGAGAAATGCGGGGCGTAGTTAGAGCTGAAATGTTTGGGCAACTCACCAGTGGACTTGAATCAGCTTGGAATAAACTCAAAGGAGAAGGTTCATTGTTCTCTTTTCTCTCTCATGCTTTATAATTAGTTAGGTACAGTAATTGTTTGATGACTTGCTCTTGAGTTTTGTAGACCGAAGCTTCAAACTAGGCCAGTCATGTTGGTTAACTGACATTTTATAAATAATTGTTTGTGTGATTAAGAGACCTTGACGAAAGAGAATATTGTGGAACCTATGAAAGACATTAGGCGAGCACTTTTAGAAGCAGATGTAAGTTGGCTTAAATTTGGTTTAATTTGTCAAAAGTTGTGTCCACAATTAAATAATAGTGAGTTAATTATGTTATTGCCAGGTTAGCCTTCCTGTTGCGAGAAGGTTCATTCAATCTGTAAGTGAACAAGCTGTGGGTGTTGGCTTGATTCGAGGAGTGAAACCTGATCAACAATTGGTTAAAGTAAGCATTTTCTTAACAATTAACAATGAAACCGTCAGCTTTCTTATGTTTTTCATTTCGTGGTGATAATGTTCTTATACTGGTAAGGCTTCCACCTACTAATCCAAGGGACTGAGACCTTGTTGTCTAAAGATCTTCACGAGTCTTTGGGATGTTTGCAATCTATCTGCATAATAGATTCTTTAGGATCATCATTGCAGGATATTATTGATTTTTATAGTCTACACAATTTTCCAGAGTTGCAAGATTAATAAGTTTTCCCTGACCATCATGCATCACCTCGTATTTTGTCTATACGTACATTACCATTAAAGTCTCTTCCTCTGCATGCTTCTCCCATTCAGTATTGCATTAAATTAAAAGCCCAAAATTGTTCTGTGATATGTCTATTTAGTCCTGTTTTTGGGGTGCACCTAGCTAACTAATAACCATAATAACAATATGAAGAACAACGACAACAACATAATAATAATGATAATGGTACCACTAATAATATGGTAATGTTAGTATGCTTTATGAAACTTTGCTGGAGTGAACTTTCAATAGTGCTGGAACTTTGTTAATCTGATTACTGGTTGGATGCAGATTGTAAATGAGGAGCTCGTTAAGCTGATGGGTGGAGAGACTTCTGAACTGGTCTTTGCCAAATCTGGCCCCACTGTAATTTTATTGGCTGGTCTACAAGGTGTTGGAAAGACGACTGTTAGTGCCAAGTTAGCTTTGTATCTTAAGAAGCAGGTGCATTTGTAAAATAAACCCTCTCTCTCAGAGTACCAAGACACATGCACACACAACAGGGCAAAAAAAACACACACACACACACATGTACCCAATAATCATCTTTGTTCTTGTTTGCGTATTTGTTAGTCCTACTATAATCTATGTGACCCTTGTTAACGTGTAAATTACATGGACAACAGGGTAAGAGTTGCATGCTGATTGCTGGAGATGTATACCGACCCGCTGCAATTGACCAACTTGTTATTCTTGGTGAACAGGTTTCCACCTTTTTTGTCCTTCAAGTACCATTTGATTGCTATTAATGAAAAATTGAAGGAGAAGAGATAATTTTTATTTATTGTTATATATAAAAACAGATAACATACCACACTGTTTTGGTCTGTAGCTACTTTTTTCATAATTTTTAGTAATCTATACATGCAGACCGGGCAGTACTCAGAGGTGGAAGGCATTGTGCTTTAGGCATTGACAAATTTTCTCTTGCACTCATGGACCCCATTCTCATCTTTTGTTTTTAAAATAATTATCGTGTTTCTAAACTATGCAAATCTTGTGAACGTATTTTGCTTAAGTTGGTTGAGAGAGTTTTGTCATTCATCTGCACTGACCTAGTTAGCGAAATTGCTTTGCCCTTTGCATCATTCATGTCGTGTTCAAATTCCAGATTGCTTAATTCATTCTTGTATTCTATGTAAGCATGGAACAGGTGGATGTGCCTGTTTATACAATGGGTACTGAGGTCAAACCAGCAGAAATTGCTAGGCAAGGTCTTGTAGAGGCTAAAAAGAAGAATGTGGATGTGGTCATAATGGATACGGCCGGAAGACTTCAGGTTCTTAAAATTATGTTTCCAATATCTGCTGGCAATATATATCAAGTTAGAGTTTCTGAATTATATTCTTCTTTTTATCAGATAGACAAAGCGATGATGGATGAATTGAAAGATGTGAAACGGGCACTAAATCCCACAGAAGTTTTGCTTGTTGTGGATGCCATGACTGGCCAAGAAGCCGCAGGTACTCGGAACACTTTCCTCATCTGATAGATGGTGAATTTTTTTACCTCTTTTTCCCCTGCCTAAGTAAAACGTTTTCCTTGGTACCATGCAGGATAATTTTACCTATAGTTGGTTAATTTAAATATGAATATGCAGACAACTAATATATTGCAGCCTTCTTTACCGATATATAGGTTCCTTTTAAGTTATTGTGATTGAATAACCTGTATTATTATCCTAACCAATCTTTCTTTTACAAAAACATCTGAAAACTCCATGTTTGAGGCAAAAATAAATTTTTACTGGCCATATTATGCCATGAAGCTATGTGTGTTTAATTTCTTACATGTTCCTATCATCATTCTTTTCGGAATAAATTGAAGTTTATGTTTTTTATGCTTCTCTAAGAGATTGTTTCCTATAAGTGGAACTTTCGTGAACGTCTAAATTATCGGCTATGCCTGATGCCTTGGTTGGTTTAGTACAATGACCTTGTTTAAATATTGTAAATAAGAAATTTGTAAACTAATAAATCAAATGGGTGTTATATTTATTGTTAATTTTTCATTATAATGATTTTCAGGCTCAGCCTTAAGCTCTGTTTATAATATTGAAGCAAGTAGTAATATAGTGATTTAATGATAGAAAAAGTAAGGAACCACATTGGGCTCCTGAGATCAGGTCTCCTTGATGACACTGGGAGGAAGGTCCTTTTCCCAACTGGAAGAAATGTCGCCATAATGCCCTATTATAGTATTTCACGTCTCTAGATACTGCTGAGCTTCATAGATAGCACAAAATTAGCCTCGTTTACATTTATTAATTGAGAAATAAGTAGGACATGCTTTTCTTTACTACAGTCCTGTTATCATAGGTAAATTTGGATTAGACCTGAATGCATAGCAGAACAGTTCAGAGTAAGCCACTGAGTTCCCTCTCCCTTATTCATTTGCATTACTTGATCTGGTTTTTACGTATCTTATTAACTATGGACACAGTTTTTAATGCAAATTTCGTACCTTTTTTTAAAATGTACTTAATGACGCTGCAGGCTTGGTCACGACATTCAATCTTGAAGTTGGAATTACTGGTGCCATTTTGACCAAACTAGATGGAGATTCAAGAGGTGGAGCAGCTTTGAGTGTTAAGGAGGTCAACCTTTTCATACCTTACTACTTAATATAGATTATAAATATAACTCCTCCTTAGTTAATGAAGTTACATGGACTATGTTCTTGAGCTTTGTACTTATAATAATGTTTGTGCAAGAAATTCAGTTTTCTATTAGATGTGTGTCCTCGTTTTGGGTGTAATTGATGACTTGAATTATTACTGTTGCATGTTGATGGAAAAATATCATCAGTGATGTTACTATACGTTAGCCAACAGTGATCTGAGGGGTGGACCAGGTATAAACATAACCTCTGGCATCAATTGCCCAGGGTGACTACCCTAAATTTAAAATTATTAATCCAGCTTTTACTATTGCAGATGGCTCATTTAATAGATTATTTGTGCTTGTGTGAATATAACATTTTAGTCTCAGGGTAACATTGCAGGATAATTAGGTTCATTTTTAAACTTTGTAATTATGTAAAACAGTACATATCTAAACAGTTACAGTATGTTTGATACATATAATATGAACAAAACACAACATCGGTTCTTATTCATTGATCATTATTTCTGCAATAGTTACAATGCCTTCACCCTTCAAGAGAGTAAATATAATAAATCTAACTTTTCAAGGAGTTTTTTAACAATTGCAAGTTTGTAGCTGTTATTAATTTCCATAACATGGACAGCTTTAGAGCAGCACTTAGTGTCCAAGTTAATGAAATAAAAATGATAAGTTAACATTGCTGGAAATGTATTTTAGATTTTAGTGATCGAACCCATAATCTTCTCTTCAGAGGTAAAGCCTTCAGTTTTTCCTTTCAGCTTGTAATGTATACAATTGATGTCAAACCCTACCATGGTGAAGTGACATTGACAAACCATGGATTTTTACTCAATTAAGAGAAAAACAGGAAACATTTGATTTCATTATTTTACAGTTCATGTTAACCCATGGTAGCGTCAGGTTGTTAACAATCTGCATAATATAAAGGTGATGAGGTTTGTAGCCTACAACCGAAAAGAGACTAGGTTTAGCTACTCATTCGAAAATTGTAATTAGGTAAAATATGAAGAAATTAACAGGCTGGCCCATTTTGAGTTGCAATCATTATATTTGACATTATTGAATTCTTTCATCATTAGATTTTCTCTACTCATGAAGAGACATCACTTCAAATTGGTTCTAACAATTGGTTATGGCAGGTATCAGGAAAGCCAATCAAGCTAGTAGGACGCGGAGAACGCATGGTGGACCTTGAGCCTTTCTACCCAGATCGTATGGCAGGACGAATCTTGGGAATGGGAGATGTTCTATCATTTGTCGAGAAGGCACAAGAAGTTGTGAGTGTCAATCATTACATCTCACTTTCCCTAAAACATCATGTTCTGACTTCTGATTAATTTTGGGTAGATGCGCCAAGAAGATGCTGAAGAACTACAGAAGAAGATCATGAACGCAAAGTTTGACTTTAATGACTTCCTAAAGCAAACTCGTGCAGTTGCACGGATGGGTTCCATGTCACATGTTATTGGAATGATTCCTGGCATGGGCAAGGTATAGAACCAGAGTCTGTAATTAATATTTTTTGAAAAGTTGTCTACTATCCTTTTTGAAGTATTAGTTCACAAATAAATATACCTGCTTGCTATTTTATATGCATACGCGAGACATTTTTTACTGCTTATGTGAAAAGAAACCATATGTTAACCCTTTATTCTCATTGAATATGCAGATAACTCCTGCTCAAGTTCGAGAGGCAGAGAAGAGTTTAAAGATAATGGAGGGGATGATTGAAGCAATGACTCCAGGTTTTTATTCCCTATGCTATTTGAGATATTAATTACACTTTGGTCCATCACGTGCTTCTTTACCTATCCTCTTGATTTTGTTCCTAGTCTCAACACATGCCTCAAAAGTGTGTAAGAGATGAAACATGTCTCAAATGTACAAGGACATACAAATGATGATAGAAGATAGAACAATGACATCATTTTGTAGACCTCATCATCTGCTTTGCCTTGTGCCTTTTACTCCTATTGTTTTTTTAGATACTTGTATTATGAAATAAATGGAAGACATTTGGAGATCTCTTAGTTTTCTTTGGCTAATATAAAGGCTGTATTATATGATTGTTTTTCTAGAAGGCTCATGATAGGTGAAACTGCTGAAAATATATAGATATGAAATGCCAGGAAATTTTTTTATAATTAGTTCATCAGTTGAATAGCGTGTCTTTAAACCCAAAAACCTTTCTGTCTATTTGCAGAGGAAAGGGAGAAACCCGAATTGTTGGCTGAATCTCCTGCGCGGAGAAAACGAGTTGCTCAAGCTTCAGGGAAAACAGAGCAGCAGGTATACAGAAAGTGGCAGGCTCATGTAACTTAGCAGATTAGTCCAACTCATAACAGCCTTGTGTAGCTGTTTATGTTCAATTTAAGCTGTTAATTTTATATCAGACATATTTTTCAGTAATAATTAGTTTGATTTTTTTAGGTGAATCAACTTGTTGCTCAATTATTTCAAATGAGAGTACGTATGAGGAATTTAATGGGTGTAATGGAAGGTGGATCTGTTCCTTCTCTGAGCAATCTTGAGGAGGCTCTTAAATCTGAACAGAAGGTACATTTTTCTGTTAGTTTCAGTTGCATCTACATGTGCGTGCATATCTACTAGAGGGCATGCGTAATGACATACTTGTTCTTGGATAGTCGGGACTTGGGATTTTTGACTTAACTATTTTTATGTGCACCCTTATATTGTTACATTCCTCAAATCTGCTAAATGTATAAGAACCAATATGTAAATGTTTGTTAGGTCGACAGTATTCAGTAATTATACTCTTGAGATTCTTGAAGATCAAAATAATTAGTTTGCATGTGTGCTAAACCAACTTTTAAGAGTTGAAAAGGTTAAGTTTTGGGATCAGGGCTTTACGCCATGGCACAGGACTATATTTGTGCTACTGAACATGCTCGAGCTTTGGCTAGCTTTGAATTTGAGAGTTTACAGAATATGAAAGGCTCTATCTCAACATACTAGTAAACGAGGTTAAGTGCCCGAAAGAACCTTTCACAGTAAGTCCGAGCTAGAATGACTATCTATATGAAATATGAGATACTGGCTTATAGCTTGTGCTGGAACATAAGACCCGGCTATGTTGGTTGATGTGGATTATACTAGTATACTACTACTACCGTAATAAACAATCCTATTTTTTTTTTGTTGATACCTTTTAGGATATTAAGGTTTGCTTAGGAACACTTTACACTTGAGACACAATTTTTTTCAATAATAAAGTTTAATAGCGAGAAAATCTTTGGGAAAAAATTATGTCTTAGTGTGTCCTATTCACACGTTGATATTTATCAAACTATATATGCAAGTCAAGAAAAAACTAGGACTCTTTTATAGGACGGAGGAGAATTTATATATTCAGTTGGTCACATTTTAGTGAAGCTCTAAAAACCTATTTGCTGTGACTTGTGCGCGTTATGACCTACTGAAACTATTTTCACCTATATTGTCTATGTTTACTATACTCTGTTTTAACTCAAAGTAAAAAGAAGAGAAATATAGTTGGCAACTTTGGGGTCTGCAGGAATACCCCAGGTATATTTATTTCCCTGTTAGTGAGAGGATTAGACGGTTGAATTATAAATATTCCATAATTTGTAAGTTTAGTCTTCAAAATATTTGGATTTGGTTTATCTTTTGTGGACTGTAGGACATACTTCATCCATGTAAATAACTCTTGATTAAAAGAAAAATAGCTACATCACCATTTAATGACATGATAATATTTGTACGGAGTATCTTACTTTGTTGAAAATGCACAAGTTTTTGTATAGGGGAATTGATATTTCCACAAGTAAAATTTGATATTTTTACAAGGTTTCTCTCACACAGAAGTGTGGGACTCACCTACTATTCATGTGCAAGGGACTTTGTGAAACTATCATTTTTGATTGTGGAAATATTAATTCCCGTATGTATATTGTGAAATTTATGTGGAACTACTCAGCATTCTGTATTAGTATTCCGAAGGTGTTGCTACCTGTATGCTTTTATTAGTACAGCTCGAGCTGATGGGTGAACTTTTCTTCTTCTTCCTTCTATGTTAGGCTCCTCCTGGCAGTGCCCGGAGGAAGAGAAAGTCACAATCAAGGAGGCAATTTGCAGACTCAACATTGGCAATGCCAAGTCCTCGCGGTTTTGGTGCCAGGAACTGAGAACCAAAATTTGGCTTGCAGGATGATGGGGGTTGGCTCCCTGTTTATATCTTTTGCTTGAGTTGTCATTTCTCCGTCTATCAGAAAAAGGGTGCTTTTTAGGAGCATTCAGAGGAAAATTAAAGCTTCTTCTTAGTTTTGATTTATTAGAAGTAACGCCACTTTAACAGCCAGAGTAATCAAAGGTCACATATATCGACCTGATTTTAAGTAGTTTACTACATTTTATTCAAATTTTCTAATGTACCGCTAAAGCGTAAAGACATGCATTCTTCTGTACAAGGAATTAAGTGTTATGTATGGAAAATTTAGTTTGACCGTTGAATTAAATCCAATGTATATTTCGAGTTTTAAAATAGACAAAAAAATAAATGTACGGAAAATTTTAATTTTCTTTTTAATTCTTATTTTTTTTAGTTTTTTAATAAAAGGAAAATAAAAAAATGGATAGAAAATTTGCCACTTTTGAAATGGATAGAAAATTTGATTCCAATTTTTTTCTGATTTGGACGGAAAAGAAATTTGAATAAGTAATATTTTTATAATTTTCATATTATTCTCAACTTTTAATATAATAAATTTTAAATTACAATCTATGTCCCTAATTTATTTTTATCTACTAAACCTAAAATACACTTCTTGGCGCGAACGTCTTCTTTGTTGTCGCGAACGAGTTGTCAGACTGTCGCAAACGATTCAGGTACATACATTTGCTCATCTGCTTTACCTTCTCTTCAAAATCAATTTTTTGTTGCAATTTCTTTGTGAAGACTTCGTATGGAGTATAAGTTATGATTGATGTACTGATTCCCTTTTCTGAATCTTAAATAGTAGATTACAATTAAACATGTTATTATTAGCTACTTAAATATATTTTGCAAATATTTTATTTAAATTATTTATGGTGTACATATTTAAAATAAAGCATTTTATTGTAGTTTTAATTGTTATGCCTATCAGACCATGTTTAAGACTAATTTATTACTATTAGATTGTCTCTATATACATAGTCTATTTATAGTTTTGTGAACAAAAATATGAATTTACTATTATTTTTTATGTCTATTTGTTATTGTGTATTTAACTTTGAGACTCATTCAGTTTTATTGATTGAATAGATAGACAATCAGGAGAGTAAATTTTGAGATTTTATTGTTCGACGACATTTTCTAGTAACATTGATCTTGTCAGTCATAATTTAATATATCAAATGTCGTATGACTAGATCTTATGAAAATAAACCTAGTAAAGAAATAACTGAAATGAAAAAAAAAGTAAGACAAATTTGAAAAAAAAAAGTGACACTGTGTGTGGCTGGGTATGTTGTATTTAATGTTTGTTTTGAATATTATGGCTTTGTTGGTTGTAATGGAGGTAATAATATGGTTGAACTTTCTATTCCATACTGTATGTTTGTTCATTGTTACTTGCAAAAATGCACTTGTTTCTATTTGGTAAGATGCAAATTAAACTCAAACAACATAAAAATATATAGTTGCAAGGTATTAGCATTGTTTTAGTTTTCTTCAATATGTCAAAATAATATACAATCGAGAGTTATGGAAATTAGAATTTGCATCCCATATTAAACTGATAACATGGGATTTAAATTTGCATCTCACATACCCATGGTATGTATGGACAGGGATGACACGAAATTTTCATTTACCTGCACTGACATGTAAATAGCCTCATATGCTTATACAACTTATCATGTCCGTACTAATAAGTGAGTAGATTTGATAAGCATATAATTCTTTGTTTTCTTTAAAAAATTCTTTTAATTTTGCACACATTCATGTTACATTCAACTATGAGCCATGAGCATAGAGAAGATGAAATATGGTAGCAATCAACATAAATAATTTATATTAGGTAGCAACTTATTTGTAATTTTGATATTTTTATTAAATTTATTTTGTATATTTTATTCATGGTTCAAATGGTTATAATTAATAGAAAGGTAAATTTATAAAATTAATTTTTTTTCTTTTCATTGGAACTAAAAAGCACAAGAAAAGAAAAAATTTATATTTTATATTCTTTCCTATTAAAAATTCAGAAATAACGTAAAGAAAAACTTCAAATTTTCTATTATTTTTTTTTCTGTCAAAAACTCAGAAACAGAGTATAAAAGTTTACGTCCTTTCTTTCTTCATTTTGCAATTTTCACTTTTTTTACCTGCTAAAAATTATATGAAATTTGATCTTATGTTTTGATAGGAATGAGTATGATTTCATGCACAATAACGGTTGAAGGTATAAAAGGATTAGCTTGAAAACAAGGGTGGGGATGTGGATGCAAAAATTACTGGTACATCTCTAATATGATAATTCAAAACTCCGACAGTTAAACCGGGCAGTTGGAAGCAGAAATAGAAAGTTGGCGAAGAAGTCTTGTTTATTTGTCATCCGGTTCTGTGGGTTGTTGACACGTGTGAGGTGAATAATATGTATGGAAACCCATACATATTCTGTATCTCTCTCTCCGTTGCACTTGCTTCCGATCCCATCCCATCCCATCCGATCCGATCCTTCAAAGAAGCAAGTGAAAGATGGAGAGCCCCAATGAGTCATTTCCGGCTGCTGATGTGGACAAAGAGTTGAATCCTGGCCACAACAAAAGTGTACAGGTCGATCCCATTTCGTCACAAGTAGCACAATCTCTGGAGGATAAGGTCCGTAACCTACCTACATCAAAATTCTCATATATGGTGCTAATTTTTTTCAGCTGAAATTATACATACATAAATATATCAATTTGTATCTGCAGGAAAAAACTGAAGCAGATAAAAAGCGAAAGGAGAAGGAGAAGAATGATGCGTTGCAAACATTTAAGTCTGCCATTATTGTTTCAGGAGTCCTCATTGCGGTGGCGGGTGCAGTCTTTGCCATAACCAAGAAACTAAGAGAGAATAAATAAAGCTTAATTTATTAGTTAGATGGTCATTAATTGGATACAAATTGAAATTATACCCCCCACCCCCCACAATTTTCTGTTTTCTGTTCTTCTTAATTAATTTGTTGGTGTCAATCTATGTTTTATATACTGCTAATTTATGTAGATTTTAAATTTGATTGTTGAAGAGTAGCAGATCGGCGGAGCCCTAATTGTATTTGTAGGGACAATGTAATGTTATTGTCTTTGTTAAAGCATTCATCCAAATCTATACATGATTTTTAACCATTTATTTTTGCTTATAGTTTTTGAAGTTAGAATCCTATTTTGCTATATATTATATATAAGATATTTGAAGAACATCAAATATATATATATATATATATATATATATATATATATATATATACACACACACACACACTAATACAGGGGATGATGATCTACACCCACGGCTGGTTGCGGGTTTTTTGTCAGCCAGCAGCTTGGGGTGTGGATTTTTTCTCCTTTTTTTCGGTTTTATAGACAACAGAATCGGTTCGAATCGGTCACTTCATCGGTCAGTTCGGGACAAAGCGACACCAGTTCGGTTTCGGTACCTGGTTGAGAAAGCTATTTTGGATGCACCAAACCGGTAAGTATTGAAATGAATTGAGTCATTCTTATTCCTCTCAAATTTATGAATTTTATTATTTGAGAGAAGGAAGAGTATGAAATAACTAATTTCAACTAGAATGGAATGAATCATTCTATTCTCTATTTTATTCGTAGCATAAGTTTTCTTTTGGTTCTAAAGAAGAAAGGAAACGGTGGCACGGATGGCTCCACCACCACCAGTAATAAAGGGGCATCTCAGTATGTGGGTGATTTGTCAAAGTCAAGTGAAAGAGGTAGAACTCTCAAAATTATTTTCCAAAATGGGTTTTCTCCTTTTAATGATATGTATTTTCTTCTCATCTTCTTGGTTCCTACATATATATTGTTCACGATTTGTAGATCTTGAAGAATAATTAAATGGGTTTTTGTTTTTATTTTTTATATTTAATTGTACTTCAAACGGATTTACATATTGAAGATAATGGAGCCCTTTTTGTTTTCAACATGGTAATTTTACCTCTAAAGCTAGCAAAAAGGGGTTTCTTCTGTTTTCTATGACTGGAAGTTGAAATTGTGATACGTTAATCCTACAACCATTATTTATCAATGCATAATCCTACAACCAGCTAATCTCCTACCATTTATTTTCAATAGGAAGCGCCTAGATTAAAAAGGTTAAATAAGTATCTGAAAATCTTTCTTTCTTGCGTATATTAGTATTCACAATTAATTTATAATAATTGTTTACATTAAAAAATCTCAAAAGTGTCAGAACACTCCCTCTCAGTTGAGGTTTCATTTGGTAACTGTTTATACTTTCATGTTTTTTTTTTCATATGCTTTTACTTTACTTATTTTTACTTGTGAAAACAAAAATCAGAAAAAAAATGTTTCTTAATTTTATTTCAATGTTAGTTTTATTAATTTTTATAAAGATAGAGTTTAAAATTTTGTTGTTCACAAGGTTCAATTCTTGAATCTCATTAAAGTTGGAATGACTGCTTGTGGTGTCAAAATTAAAGAAATAACTTTTTTACTTTATTTTACTTCTACTTTTTTCAAAGCAAAAACAGTTATCAAACGTTATTTTTTACTTTTTTTAATTTCAAAAAAATAGAAATATAAACAAAAAAAATAGAAACAAAAACAAAAACAGTTATCAAAGGGATCCTAATTCTTTGTACTTTTATCTGTAAACTATTCCCAGTCATATTGAATCCGACTCAAACTCAAAGTTTGATTTAATCATTAACTTTATTGTAATTTATATAACTTAATTCAGTGGTTTAATGATAGGAAATTGTTAAATTTATAACAGAAAATATTATTTTCACAACAAAAGTGTTGCTATAGCGACGGTGAAATATATCTATAGCGACACTTTTGTTGTGGAAATAACAAAAAGTATTGTGGATTTAACAATTCCTGATAATCTATAGCGACAGTTAAATATATCTATAGCGACACTTTTGTTGTGAAAATAATAAAAAGTATTGTGGATTTAACAATTCCTGATAATATTCAAGTTAGTCATAAGTCGAGTGAATTCTCATTTTAAACTACGGGTAATATCTTGTGGAAAACTTTTACAAAATGACAAGTTCTAATTATGGGAGATTACTGAAGTATTCTTGACAATAGAGAGAATTATATAAGAAATCAAATGTGATTTAAGGGAATTTGAATTAAATTCACTTTACTAGTATTTATTCTATAAATATAGAGAACATAAACTAGTAAAATTAAAAGTAGGATCATCTTTACAAAAATTAAAAATTAAAAAAATGACAACAAACACTTATTTGTAAAATAAAGTTTTGAATAAATACACGGAAGGGGTGTTTGTTACATGTCATGATAAATACTCATTCAAATACAAAGTAGTGGATATTTGATTACCAGTAATAGAAAATTGTCACATTGTGCCATTTATATTTAATAGAAAATATGTGATTACCGTTAAATGTTATTGTGAGTGTTTGATATGAATTCAAGATTACTGAAATTTATTTTTTTTGATATTGATCTTTTACTAAAATATCATTGTACTAATTTTAATTGAATGACTTAGTCATATGATTATTGTCAAATATAATCAATAATTCTTAAAGTACTATCGAATTAATTATGTATTACTTAATAAATCTTATTAATATTTTAATATTATATAAAAATAACCATTGTTGATTTATTTTATTATTATGTACAAAATTTTCAAGTATGTCGTTAATAATAAATTAAACTTATAATATTAAATAACAAACAACGCCACATACTTTATATGAAGAATGAGTTATTTTAGTTAAACTAAACAGGTCAGATAAACCAAAAAATTTAAAATAAATGTAAATTATGCGACTAATAAAGATATAAAATAAATGTAAATTATGCCACTAGTAAAGATATTTATATCCCAACTGTTAAATATAAATGATATTTTTGTTTAAATAAAATTTCAGGATGACCAATATGCGGTGATATCAGATTACCACATATTTTTTGGTTATTTAATTATTAAAAATCTTGACAATTTACTAAATTATCAGGAATTTAAGATTATTAATGTAATAAATACAATTTATAAAAATGACCAAGTCACTTAACCAAACATTTAAGATTATCACCCTTTGGATTTGGATTAGATCTGACAAACAGGCCGGGTCGGTCCGCGGGCTTCTTTTTTTAATTTTTAATTTTTTTTTGTAAAATCTTCAGAAAAAAAGAAAATATTACTCAAAAGGACTACGCAACCACTAAACAAGCAACAAAACCGAATAATGCTATGTTCATTACAAAATTTAACGGCCATTATGTTTCTACCATTTCAACACACTGTTTTACTCCAAATTCCAAAACAGACGAACAAAAAAAGTTGTTTTATTTCTATAAAAATAAATGCACTAGTGTGCAATTAAAATATACTTCTTTTTTTTCCGTTTCAACTTTCAAACTATAATATCAATATTAATTTTTAAAAAATTAATTTAAAATATTTTTAAATTCAAAATCAAAATGAATTCAATTAATTTATGTCAATATAATTATAAATATTATAAAGTATTTAAAAAACACTAATAATTATAAGATTTATTATTTTAGAAACTTAAGCATGAAACTTGCATACTATCAAGCATTCAGTTGAACATAAATAAAAGTATGAAATAAAGACATAAATACGAACAGTTGTTGTAGTTCAATTGATTTGAACTATTATTTATTTCAAATAAAAAAAAGGTAAACTCGAAGTTACCGCGGGAATTCTTACCGCCATTTTCACCTCCAAAGGCCTTTAGTCGCTTTACAGACCTTATTAGTTTTCGAGTTATCAGTTCCGTCGATCAGTCTCAGGTAAAATCAAACCGATCTATTTTCCGGTGATATTTTCTGAGAATTAGGTAACTTCTCGATGCCCTGATTCCTCTTTTTGAAATCCTTGGTATTATGTTCTATTTTTTGGCAGGATAAAAACTTTGCTCTTCATTATTTGTATATGAATGTGTTATTGTTTATCTAGTTTGAGGTTTTTTGCAGTAGACTCCTTATATTTTTCGATTAGAGATGTAATTGCTTCCGGTTTACATGGTATTGAATGAAACCCTAGAAGTTGACCACTTCCCATTTCAATTGGTGAGCAATGAGATATGCGAACATAAATCTTATAGTGATAGTGCGGAAAAAACTAGGTTTAATTGCTTCATGATAGAACTCATGATTTGTGTGTGTGTGTGTGTATATATATATATATATATATATATATATATATATATATATATATATATATAGAGAGAGAGAGAGAGAGAGAGAGAGAGAGGAGGTCCGGACTCCCGGACCGGACCAAAATCCGGACCTTTTTTTTAAAACAACTAAAAAATAAAATAAAATTATGGAACTGAAATTTTTTCATAATACAGTGTTTTGGGTACGTATAACAAAACATGTATGTACAGCCTGTGCAGATTGTACCACCATTTTTTGGTATAGGTATTCAAAACAAGCCCAAAATATTGTATTATGGAAAAATTTCAGTTCCATAAAATATTAATTTTTTTTTAATTGTTAAAAAAAAAAAAGTCCTTTTTGATCAGGTCCGGACTCCCGGACCTGATCCATTCTGTATATATATATATATAGGGGACAGATGCATAACTAACGTTGTCAACTTAAGGTTATCCTTACAACACATTGTGATCGTTCATCAATAAATTAAACGGTTAAATAGAGCTTTGCCCGCAGTTTAGTTTTCAGTATTCCGCCATTTAATACTGCAGACGGGTCAGATGACTAAAATACCACTCCTAGTATAAGCTGTAAGACCCCAATTTTTATAAATAAAGATGAATTTTCTATAAATATCATTTTTGAATATTATGGAGTTAAATTGATATAATGTTATAGTTGTGGGTAATATTTATAAATTTTGCAAAGTAAACAAGTTGTTATAAAATATTCGTTTGGTCGGAGAATATTCTTTTTGTCGGGGAATATTCGTACGACGGCACAATCATTGGTGGACCCCACAACGGAATTATTGTCGGATTGAGAAAACGACAAAATTATCTTTCTATAAAAATAACAGCTGAGGTGTTACCGTTAAAACCGTTAAAACTGTTGAACTACTCGGTAGTAAAAGTACAGTAATACGCGTGGTTGCATAGTAGCACACGGTATTGATTATTGATGCTTACGTGAGAAGTCACTCAGCTATACTCAATTATTGCTACAGTAATTGCTGCATCATATCTCTTAAACTATTGTCATAGTATCATCTGTATAATATGTTATATTATTGAGACGTTGTGGTAAGTTTGGTTATTTTATGGGGGGCCATATGTCATCATCTAAGAGTCTCTTCGTCAATAGTAATTACCGTCGTCAATAGTAATTACCGTCGTCAATAGTAATTACCGTCGTCAATAGTATTTACCTTCGTCAATAGTATTTACCTTGGTCAATAGTATTTACCTTGGTCAATAGTAATTACATTCGTCAATAGTATTTACCTTGGTCAATAGTAATTACTTTCGTCAATAGTAGTTGTCCCTTCAATATTACCAAGAGTCATTTGACCCTTCGTTAAGACCAAGAGTCATTTGACCCTTCGTTAAGACCAAGAGCCACCCTCAGTTTTTCTATAAATAGAGGCCTAGGGCTTCATTATTTTTCACGAATTCATTCAAGCTATAGAGAGAGAAAGTATAGAGAGAATAAGAGAGAGAGAGAATAAAAGTATTCTGCTACATCACTTTTCCAATATCCAGTTCTTTTAAGGTAGGGAATATTATTTCTTTTATATTCATGAAGAGAACTTCTGTTATTCCATTTGTTATTATTCTGTTGGAATAACCAGTATACGCGGTCTACCCTATACTTGGTGACATTCTTCTATTATTCTGTTGGAACATCCTGTCTGTGTGTTTTACACCGGACCTGGTTCCGTTTATTATTCTGTTGGAACATCCTGTCTGTGTGTTTTACACCGGACCTGGTTCCGTTTTATTATTATTCTGTTGGAACATCCTGTCTGTGTGTTTTACACCGGACCTGGTTCCATTATTTATTATTCTGTCGGAATATCCTGTCTGTGCGTTTACGCCGGACCTGGTTCCATTATTTATTATTCTGTTGGAATAACCTGTCTGTGCGGTCTATCGCATGCATGGTGATTTCTTTTGTTATTCCATTCTTTATTATACTCAGTTGGTTAAGTTTTGACTTCTATACTCCATGAAATTTGTGGAATATCCTTGATAGTTGCGTTTCATCCAGTATCTTTTCAAGAAAATATTCTTCTAAGCATTCTTGAATTTTACTCCACAATGCAGTATCATGTTGACAATTTGGACGTTGTTAATTCCTGGATAAATTAATTCTTGAACTTGTTTTATTGAATTCTTATATCATTGTCATCATCCTCATGTTTATAAAATGTTGAAAGTCATCTGTGGCCTGTATTGCATAGATGGACTTGGTATGATTATGACCAGGGATTATTCGGTATAATCATGACCGTAATGTTACAAATGATGTGGTAAAAGTCCTCATTGGCCCGTAGTGCATTGATGGACAGTTGTTGGCATGATCATGACCATTAATGAATACACGAATATCCTTGGCCGTAGTGCAGGGGTGATTCGATGATGTGGATTATTTTGTTAAGCTGAGTCTCAGCGATTACAGTGTTGAAAAACTTTTTAAATCATAAAAGATAGTAGAGTTTATTTTCTACTTGACTCTTTTAATGGATTGCTTGTTCCGCTACAGTTAAACTTGATGTCTATTATATTTTATCAGTTTAACATTGTTGAAGGCTAATGATAATTTATTCTGCATTATCTTAGTCATAATATTTCTTACTGGGCTAGTTGAGCTCACCCTTTCTTTCACTGTTCTCTTCAGGAAATGAGAACGTAGCTGGGACAAGTCGGGGTACGGAGTGATGGTCCGAATGATAATATTAGTTAGTAGTCCTCACTATTCTATGTAATAGTGTGTTAATAAATGTAATGAGGATTCCTTTTGAGTATGAATACTCTCTAGAAGATAATATTTGTATTCAAACTCACAGTTTATGTTTTGTCGTATTGTACACGACAGATGTATTAATCAGTTGTATTTGTATTCTGTACTATGTATCTGACGACCCAAGATGGGTGATGTATACCTAATTTTGGGGGCGTCACATAAGCTCCCCGTCGGCAATATTAAACTGCAGACGTTAGGTAAAAATAATAATTCGGCATTCGCAGTATTATCCTGCGGAACCTAAAAACTATTATTTTTTTTTTTGAATTTTCCATTCCAATGTATTCAACACGAAAAACTTCATCCTCTGTATCACTTTCCCTTCAAAGTTGTAATCTTCCATTGAAAAATTTGTTAGCAAAGGAACTTTGCATTCCTCCATTTTTGCAGCTAGAGATAAACATGTCACTGATAGTAATCTAATGGCCCAATATTCCTCATTCTTCAGAAAAAATAAATTGATATGATAATTCTAAACTCTCATTAATCACAAATGAATTCATAATCAAATCGATAACTTACAACTCATATTCCTTACAGTTTCATCTTCTTGAAATTTATTTAAACAAACAGAGCATTTTGTTCCTTCCACAAAACCTTCACCCCTTTTATACTTACAAATTGTGATGGCACTGATGACTGATGGTTGAAGCCCAATAGTTCTAATGTACCAAATCGGATGATCCAATACATCCCCATGATCTTCATCAAGAAATTCATCATGGTTTTTTTTTTCTGATTCTGTCTCTGGACTTGATCTTTGCTTTGATCTGCATCTATACCAAGCTATAAAACACTTGTAATTAGAGGGGTTGAGATTTTGTTGTGTTGGCGTGGAGGATCCACCGGAGGAGTGATTAATATAGGTGGCGGCAACGGTGGGCGATGGGATTTGGGATAAAATTTTATAGAGGATCCATCGGAATCATCTTTTGGCAAAGAGGGGCAACCGCCCTCAGAAACTTCCCATCTCTCTTCTCTGAGCCTCATTCAATTATTGAGCTTATGGCTTTTACCCCTTTTCCTGTTCTTTGTGTCATAACCCATTATTATTAATTAGTTTTAGGCTCCATAATTTAAGACTGCAAATGATAATTTTTTTAAAAAAATTTTAGGCTCTTAATACTGCGGACAGAAAATTCATACTAGAAGGGGTATTTTGGTCATCTATCCCGTCCGCAGTATTAAACTGCGGAATACTTAAAACTAAACTGCGGACGCGGCTCTATTTAACCGTTCGATCAACGAATGGACGGTCGCGATGTGTTGTAAGGTAAAACTCTTTTTAACAACGTTTGCTATGGATCGACCCCCATATATATATATATTTGACAGGTAATTTTTACCGCAAGTATGGGGATTGGAATCGATCTTAAGGTTATTGCCGAAAGTTTGTTTGAGCAATTTTCTCAGCAGAGACCGATAATGTTTTATTTTTATTTTTTTGGGTGCTAAATTGAGAATGCTTTATTCAATATTTTAAGTGGAATATCATTGCAAGGTAGGGTTTGCATCTCTAATTATCTCCTGTCTCCTCTATATTTGTGTATATGCAATTAACTTCTATAATTGAGTGGTTTAGGCCAAATAAGTCAACTTCAATCAAACCTAATAATTAGGAGTTCTAGCCAAGGCAATCAATAGAATCTAAATAAAATGCTATACAACTACAATCAAAAATGACTGCTGATTTATGAAATTGTGTTTGTTCCATATGCTTGAAGGACATGGATACATCAAACCCTGCAGTTTTTGTCAATGCTGAGCTGCTGAGGGCATATATGGGACGGAGGGTGCGGACAGTGATTCAAGTTATACGTTCTGGTGGTGGTGTTGTAATTGGAAAATCTTGTGATGATCAGCAAATTGTTGTTAAAGGGCAGTTGCCGGCTCCTCTTACTACTTTTGTGGAGGTCATCGGTATTGCTGACAGTCATCAGTCCATCCGTTCTGAAATAGGAACCATCTTCGGCGATACATTTGGTATGATTCATGCTTCTTTATTAAAATGTCCTTGATATTCCTATTTCGTGGACTGCTTGGGTGATGGCCAGCATTTGTTGCTTCTTTTTCTTTTCTCCCAAGTCCCATTTAATTCTTCTTTTGAAACTTACATTGGATTAGTTATTTGATAGTGCATGACTTTTAATCTGAAGTGCTTCTGTTTTTTCTTCCTTTTTACAATTGGCAGATATGCAGAACTATAACCAGCTTTGCAAACTCGCGAATGGGGAGTATAAAAACTTGTTCATATAAGGAGGCACAATGACTGTGCTTTATACAATTCTGTAAAGCAAGCAGTACCTTTACATTGAACATTTTGACAATGTATACTGGTATTATATGATGGTGCTGTGCTGTTATAGTATAATTCTTTCTCCTATGGGTAATGTTAATTGACATCTTAAATTTATTTTTGCAATTGAACAATTGGTCCCATTCTAGTGTGCTTCACAGGTCACAATACCAGGTTATCTTTATGGGGAGCCTCTTTGGATCTTGTAGTTCATAAAAGGTGCAGTACATATATGTCCTATGCTCCTTTCAGACATGCCAATATACTGAATATTAGAAGCCATGCTCCTTTTAGACATGCCAAGGAAAATTTCATTATTGGTGCTTGGGTTAATGAGTTGATTTGCAGTTTGTTGCATCTAAAATAATTACTGTTGTTTGACATTTGTGATTGGGTGACATGTGGAATTGTGTAGTATATTATTGCGTTTGTTTTTGTGTTCTTTATTTAATGCTGAATCTGTTTATGAAATGTCATTATTTAAGAGATGGTTCTGTGCTTTCAAATGGCGTGGGAAATAACAAGTCGGGTAAAATACATTGGAGATCATTAGACATGTGCTGCTGATTCAATGGATATCAGTCCTTACGTTTGTTAAATGAAGACCCATTTCTCAAGGCATGAGTGGAGCCGTGGAGGTAATATTAAACTAACTACATGTAAAGTCTTTACAAAGAATGGATAAACGTAAACAATATATAATATATACACAGTGAGTGTATATATAGATTGTGTGGTTTTAATTTGAAAAACAAAGTGAGTGTTCGCTCCTCTATGTAGCGTTGCACGTACCATAATAATGGTGCGTATGTGATTCCATGATTATTATTTGCCTTAATTTTACACGAAGACTAACACAACGTACTTACCATAGTGATGCATGCAATACGAGGCCTTCAAATTAATCGTCATGGTGATTACGACTTGTCTTGCTTATAAATTAATCAGATCACAAGAATTTGTTCATACACTTTCATAACTTAACTGAGCTGAAATGAAAGTTTGGCTTAGGCACTGTTTGATAAAATGAATGAAAAGTTATGAATGTATAAGAGAATTTAAATGAGCTAAATGAAGTATAAATTTTGAATATAAAATGATATGATCTGTTTGATAACTGTCTGTTCTAAAATATCTGAATAAGTGTATTTTTCTATTTTAACCTTCTGGACTATTATGATCAAATTTATTATGTAATTATAAATAAATAATGATATTTAAGAAAAATTAAATGTAAACTTGTGAACAATCTTTAGAGTATACTATTAGTAATATAATTTAATGAATAAACACTAAATTTTTTATAACATTCTCTATTAGTCCATAAAACAAAAACAAAAGACTGTAATAATATTCATTAAATTGAGTATTGACCAATTTGTTAAAGAAAAAATATTTTGTAAACAACAAATTTGTTTACGATAGTAAAAAAAGATGGATATTAAATGTAATTTTTAATTGTCTACGAGAGTAGGCAGATAAAAATACCATTCAACACTACTTTTTACTGATTCAACTACAAATTTCTGAATAAATCGTTCAAACACATTCAGAGTTTAAAAATTATAAAACAATTAGTATGAATGATTAAAGGGGTGCTTGATAAAAATTGAATAAATCTGAATCTGAATTTGACTCTGAATGAAAAAAGTTGTTTTATAATTGATATATCTGAAAAACATATTTTTATTATTTTACCTCTTTGAAAAAAATTTAAAATTGTTGTAAATTTATTTAATATTACTTAATATAATATAATAGTTAATATTGTAAAAAAAAAAAAATCATTCGGCCTATTCACCCAAGAAAATGAGACTTAGCCATTCAGCCCAAATCGTCTGAATGGTTGACCGATTCAGACCATTTTTTTCTAAAACAAACACACTGAATGACTGAATCGGTCAGTCATTCAGTGCTAATTAAACAACCCCTTAATCGATCAAAGATACTCATTCAGATCTAAACAAACAACCTCTTAGATTTTTCTTAGTTGTTTCAAATATTTGTATATGATATATTTAAATAGTAATAAAAATTTTTTTTTAATAAAAATCTTAACATTGATAAATTTATTATTGAAAAAAATGCTATGATGAAATAAGTAGGTCGCAACTTTTTTTTGTAGACAAAAAGAGGTGAGTCACGGACCACGTTGGTGTGTGAGCTACCATACAAAAAGGCATTGTTTTGTGTAATTGGATATATTCCCTTCTATGTTTATTTATATAAAAAATTAATTTTTATAATTTTTAAAAATAGTATTATTACAAGGGATGTCTCACGGGTGAGGTGTCCTTCACCTCTTATACTCACGTTTTTTTGTATAATATAAAAATTAGTGAATGAGAAATAATACAGCAAACGCCATATATGGTCAATAATGTGCACAAGAACTAAATAAAAGGTTTTGGCAATGGATATCTACATTAATAAAAGATAGAATTTATTTTAAATTTGGACGGAAAAACACAAATACAATTCAGATTTATTTTAATTGATTGGAAAAGCACAAAAAAGTTTCAGATTCATTCTAATTGATTTGGACGGGAAAAGATGATGGGAGAGAAAGGAGGAGAGAGAAGAAATGAAAGTGAGATTATTAACGGAGAGAGAAGAGAATTTCGTTAAGTCGTGCCTTCACGTACGCACAATTATTAGTAAGTAATATACATTAATTTTTTTTATTGCAAGAGGCTGGGTACCAATTGAGCCAAGTTTAGTTGGTGATTATAAGATGTTAATTGTATAATTTAAAATTTAATACATATAAATAATGATAAATATTACAAATTAATTAAATAAAAAATTCTTAAATTAATTTTTAAAAGTCAAAATATATACGAGGTGGAATTGGAAGGATAAAAGATAGAGAACGAGATATTAACTTATTAAGTAGGTGGTGTTTGATTGCATCTTAATACATCTTAACAGTTTATCTTTTAATACATTTTAATTGATCATATTTTTTTTATTAAAACTTTTTTTGAATAGTTTAGATCGGTATTTATATTTTAACTATCCTGATCTTAATATAAATAGGTGAGCTAATTAGTTACAGTAATACCCTCAAACTGCGAACCGCGATAAAGTTTGGGTAAGATGGTAATAATAGACTTGCGAAATTGAAAACCTAATAAGGCAGCGGTCAAATCTAGGGCGCACGAAACTAAACTAAGAGAAGGGGAGAAGTCATTTGCGCCAGACTCATACTGGTATGCTCTTCACTTATTTATTCTCTGCATATATGTAGATATATAAATTTGTATATATTTTGTGTTATGTGTATCGCTTCGCGTTCTTACAATATGTTAGGATCTCTCCTTCATATCTGAGGCTGTTAGATGGGGCGTTAATCATGATTATTTATTATTAGGGTTGCAATCTAGTTTGTTGGACAATTGGCTTGCAATTGACACAACTTCTGCATATATATTGAATTTCGTTTTGGGGTTTGCTTATTAAAGGATAATATATTTATCAAAATGTAGGACAAATTTTACTCTTTGAGATATGAAGTTACTTTGATATGCTTTTGAAAGATCAAAAGCAGCATTTTCGAAATGGACTTTACATATTTGACTTGCATGAAAATATACTTCAAAGTGAACAAACTAATAAAAGATAAAAGGAAAAGAGATGATGTTAATTGACGCAGGCAGCAAGGCCACTCTGCCTCCGGTCGCGTATTTAATCGTCTGAAGCTAAATTACTATTTAGTTTCAGATGTTGTGGTCATAATAGTAAAGTATTATGTAGCAACTAATTGAGTTTGATAATTTTCCAAAATTTTATGTGAAAAATATGATCATTTATTGTTGGTAAATTTGGAATATCAGTATCATGTTTTTCGATTGGCAGATTGAATATAATTTGTTCAAATATTCATAGATTTTGTTTCAAGAATTCCATGAGACAATGGGTGCCTTTGAAATAGTTAAGTTTTGATTTCTGGTCTCCTCACATACCGCTTCCAACTACTGAGCTTCTCTCCAACCTTACTTGCTTTTGGGAGATGAAGATTTCCCACTTTTATAAATATCCAGATTGATGAATAAGTTGAATAAGATTCAAATATCTATTACCAATCTGACTAATATTACCTACCCATTGCCCTTATCAATTGGTGTTGCATCGAGCAAAGGTATCAATCATTTTGTAGTCAGTTTTTGGATCGATTTGGAGTTTCGAGTGCTGTATACTATATAGGCTAAAATGCATTGCGCTAGTGGGTAACTTTATTATGGATGCATACAATTTATAATTCTTTTAGATTTTTTAATGCAATAAAGTTAATTTCATAAAAAGAGGTTATTAAATTCATAGACAAGTTGATTGTTCTAAAAATAGTTTAGTATAAATGTGATGTTTGAGCATTCAATGATAATATATAATATTGATATTTTTGCTATTAGAGGTAAATATCTGAGTACCCTTATTTTGGAGTATCGGAACACCAGAGTAGCATGCAAGTACAATACATGGTTTCCTAGGTCAGGAAGTGTTTGATAACTTTCTTTGTAGTATACTGTAAAGTAAGCAGTTAATTATGGATGGTTTTGTTATTCTTTGGAGACTTGTATTGGGGTTTAGGTGGAAAGAGTCGTTTCTATGAAGGGTTTGTATTTAAATCGAATAAATGAACTTTTTGAAGAAACCGACTTTGCTGAAGAGAAAAATCTGAAACTTGGATCAATTTCTTTCTTCAATTAATTTGTCTAATTTAGTCTTTTATCAGGGTGCGATTATGTTTATAATACTCTTTTAGTCTTTTCCTGACATCTAATGCAAACTTGCTTATGTATATTAATATGAAGTATTGATATTCTCATTGATGGATAGGAGAGAGAAAAAAAGTGAAATTAGAGTGTAAAGTTTATATACTTTCTACAATGAACTTAATACCCATACATAAATTGTAAATTTTAAGCGTGATACTTTTTTCACCTGGAGTTTCATACTAGAGTGGTTCTGCTGTTGTCTTCGTTTTTCTGCTTTTCTTAGTATTATTTAGGATCATTGTGCCCTTCTAAGAATCTATATTATACCCCTATGTCTAGGGATTAAGTCACTCTTGTAGTGTGAATTAATCTGCTTGTTTGATACATGGTTGTTTGTTTGGAAATTGAAACTAATATGGTGCTTATCTGATCTGAATCTTTTGATATAAGCAAATGGCCATGTGAAGTGCATTTCGATTGCATATTGCTCAACAATCCAACAGTCTCATATAGTGCATTGATTTGCTGCAAAAAGAATGCACACTGTATTATAGATAATTAGATATAGAATTGGAGTTTTTTACTGTTCTACTATCATCCAGGGGGTTTTAACTTTCTGTAACTGTTTCAAGATACGTATGCTCAAGTCTTATAATTGTTGTTGCTTGGACTACTGAAAATATTATACTTGCAATTTTCACTTCTTGTAATACAATTTCTCATTCCTTATTATTTGCTCTTCCTTTTCTTTTTGTTCCTTCTCTTTGTTGTGAATGCATTGTTCCTGAAGATAGTTAACCTAAAATTTGGCCGTTATTTTTTGGGCATCTGTCGGTATCTAAATTTCGAGAAAATCATAGCTTCATTTTTAAACCTGTTGAGCATCATCATCCTCTTGATTATCATTCAGAATTCTCTCATATCTGTCTCTGTTAGTATTGATACTATGCTTTTATCATCCCTTTATTGAAAAATTAATCACATTGAAACTCCTTGGAGCCATATCTCATGGCAAAAATTCAATCGAGATTCTTACTCTTGAACTCCTTTTGGCCTTTCATTTTGTTTCCACCTGTCCATATTTGCATCCTTCCTTCTGCAAATGCTTCTGGCATCTTTGCTTTTACCACAGTTGCTGTGAAAGCTCATATTTCTAGATATATAAGATGCCGAGGACGAGGTCAAGTGCTGCAGCGATTAAGTCAACTGAACCTGAGAAACCTGTTGAGCCAGAAGAGCAAGTGGATTTTGATGGAGAGAATGATGTTGAGGAAATAGTTGAGGAAGAGGTTGAATATGAAGAGGTAGAAGAAGAAGAGGAAGTGGAAGAGGTGGAGGAAGAGGAAGAAGAAGAGGAAGAGGTGGAAGAGGAGGTGGAGGAAGAGGAGGAGGCTGATGTTTCCGACGCAGCTGATCTAGATAATGGCCAAGATGGTGATGAGGAGATGACTGCCGGTGATGATGTGGAGGATGTAGAGAAAAAGCATGCCGAGCTTCTTGCACTTCCTCCTCATGGTTCAGAAGTATACTTGGGTGGTATTCCTCAAGATGTGTCTGAAGATGATCTGAAGGGCTTTTGTGAATCCATAGGGCAAGTCACAGAGGTAATTTGTGATCCTATCTACTGAATTAAATGTTATACCATATGTGCTGCTTAACATATGTTATATATATCATTTTTTGTGTGACAACAGGTCCGAATAATGAAAGGAAAAGACTCAAGTGAAAATAAAGGTTATGCTTTTGTCACCTTCAGAACTAAGGAGTTGGCTTCTAAGGCCATTAAGGACCTTAATAATGCAGAGTTGAAGGTAATTTAATCGCTGTTCATTATAAGTCTTTTGCTGAATATCCCAATATATAACAGGATGAATCTGCCACTGATGTGTATTATGTGTGCTAGTCTTTATCTTTTTTCCAGTTTTATCTTGTTGCAGTAGCTTTTATTTGTTATTTAATAATTTTCCAAAGTATTATTTATTTACTTATTTATCTTTTTGGTGGTGTATGTACAGTTCAAAATGGCACATTAATGACTATTGAACCTTTTAATTTCTCAGGGTAGAAAGTTAAGGTGTTCAACATCTCAAGCGAAACATAAGTTATTCATAGGTAATATTCCCAAAAACTGGGGTGAGGAAGATATAAAGAAGATTGTGACTGAGATAGGGCCAGGTGTCAATGCTGTGGAGCTGCTGAAGGTTAGTACCATGATCAGCTCTATATATGTATCATTCCACTTTTTTCTCACTATTAATCTTCTTATATGCTTCTATTGGTCCTGAATTTCCATCTTGCCATAGTTATATTATTGATTTTCAATCATCTTATTCGTTTATCTTCTCTACTGTTCCAGGACCCACTAAATTCAAGCCGGAACCGTGGTTTTGTGTTCATTGAGTACTATAACCATGCATGTGCAGAGTATTCCAGGCAAAAGATGTTGAGTCCAAAATTTAAGCTTGGTGACAATGCTCCAACTGTGAGCTGGGCTGATCCAAAAAATGCAGAATCCTCGGCTGCTTCTCAGGTGATCTATTCTGCATTTAAGCTCTATCTAGTACTCCGTCGCTCCATATTGTCTGCAGCACTTTCTTAGTGTGTGGTACAATACAAATTTGAAGACCTGTATAAAGAATATTTAAATATTATATTTGTAAAAATATGTTTAATAAATTCAAATGTTATATTTTTAACTCTATTTTAAATAACATAGAAATATAACATATAGATACTTACAACACGTCTTAATATGCTTGCCACACACAAAAAAGTGTTGCAAACAATGTGGAATGAAGGAATGGAGGGAGTATTATTTAAGGAAATGCATGCATGATATCAAAAATTCCTGAATTCAGTATATAAGAATGATAATATACATAAAGAAATGTAAAGCACAATAATTACATATCTAAACGTATAGAGAACTCGGTTTAATGGAAAATAAAGCATATTAGCTTAAGTGTAATGATAAAGTCGTCAAAGAAACCTAGAAACAAACTTCAAATATTCAAATATAGTTTGGAGACTCTAAACTAGAGGCTTAATTAAATAATATGCATTATTTGTACAGGAACTAGAGGAATAACAATTACTTACCATTACCTATCTATATATAAGTATAAAACCCAATGTGAAAATTTCTCTGTAATGAGTAAACAGCAACTCCAAATCTGTGTTTTTGTCTCCATATAAGAGAGAGAGGTTAAAAAAGAAGTGGAGACAAAGTCATTAGGAGAAGATGAGAAATCCTATAAGCATTTTAAGGCATGAACAACCACTTTTACCAGAAAATAGGTTTTTATGTGTTGTTTTAACTCTTGCGAGATAGTCTAGCTTAAAAAGTAATGTTACCGTATCGTAAATCTATCGTCTTGTAAGATGCATCCGATACATGTGACTTTCAGATACTGACAACTATGAATACACCGTTTTTGGAGTCCATTGGAGTTGCGGTTGCCAAATGCAGATCTCAAAACTAATGTTCTTTTGCCTTGTCAAACACTCAAAACCCCTCCATGTTGTAGCACAGATGCTATTGCCTGTGATATGTTTATAGAAATATCTTTAGTCCGTCCCACTTTAATGATCTCCATTTCGATGCCACAAAATAAGTGATTTGAGTTTAGGTATTAATGTGCATTTGACTATTTAATCTTTGCCATTTAAATCTCAATACTGGAAATACTAAGTTTTTATTTTTAATTTTGTTTGCTTTAAAGGGCTGATGTGAATTATAGTTTCATCTTTGGTAAAATACTCTTCTCCCTGAAAGAACGTGTTCATCAAGCTTAATCACTTTTTGGAATGGAGTATATTTTACTTATTCTTTAAGGAATCTTTGACCGTAAGGCCATCTAGGATCAATGTTAGACAGGGCATTACAGCTTCATTTTTGCTTTTGTTTCTGCTTAGATGCTGACAGCTGTTGAATGTTGGAGAACCAGTTTGCATGTCATTCATTACCCATTGGTTTGAGAACTAATATATGGGTGTTCATCTTTTAACAACCGGTTCTTAGTGGAAAGAAGGAAAATCATACTTGCATATACAGTAAAACTCCTATTTAGGAATACTTTATATAAGAATAACCTCTACAGTATTAAAAAAAAATTTGGTCCCAATTTGGGCTAGTTATAAATAGGAATAACCTCTAAATTGTAATATGTTATATACTTTTTAAGTCCCGTATTAAGAAACTATACCTCAATATAGTAATAATTTCATATATATATATATGAGAGACAATATTAATTTTAAAATACTACATTTTCTATAAAATACTATATTTTCTATAAAGAACTACATTTTCTTATAAAATACTATGTTTCCTATAAAGGATTATATTTTCCTATAAAAGATTACATTTTCTATAAAAGGCCACATTTTCCTATAAAAGACTAATTTGCATAAATATTTTTTGAATAATAATTATTAGGGAGTTCTTATTGATATTTTTGTTAAAGTGGATATTTTTGGGTGTTCGGAAAATATTTTGTACCAATACCTCTATTTAGTAATAACCTCTCAATTAGAATACAAATAGTTTGGTCCCAAGTTTATTCCTAAATAGAGGTTTTACTATAGTTTGATAGGTAGTATTAGCTTGAACTTTAGTATGTCAGATGACACCATAATTTAATTGCGAGAGTTGTAGAGCCAATTTTTAGTTTCTTTGTTCAACATAGTGGCTTCTCAAGAAAAAATTCTAGAAAGCTGTTTGGAATAACCTCTGTGTCTCTTCTGCAGGTTAGAGCAGTGTATGTGAAGAATTTGCCCAAAAACATTACACAGGATCAGTTAAAAAATCTGTTTGAGCACCACGGGAAGATCACAAAAGTGGTTCTCCCACCTGCAAAAGCAGGACAGGAAAAGAGCAGATTCGGTTTTGTCCACTTTGCAGAAAGGTCAAGTGCCATGAAGGCTCTAAAGAACACTGAGAAATATGAGATAGATGGTAATACCTGTGTCTTTTTGTATTTACATGGGGATTTTAATTCTTGACAAGAAGTAAGCCATGTTGATTTATTAGTTTCATTTTGATAGGTCAAGTATTGGAGTGCTCTCTTGCCAAGCCTCAAGCAGATCAGAGGTCTTCTGGAGTATCAAATTCTCAAAAGGCAGCCCTGCTTCCAAGTTACCCACCTCGAGTTGGTTATGGTTTGGTTGGGGGTGCCTATGGTACTATTGGTGCAGGATATGGTGACGCAGGCTTTGGGCAAGTAAGATACTTCTCATTATTTACTTTATGTACTGTCTAGCCTCTAATTTTACTTTTCAGACTGCTTAATACTGTATGCCTGATTTTGTTGTGTATCTTAAGGGACTGGTCACTTGATGTTATATAGATGGTGATTGGTGAAAATGTAAAATGTGTACTGCTTATAGCGCGTTACATTTGGGAGATAGATTTATGCATATTGCAGCTTAGCAATTATTTTTACATAGTTAGGAGATGGAAAGCCATTGAAAATTCTATGAATCGAATAACTAGGATTGAGAGCGAAGTACCCTTTATGTGGTGTGGGAGAAAAAGTGCAAGAGAACAAATTCTAAAATTTTAATATAAGGGAGCGCCTCAAGTGTCGATGAAATGTAAGCATGTGGGCAGTATGTGTTGTATATTGTGTTATCTGGACTTGATATTTTTGATTGGTTGCTCAATTAACAAGTCACATTTAGCAAATAGAGTTCAGCTGTCATGATGGCTAGTGGTTCCATTGTCTATGAGGGGCTTGAGGGTGAAGTCCTCATCTGCTCAGCATTTATGGAGAATTTTGTTGTCGGCTGACAGTAACAAGCTTCCTCAGGTCATATGCACAAAAATGATTGATAGCATGAGGTAAAACCGTCAAAATCAACAAATTGCGAGCGTGACTTTAATGCACAATCATAGTTGTTACGGCGCCACGACGAGTCATGGCGGTAGGCGACTGCCTGGACGCCTAGGCGACCGCCATGGCGTCCGACAAGTCGTTTACAATGTGCAATTTATGTATTATTTATTTTACTTAATAAGTATATTGGCAATAAAATTTCATATACATTAAAACTCAAAACATAACACTATGGAATAACATTAAAGATATAATTATGTAAATACTTGGCAATAACATTGAGACCAAGTCGCTCGACTAGGCGTTCGCCTTGCAGCCATTGACCAAGTCGGAAGCTCGCCTAGCAGATCTCTGGCCGATTAGCGACGCCTTAACAACTATGTGCACGATCAATTCACACACTTTTAAAATTGGCAAATAGGGGAGTGCTCTTGTCAGGATTAGCTTGATCCTAGACTTGATTTCGAACCCAAATAGTAAGCTCAACTAATAATAGAAGTCGATTGATATTTTCTGGGATTCAGCAGTTTAAATGGAGGACGAATGAGAGAGAGAGAGAGAACTATTAAAATGAGCAGGAATGCTAAAATGAACCATGATAATGTGCTTCAACATCTAAAATACCCTTAACTAATAAGTCCCTACACTTTATTTATTGCTACTATAACCCTAGGCAGATTACTAATCTGGCAATAAGAGCACAATGTGGTCCTTGCCACAACTGTGTGTTACAGCCTTTAAGACCTTGGACAACAATTTCCCCTGAGAGTTGATAAGTAAGCTTTTACACTAAGCACTAAGAGAAGATTAAGAAAACTAGGCAAGGAATAATGGAATAAGAGAATAAAAAGAATGTTTTTATTACACACAAGAAAGCTTATACAAGGATGCTTGGAGAATGCATAAGTTTAGGATGGTATGACCAAATGAGGGCCACCTCCTATTTATGCTCATCTCACCTCCTCAATGGATGGTTCTAGATCCTACGATTACTAAAGTGAATATCTAGAAAGATCTTTGCAACATTCTAGAGGTTCCTAGACCTATTCTAAAACCATTCTGGAATATTCTATTTATTATGAGTATCTTGAGTACTCTAGAACATTCCTGAAATACTCCACATGCTTCTCCCTTCTTTTAGATTATTCCACAATTTTGTGGAACTAGGTAGAGCTTTCTTCCATATTGGAGAATGTTCTAAAAACTTGCCCTCATCTTTGCCCAAGTCTCCAATAAGCACATGCGTGACTTTTGCGTAGGATAACCTCTAGAGCCTTCCGCGGGACGTGCCAAAGGGCCTTCGATATGTAACATAGAGGTTGGGAGCTAGGTTGTGCAAGCGTTGGTGGACTCAGGGGGCCACGCATAACTTTCTAACTCTTGACATGTGCGGGGCGTTGGGGCTGAAACCAATCAAGGACGAAGAATGGGTGAAGTCCGTCAATTCTAAAGAACAACAAACCCATAGTATAATAAAATGGGTTGAACTATGCTTGGGAGCATGGATGGGAAAGACCGACTTCACTGTCATCAACATAGATGGTCACAAAGTTGTCCTTGCAATAGACTTCATGTAGAGGCATAATCTGTGTTACTCAGGTGCGGGTGTCGGGTGCGGATACGAATCTAAGTGTCGGATACGTAAAGTCAAAAAATAAAGGATACGCGGATATTGATCTAAATTTAGACACGGGTGCGGGGATACGATATTTATAATTTTTTAACAATAATGTTTATACTGTCCAAATTCATATAAACATACATTTATCATAATATGACAAAATGAAATAATCTTTTATTTTCTTTTTATCTACATAGTAGACATACTAAGATAAGAAGTATGGTAGATAGAAATCATAGGATTTGAGAGTGCAATTTTTTTAAGAGATTGAAGGGGTGGGTGGGATATTTGGGGTCAACGTGGGTCCCTCGTAGCACAATTGTTCCTTGAACTTCTAGCTTCTTACATTTACTTTTTAGTTAGTACAATGTATACGTAAAGTAGGGATGGGTGGGATTACGAGTGGGTGTAATTATTAGCTTTTTTTTTATCCAATTAGATAGATATTGATATAATTTAATTATAGAGCATATACATTTGTATAATTTTTTTTTTCAATTATCTAATTATCGATGTTTTTTCTCTCAAAATTGATAACTCTAAAATTTAACAAATTGTTAAATAAATAAATAGGTCGATGTCCAAAAATATCGTTAGTTAGTTTATTCATAGTATGATAAATAAAATCAGATTCCATGTAATGATTATTAGTTAGTTTATTCATAATATGATATATAGTATTATTTATCATAATCATGAATCATAAGATGAGAAATTAATAGTGGGATTAGTTAATTTTCGTTCGCTAAAGTTAGTTCACTGTAAATTAATCAGAGAGCAATTTACTTTTTCTAGTTCATTTTCTAAAAATTGTTTTCAAACTCCTTTTTTACCAATGACACTTGCCATTGTAAAGTATGATATATAGAATCAGATTCCATGTAATGCTTATTAGTTAGTTTATTCATAGTATGATATATAATATTATTTATCATAATCGTGAATCATAAGATGAGAAATTAATAGTGGAATTAGTTAATTTTCGTTTGCTAAAGTTAGTTCACTGTAATTAATCAGGGAGCAATTTATTTTTTCTAGTTCATTTTTTGAAAAATTATTTTCAAACTCCCTTTTTACCAATGACACTTTCCCTTGTGTGTTTTAGACTTGCGTGAATTCACAAAATAGCTGGGCATTTTGTGGAAATTTTATTGCATCGACGGAAAATTAAATTAATTCACCAAATTGTTTTGGAGTTTTACTTTTACCATAAATTAAAAATTCCCAAGATAGGGCAATTGAAAGTAGACAAATGAAAATGATAACTTTTAATTAGTTGAATTTTTATTTGGAAGATGAATATTACAAATGAAAATGATAACTTTTAATATTTTTTTGTACCGTTCTGAAGATCTCAACGAGTACTTTTGAATAATGCAAACAATTTGAAAAATAATAATCTAGAAATATGTTTTTATCAAGTGTAAATGACATGACTTTACGTAGGAGACATTTAAAATGGGACATTATACGTCAATTCTTTGCCATTGAACTTCTCTTAGAATTGTAACTTGAAATTTTGCGAGTGACCCGCTGTATACAAATTAGTAAAAAAAAACTAAAAATAATTTAACCTCAAAAAATTAAATAGATAGTGTTTTTGTTGAATGAGAATAATTAGGTGGTATTCGTAAAATTAAATATCAATTAATAAAAGACATTTACATTAATTCTTGGAATCAACATAAAATGTTTAATTTTGATATCTTTTTTTCATAATTCGGTAGGTAGCACAAGTTGACATAATTTATTATTAGTAGCTCCCAACTAAGACACAAAAATTAGCTGGACTTATTTTTTTAATACAGTTAGCATGTCAATTTCATTATGAAAGAACAGTTTAAAGCATCAAAATTTAATTATTGCGTTTCTTCTTCCTCTTTTTTTTTTATACTCTTATTCATTACATAAAGGAAAAACAAAATTGAGTACGTTTTTCAAAGTTGAGTGCTGTAATTTCAATTATACACATACCCAGAAAAAGAGGAAAAAAAAAGCTCTTTGTATTTTTCCTTTTTGCTGTTAATAAAGTAAAGAATCTCTTATGTAACTACACTCTTCGAAATAAAAGCTAATCAATCTGTATAGCATTCCCAAAAAAAAAATGCATTCACCACAATAAATATATATTATTTATATGCCATATTACTGACTTCTCAAAACGCAGCAGCAGACTACATTAACCACATTAAATATATATTAATTAAAATCATAAAATGTATCCTATTATAACTTATATATATATATATATATATATATATCATGGCAGCCTAAACCAGTCCCAGCTCCCAAACAAAAAATAAATAATTATACATCTGTTCTCTCGTTGTCTCGTAAGTCAGTAGCTAGAACAGGAGAAGAGGAGGAGAAGATCAGAAGAGGAGAAGACTAGAAGAGGAGAAGATCAGAAGAGAAGAAGAGAAGAAGAGGAGAAGAGTAGAAGAAGAGGAGAAGAAGAAGAGAAGAATAGAAGAAGATGTACCTGGCCAGAGTCGGTAGATGATAGCCCAAGTTGCAGGTAAGTCTCAATTTCTTACTCTGCCTCTCTTTCAGTCTTTCTTGATTCTCCCCTCTCTGAATCGCAAATAGATTTTAGGGATTTTGAATCCCCATTTTTTTCCCAACCCATTAGCTTTCGGGTCGAGCCATACTTGCTTTTTGTACTCAGCTTCCTTGTCGTGCATGTTGTCTACTCTGCTTCCTTCGTTCAGCCGTGTCCGGAGTGAAAGTGCCGTATCCGACACAAATCCCGCACCCGTACCCGTGTCGGATCGTGTCGACACGGGTACTCCATCTAAAACTGTCGAGTCCGAGTAACACAGGGCATAATTCATCACTAGTACCATATCGGGGAGTATTGGTGATCCACGGGAGTGATGAACATGCCTTAATGCGAAATACCTTTGGTGCAACAAGGGGAAAACACAAGCAAGTTGGTTGGTGCCATCGAGTTCATAAAAGGGACGAAGTTAACACATAGCGAAAGACTTGTTGGATTGCGGGCGTATATTGTAGTCGTTAAGAGTTGAACACAGTAGGAGGATTGACATTGAAGCTCGTGATGAAGGCGTCACAAAATATGGTGGGGGAGAATGTCACGTCCTGCGGATGGTTCTAAAGGTTTTTCCACGCGGAAGTCATACATGCGCTTATTGAATGCTTAATTGGGCAAAGATGTGGGCGAGTCTCTAGAACATTCTTCAATATGGTTGAAAACTCTACTTAGTTTCACATAATTGTGGGATAATCTAGAAGAAGGGAGAAATATGTGGAGTGTTTTAGAGATGGACTAGAATCCTCAAGATACTTGTAATAAATGAAATATTCTAGAATGGTTCTAGAATAGGTCTATGAACCTCTAGAATGTTGTAATTGATCTTTCTAGATATTCTTTTGTAAGCGTATGATCTAGAACTATCCATTGAGGAGGTGGGATGAGTATAAATAGGAGGTTGCCCACATTTGGCCATATCATCCTAAACTTGTGTATTCTCCAAGCATCCTTGCATAAGCTTTCTTGTGTAATAAAAACATTATTTCTTTAAAGAGTTCTCTTGTTTCTTACTAAGTTTCTTTAGCCGTTCTCTTGGCCTTAGCAACTCTCTCAGGGAGATTGTTGTCTAAGGCTGCACGGTGGGGCTTAAAGATTTCTAAAGCCGTGACACCTTCCTTCGTTCGTCTTTAGCATCTGCAACGATCCCTTAGGTTTCTTACCCATGGCGTTTGACGATACCATGCCAAGCAAAGCCTTCCGCTATGAGCAATACCTTTATGAGCAATCCCTGATGAAGTGACGGAAACCTCGTCAATAATATCCACGGAAGGATTTAGCACGATAATTCCTTGGTGATTTTAGCCCTTCCTGGCCATGAAAGTCTCCCATCGGTCTCCTATCACCCGCTTGGTGAGGAGTGGGAATGACCTACAATGAGTTGAGGAGTTGAAGAGCTCCCTCCCATTGTATCTTCCTCCTCATGTTCCCCCTTTTGGATCAACGGTCTTGGCACTTAAGACACTCTCTTACCCAATGAGGTCCATTACATGAAGCAATTTTCTCGCAACTTCTTGTTTTTCTCGAAACTTCTGCCTACTTTGTCTTGATTGTGGATGGCTCTACCCCCATTCCCCTTGGGGTTAGTAGGTGTCATCCCATTTTCTCAACCTTATTCCCATTAGTAGGGTTGCCCTTTGGTATGTACAAATGATCAAATGTCACGTCCCACGAAAGGTTCTGGAGGTTATCCTATGCGGAAACTAACATAAGCGCTTATTAGAGGCTTACTTGGGCAAGTCTTTAGAACATTTTTCAATATGGTAGAAAGCTCTACCTAATTCTACATAATTGTGGAATAATCTAGAAGAAGAGAGAAGCATGTGGAGTATTTTAGAAATGTTCTAGAATATTCAATATACTTGTAATAAATAAAATATTGTAGAATGGTTCTAGAATAAGTGTAGGAACCTTTAAGATGTTGCAATGATAGATATTCTTTTGTAATCCATTGAGAAGGTGGGGTGAGTATAAATAGGAGGTGACCCCACCCTCATTTGGCCATACTATCCTAGATTTATGCATTCTCTAAGCATCTTTGTATAAGCTTTCTTGTGTGTAATTAAAGCATTCTTTCTTTAAAGACTTCTCTTGTCCTAACCAAGTTTCCTTAGTCGTTCTTTTGGCCTTTACTTGGCGTAAATGCTTACTTAGCAACTCTCAGTAGAGATCGTTGTATGAGGCTGCACGATGGGACTTAGACACTTAGTTAGAGATTTCTAAGGCCGTGAGGCCCGTGACATGTTGCGATACGGCGGGATTCAGTAGTTCGGAAAAGCTTATAAATGGGGATTTGGGATTTGTTGAATATTAAATAAATATATTCATATAAATATGTATGTACACACGTACATTTAAAAATTTCCAGTTAATAATAATTCATTATAAGATGTAAAAATATTCAATACAAAAAGTATTCATAAACTAATTCTATCTTGGAATTTAAGAAATATATAGTATTAGTATATAAGTCACTATATTAATAGAATATATAGTATTACTAATATATTCAATTCTTGTCATTTAACAAAAACTACAAAAGCATTCCCAAAAGAATCTTTGCTGAATCTAGGAATCCCTGAATTTAAATTCGGCGATTCTTCAACCTACAAAAGAATCAAAGAATCCTTTCTTCTTAGGCATGAAAATAGAGGAAACAATTGTTTAGATTGTGCGCCAAAGCAAATGAATTATTATTTACAGAGCTTATGACCGTGATATATGGTTGCATCTCCTATAGTTTTCTTCGTGTCATACTAAATTGTGTATGTCAAGTAAAATAGAAGAATTTCTTTTCTTCTTCCTTGGAGAAAAAGCAGCTGCAAATATTTGGATCTAATGGTTCTATAATTATGTTTTTCTTTGTATTTTTTTTGAATTGCCAATATCTTTATTCAGTTGCTGATAGAATGTCACTCCCTTGCAGCCGCTGATTTATGGAAGGGGACCTACACCTTCTGGCATGGCAATGATGCCAATGCTTCTTCCTGATGGAAGGATTGGATATGTCCTGTAAGTATAGTACTTTAAAGTTGTTTCTTAGTTGTGTAACATTTGACCTATTTACAATGAGCCATCCTCAATATAGAAAGTGAATTAAACAACCAACTTGCTCCAAAAACATTGCAGAGCTGTTTGGTACAAGTACACAAGTTTTATATTCTCGTGTACACTGCCAAAAACGTTGTAAAAACAATAGTTTCAACATTCTAGGTGTTTTTTGAGGTTCTTATTATTGGGAAATAAATATTTCCTAGTCCTTTTGATGGTGAGGTTGGACCTGCAAGTTACAAGTAAATGTTAAGCTTACAGTTCTTAAAATGTGCTTGAGCCATTGCTTAGTTCAATGCTAGAGAGTTCGGACAGATAAACCTGAAATTGGTCGTAGAACCAAATATGCAATATATGCCGAATGCTTTTGTATCGGCAAACTTTGATAGAGCACTCCTATTAAGAGGGATGCACACTGGGTAATTGCTGTCCAGTTATCAACATGGTTCTGCTTCTTGTTTACTTTTATATTTCTGTTTTCATTCCTATTTCCCATTGGACGTGACCAACACATAAACTCAATTCAAGTTGTTTACTTACCGTAGGCAGCAACCAGGAGCACAACCACATACTCCGCCACCACAGCACAGAGGTGGCCGGAGTGGTGGGGGAGGAAGCTCAAGTGGTGGAAGACGTGACAGTGGCCGTGGACGTGGACGAAGCCGTTACAACCCATACTAACTTTTTGGGGTTGCCTCTGAGCAAATTTATTGACTAAAATTATGCAAGAGAGCAATGCTCCTCTGAGTTACATTTAAGATTGCTATGCCATGTGATGATAACTAAACAGTAACTTCAATTCCAGCAGCATGTTCATTGTAAAGTTTTATAAAAAAATTCTGTTTGTGCTACTTTTCAGCGTTTGCTTGTAGCAGTTTGAGTTAACTGAAGTAACTAAGCTGACCCCGTTCCTTTCTATTTCCATCTCTCCCACACCCACACTCACACCCACACCCACGTACAAAAATTGTTATGCACCCTTTTAAGATTTCAGTAAAAGGCTTTAGGAAAATCTCCTGTAGTTATAGGAGTACAACTTTTTTCTTCAACTCCAAATTTTTTGTGTGGTCGACAGCTGTTCATGTTCCTTCTTCTAAGCATAATTATTTTTACAATTTGATTGCTGGTAAGTTATGGTAATAATAATTATAATAATCTATTGACTAATCTAGAAAAACAAGATTAAGTGTGGAACTTGCTCTTCCCTTCATGGTTTAATGCGAATCCTAAGTAGTATTTTTGTTCTGTTTGTGCAAAACTTAGACTAATTCTACCTCAATCTTACAACGGGTGTCTCAAATTCAAGAGAAAGTAGGACTCTTCGTTCAAGACACAAGATTTTATAACTTGCACAGTTAGCATCACAAGTTACTATTAGAGGAATTAAGTTTGTATCCTGCTGTTGTCTCATTTTGGTGTTGTAAATAATTTGAATTGACAGTAAATTTCATAGATTAGGTAATCAGCTAGATTTAGAATATTTGATTAATCATTAATCAACATTAACCCACTCATTTGTATATATACACCTCACCTTTATTCAATGAAAATAAGCCATTGTTTTGTAATCTTTTTATGGTATCAGAGTTTCTACGTTCTTGACACAATGGCTTCCGAAGACACTTCTACGTATTCCACTTTTTATACCACCATTCAAAATAACCCAAATAATTCTCTTGTTACCAACAACACTTCAAACATCACAAAATTGACCACCACCAATTACATCACGTGAAACCTCCAAATCCGATGCCTATTAGAGCATTTATAACAGTTTCATTATTTATATCCTTACTCTGTAGTGCTATTGAGTTATTCTGTAAATTAGGGATTCAATTTTTTCACTATATACCCAACAAGTTCCTTATATTGATTCCTTAAATAATGAAATTTAAAAGTTAAAAATTAAAAAGGTTCCAACATTCAAAACACCAAATTAATAATAATCTTATAATTTATAACAGAGTACAATTTATCAATTGTATTCTACCGTAAAATAATTTTTATTTTATTTTAAATTTCAAGTAATTTATAGAGTGAGTATTGAATGGATTGTAGCTGCAAATGTACATAAGATCAATATTAACTTTTAAAAAGTTAATTTGTGCTATTTTAAATTTAAAGTTAATATGATTCATTTAAATTTTGAAAATAATATATTTTATAATTAATAATACTTTTATAATATTTATAATTATATTGACATAAATTAAATAAATTTATATCAATTTTAAATTTGAATACGTTTGAAATTAACTTTTAAAAAATAAGTCAATATTAATTTTATAATTTAAAAATGAAGTAGTAAAAAAAATATATCAGGATGTGTATGACTGATGAGTTGTCTACTTAAATGAGGATGTGAAATGTCATTTTGCATATATAGGGAACGGTTTTTTGACTCCCTCACAACTGGGGAGTAAAATCCTATATAGGGATTAAAATAGAGAGTCAAATAAAGATAACAAAACTGTTGAATAATGATTTGTTGATGTATTCTTCAAAATTGGGGATAGAGAGTTGATTGGAGAAACTATTGTGAATGCTCTTAGAAGGATATGATCTCTATGACTTTCTCGACGAGTCTCATCCCAGTCCTACACCAACCGGCACTGCTAATGGTAAGCCTACCCTAAATCTGACATTGTTTTGACACAACCTTTCGAATACAGATCAGTTGTTGGAATTCTCCAATATTTGTGCCTCACTCGCCTTGTTATTGCATATGCGGTTAATAAGTTGTCTTAATTCATGCATTGACCTACTACTAATCATTGGAATGCTGTCAAGCGCTTACTTCGCTATCTTTCTAGTACAGCTGATCATGATCTTCTTTTGTTGTTTTTTTTGCAAAAGGCTAAAGAAATTTATTTCTGAAAAACATTCCTTATCTAAAAGGCTCAGACAAGAGGCATAAGATGTACAATGTGACGCCCTCAAAATAAGTCCATACAACCCATTCTAAGTCGTCAAATAGATGGTACAGAATTCAAACACAAACGTCAATTATACAAATATTAATTATTGTATAAAATACGACAAAACATACGCTGCAAGTTTTAATACAAATATTGTCTTGTAGACAATATCCAAACTCAAATAAAATCCTCATTACAATTCTTGTCACACTATTTTACAAAATAGTGAGGATTACTAAAATAATCATCTTGGACCATTACTCCACTCCTTGACTAGTCTCAGCTACATTTTCGCCTCCTGAGAAGAACAATGGAACCAAAAGGAAAAGGGTGAGCTCAAAAGAATATTATGACTAATATAATGTAGAACAAATTATCCTTAATCCTCAACAGAAAAAAATCTGATAGAATACAATAGACAACAAGTTTTAGATCAACAACTGCAGCAGAAATAACATTCCATTAGAAGAGTCAAGTAAAGCATAATGTGTACTATCTTCTATGATTTAAAAGTTCATCATCAATATTTATCCATGTAACACCAATCAATAATTATTTCTAATCAACGAATTATCTATGCACTACAAGCCAAAGATAATCGTTTGTATCACCGGTGGTCATGATCATGTCAAACACATGTTCATCTATGCACTACGGGCCAAAGAGAACTTTCACCACAAACCTTATCTGTAACATTAAAGGTTATGCTTATACCAATACACAATTTCTTGTCATAATCATACCAATCAACAGTCCATTTTGCACTACGGGCCAAATATGACTTCCAGTACAATATAAACATGAGGATGATGACAATGATATAAAGAATCAATCAAGTGAGATCAAAGATAAATATTAGAGATTTCTAATTCAATTTATCCAGAGTTTAAAAATATCTAAATTGTCAACATGATAACTAATTGTGAAGAAAAATTCAAGAATGATATTCATAAATTAAAAATAATTTAGACAAAAAAAAATTAAATTATGTTGTGAACAGTGTCATATGAATAGTATCAGACATGAAAAGATTAAAATTTAATTAGAAAGTTCAGACAAATATTCCAGTGAAATGATATTAGATGAAGCGCAAAACTTAAGAAATTTCTAATCATTTCAGGAATTATAGAAGCAATACTTACTATAGTAAGTTTAAATTTAGGAATATGAAATAAAATAATATCACTTACAATCTTACATAATATAGAGTATGAAAGAAAATGATATTTCTTACGAGTATTGAAATAAAATAATATCATTTACTTTAGTAGAAGCTAAATTTAACTTAGAATATCGGATATTATTCTGAAAAAATTTTGTATTAAAAGTTACACTCAAAGTATTCTTATATTGGTGTGTTTAGGAAGGAGGGGTAAGAATCACAAGTAGACCTGACAAACATGGCCCAAGCCCGCAGGCCGAGCTGTAGAATTTTAGCCCAGTAAAACCCGGGCATTTTTGGCCCCCCCATTTTTGACCCGGCCCGTCACCCACCTAGCCCGTTTGGGTCAAACCCAAAATAATAGCATAAAATAGGCACGAATTAGTTTTGACCCGCGGGTCAAACCCAAACGGGCCGGACTTTGGCTGCAGAATTTTAGCCCAGAAAAATTCGAGCCTTTTTGGCCCGCCACTCGCCCGGCCCGTTTGGGCTTGACCCGCCCGTTTGCCAGGTCTAATCACAAGCAAAATACTTTGAGTGTAGTTTTTTGTGGTCAATCAGATTTAGAATATTTGATTGATCATTAATCAAAGATTATGATCAATCAGATATTCTAAATCTAGCTAATTACCTAATATATGGAATTTGTTATCAATTCAAATTGTTTACTAACAACTAAATGAAATAATAGCATGATACAAACTTAATTCCTAATATTTCTAACTAACCACAACCGTATATTTTTTTGTAACAATTTTTTAGTCGCTATAATATTATTGTTAATTTTATAACCCAATAACACCAAAATGACACCAGAAACCTGAACTGCTTTATAATAATAAGAGATAATAAAATAATTTCTTCATAATATGGAAGTAGTAGTATTATTATAGCAAGCATATATTTGAATTTTAAAATTATCAATGGTCCACTTCTTTTTTGAGTGCATAATTACATGTTTAATTTTATCTCCCAACACATTTAAAATCACGTCAGCTTAGTAGTTTGGTGGGTGGTCCTCAACCCTTTCGGCATTTTTATGTGCATAACCGGAGTCCAAAGTGGCGGCCTCAAGGATATTCAATGTGATTGTGCACTCACACTTCTGGTCGCAATATTTCCTTTTTTTTTTAGTAAATATAAACTATAACACAAAAACTTTAGGTTACATAAGAAATTAAAAAGTCACCAATAAGTTTATTTTGTTGGTTATATTTTGTGTATATATAACTATTATTTTTTATAATTATGTATGTATGAATATTATATTGCCCATTTTTAATATAAAAAGTTTCGTTAGGATTGACGTTGAATAATTTATTTTTAAAATTACTTCATATACGAAATAGTTTTGATATTCATTTTAAAATTTGATTGTAGCGTATAAAAATATGTATATTTTTATATAATTGAGTGATATATTAATGACTTTATAATTATAATAAATAATGTAATATGAGTCGTCGTAAATAATATTTATTTTACACCATGGTAATGATGTTCCATAACTTTAAATTAAATAAAAATTTATGTACTACTATAATATTTTTGCATGTTTTGTCAACAGATTGAATTGTGTCAAAACATATTTATCTTATCTAATTTATCAAAATTCAACCTTAAAAGCCTTTATATTAAGTTGTTACTTTATCCGTCTCCTAATATAAGTCGTTTTGAAAAAATATTTTTGTCTCTTAATATATGTCGCTTGAGAATTTTAAGTAAATATTAATTATTTAGTTTCCAATTTTACCCAAAGTATAAAATATAACTTTAGTTCTCTCATTATTTTTTGTCCAATAAATAACACTTTTTTTTTCAATACAAGGAAGACAATTGATACTATATTTGATGTTATACAATCATTTTCTTAATATTTATGTACAACTCTAAAGCGACTTATATTAAGGGTGTATTTGATAAAAATTGAATGAATCTGAATGAAAAAAATTATTTGATAATTAACATGTCTGAAACATGACAAAATTTTATTATTTTACCTCTCTGAAAAAATTTGAAGTTGTTAAATTTATTTAATATTATTTAATATAATAGTTAATATTCTATTTTAAAAAAAATTAATTTTTTTAAAAAGTTTTTATTTTGAACAGCTGCTCGTTCAGCTATTCAGCCAAAAAAATTTAATTTAGCCATTCAGCTCAGTCATCTGATACCGATTCAACTATTCAAACAATTTTTTTCGAAAATAAACGCACTTAATGACTGACCGATTTGACTATTTAGTCATTCAAATATATTCAGTACTAAACAAACAACCCCTAAGAATGAATGGAGTATACTCCCTTTTTTTCTCATGTTTTAGCTTTAAAACCATTTCTAAGGATCCTCATAAAAATTAGTTACAACCATACTTTCACCATAATATTCTCATTTGCAAAATTTATAAATGCAAGGCAATATTTTTATTTTATATATATCTCATATAATCTTTATTCAATTTAATAATTATAATATACATGATAATAAAATTTTGATGTCAACATTAAACATGTTTAATATATTTCAATGGTTAAATAACACTTTTATCCCTCCAAGTTGTCATCCAATTTTATAGTCGTCCTTAAAGTTTATTTTTTGTCAATTGAGTCCCTAAAGTGACATTTTATGTCAATTTCGTTCCTTTTTTCCCAATTTCACTATAATCCGCCAAAATTTTGACCTGACGGATTATGTGACGCCCCCAAAAATTAGGTATACATCACCCATCTTGGGTCGTCAGATACAAAGTACAGAATACAAATACAACTGATTAATACATCTGTCGTGTACAATACGACAAAACATAAACTGTGAGTTTGAATACAAATATTATCTTCTAGAGAGTATTCATACTCAAAAGGAGTCCTCATTACATTTATTAACACACCATTACATAGAATAGTGAGGACTACTAACTAATACTATCATTCGGACCATCACTCCGTACCCCGACTTGTCCCAGCTACGTTCTCATTTCCTGAAGAGAACAGTGAAAGAAAGGGTGAGCTCAACTAGCCCAGTAAGAAATATTATGACTAAGATAATGCAGAATAAATTATCATTAGCCTTCAACAATGTTAAACTGATAAAATATAATAGACATCAAGTTTAACTGCAGCGGAACAAGCAATCCATTAAAAGAGTCAAGTAGAAAATAAACTCTACTATCTTTTATGATTTAAAAGGTTTTTCAACACTGCGATCGCTGAGACTCAGCTTAATAAAATAATCCACATCATCGAATCACCCCTGCACTACGGCCAAGGATATTCGTGTATTCATTAATGGTCATGATCATGCCAACAACTGTCCATCAATGCACTACGGGCCAATGAGGACTTTTACCACATCATTTGTAACATTACGGTCATGATTATACCGAATAATCCCTGGTCATAATCATACCAAGTCCATCTATGCACTACATGCCACAGATGACTTTCAACATTTTATAAACATGAGGATGATGACAATGATATAAGAATTCAATAAAACAAGTTCAAGAATTAATTTATCCAGGAATTAACAACGTCCAAATTGTCAACATGATACTGCATTGTGGAGTAAAATTCAAGAATGCTTAGAAGAATATTTTCTTGAAAAGATACTGGATGAAACGCAACTATCAAGGATATTCCACAAATTTCATGGAGTATAGAAGTCAAAACTTAACCAACTGAGTACAATAAAGAATGGAATAACAAAAGAAATCACCATGCATGCGATAGACCGCACAGACAGGTTATTCCAATAGAATAATAAATAATGGAACCAGGTCCGGCGTAAACGCACAGACAGGATATTCCGACAGAATAATAAATAATGGAACCAGGTCCGGTGTAAAACACACAGACAGGATATTCCAACAGAATAATAATAAAACGGAACCAGGTCCGGTGTAAAACACACAGACAGGATGTTCCAACAGAATAATAAACGGAACCAGGTCCGGTGTAAAACACACAGACAGGATGTTCCAACAGAATAATAAACGGAACCAGGTCCAGTGTAAAACACACAGACAGGATGTTCCAACAGAATAATAGAAGAATGTCACCAAGTATAGGGTAGACCGCGTATACTGGTTATTCCAACAGAATAATAACGAATGGAATAACAGAAGTTCTCTTCATGAATATAAAAGAAATAATATTCCCTACCGTTTTAAAGAAGAGCTGAAGTAAGGAAGTAGTTAAGTAGCAGAATACTCTTCTTCTCTCTCTCTATAGTTTCTCTCTATAGTTTCTCTCTCTAGAGTTCAGTGAATTCGTAAGAAATAATGAAGGAATGAGCTGCTATTTATAGAAAAATAGAATGCATAGTAACTAATCCATGAACGGTCCAGATTGATTACTTTAATCTGACGGTCCATATTTAAAGAAAAATCTTTTAAATAAAATAAAATATATTCTATTTATAGAATAACTTTAATAAAGTATTTTGTTTTATATAAAAAGATGTTTCTGTTTTATTACGTTAATAATACGAATAAAACAAAACGTCATTATCGCTAAATAATTCATATTATTAACTGACAATAATAAAATCAAACTGAGTGACTTCTCACATAAGCATTAATAATCAATACCGTGTGCTACTATGCAACCACACGTATTACTGTACTTTTACTACCGAGTAGTTCAACAGCAACAATGGTAAAATTTCCGCCGTTATTTTTAATAAAATATTTTTGTCGTTTTCTCAATCCGACAATAATTCCGTTGTGGGGTCCACCAATGATTGTGTCGTTGTACGAATATTCCCTGTTAAAACGAATATTCCCCGACCAATCGAATATTATATAACAACTTGCGTACTTTGCAAAATTTATAAATATTACCCACAACTATAACATTATATCAAATTAACTCCATAATATTCAAAAATGATATTTATAAAAAATTTATCTTTATTTATAAAAGTTGGGGTCTTACAGATTAGATTTTTTTTATTTTTTAAAGAATGAGTAAAGTTTTATAAAATATAAATTAAAATACAAAAAAAATAAAAAGATAAAAATAAAAAAGACTAATTCAATTTTTTTATTAAACAAAATTTTTTTTTCAAATTAATTATTTTTTCAAATTCAAATTAGTTTTTTTTTTCAAATAATAATAATTAATTTAAAAAAATCATTTTATTATTTTAAAAAAATTGAATCAACTTTTTAAATCTTTCATTGTTTTTTTTGTATTTTAATTTCTATCTTGTGAAACATTACAAAATTTTAAGAAATAAAAATTTTCTAATTTTTTTCTTCTGAAAATAATAGTAAATTTTATGACTTTTTTTTTAAAAAAAATAATTATTTTTTTATATATTTAAAAAAAAATTACTCATTGTGTAAAAAATAAAAAATTATATTTTTTTTTCTAATGATAATAATTTTCAAAACTTTTTTGTTTTTTAAAAAATGTAATTTTTTTATCTTTTACTTTTTTTGTATTTTAATTTTAATTTTTGAAACTTTATTAATTTTTTAAATAAATATTATGAAAACAAGGATTAATTTTAAAACTTTTTAGTTTTTTTTTATAAAAATTTGATTTTTTAAAAATCTTTTGCTACTTTTTTTTATTTTAATTTCTATTATATAAAACTTTACTAATTTTTAAAAAATAAAAAAAAATTAATATGTTGGTTTAGTGAATTTGGAGAAAAGGAATGGAACTGACATAAAATGTCATTTTAAGGAATCAATTGATGCCAAATAAATTTTAGGGACGATTGTGGAACTTGGTGACAATTTAGAGAGACAAAAATGTCGTTCAACCATATTTTTTTTTTGAAAAGGTAATATTTCATTAACGTAGATCAGAAGTTAACACATCAACAAGAAAAGAAAGAGAAGATTGACCCCAAATCTCTTGATCAGACTTAGAACCGACTGTTCGTGCAAGAGCATGCGCTACCTGGTTCGCTGATTTTCTCATAAACACAAATTGACAACTATCAATGTTCCTAACCAAAAATTTATAATCTTCTACTATTAAGCTAAACTAAGATAAATCCTCCTAAGCACATGTAATCGCTTGGATATTTTTTAAAGGTAAATATATAATCAAAAAAATAAAAGACGAGAGAAATATTTAGGAAACTTAGTTCACTCGTCATTGGCTGAAGTTTGCGGGCCGTTCACGGCGGCGGCGTTGCTAGGTGGAATTTTTGGTCCACAGTCCACACTCTGTGTCTGACCCTGGCGATTAAGACTTGGACTCGTCTTCCCACTTGCTCATTCTCACTTTGTTTCTATTTAACTTGTTTATTAATTAATTATTATTCCATAAGCTATAACAATTGTTTCTTAATTTATCAGATTTATAATATTGACAAGGTTAAAAGAGTTTTAATAAAAGTGACTTATTGTTTACGCTAAAATGACCATATTCTTTGCGCCTTTTGACCAAGAAAGAGTATAAACACACTGTTACTATAAGTGAAAAATGAACTTTTTTTTGTGAAACTAAAATAGTTTGTAATTATCAAAAAAATTGGTGGAATAAAAGGGTTTCAACATATATAGTTCTATATATATATTTATAATGCATGAACTAAATATTTGTAGGGACAAATATTAATTGTAACATTAGATATATTATAATTATTAATGGATTAATTACTCTTCTATTATTCAACAATAAATAGTGCTAAGTTTTTCAAATTATTTTATACTCGCACATGTTTTACAAAATTAATTATGTTTTGAAATTTTGAAATTAATTTAAGAAATCTTAAAATTCAAGAGTAATATAAATTCGTTTGACTATAGTTACCACGAAGATAATTATTATAAATTATTTAAAAAATAATACATGATAAATTGTTGCTTTCAAAACGTACATAAGTCACATTACTTTGAAATTTTAATATCTTATAAATTAACTTTAACAAATTAAAATGGCCTTTCATGTTTATGTGCCAAAACAAACACTCCCAAAACATTCGCTTCCCGTTTTCTTCCAAAATTTACTGCTACTACTTAAAAGAATATTAAAAGGATTCGATTAATGTAGTTTAAATATTCCATTATTAATATTAGAATATATATATATATATATATATATATATATATATATATATATATATATATATATATATATATATTCTAGGCACAAAATTTTATCCTACTCTACCCTACCCTACCCTACCCTACCCTTGTCATTATTCCATTATTAATACCCTACCCTACCTACATTTCTCCCACTACTAAAAGTTTTAGGTAGGTACGAAATCAAAGAAACAAAACCCACCACTAGGCACTAGTCAACAGTCGAGAGTTGAAACAATAAATTTTTTTAAAACAATTCTCCTTATTTCTAATCGTTCGTCTTTTTCACTCTGTTGTGAATTAATTTTAAAATACTGAAAAATAAAGATACATTAATGAATATCTAACTTATATAATTTTTAGGAGCAATGCTACGCATACAGATTTTTTGGACAGGATTATTGGACATTTTTCAAATTTTTTTTTTTTTTTGCTAGTGACTTCCAAAAAATGTATAGTATTTATTTTAACAGGAATTTTTATAAAATATAGTGTTTTAAGTATAATTTGGATACATATTCTGTCCAAAAAACCTGTATGCCAAGACTTTTCCAATTTTTAGTGTTAGAAACTTTAATTATTTTTTTTGAGATGTATAGAAGATAAATTTAATTATACGTATGCAAGTGAAAGAGGGGAAATAGAGAGAAATTGTATGAGGTATATATATAGAAAAAATTTACATACTTAATAGACTATCGTACTTGCTTGCTTTTAAATTTTTCGTTCCTAACCTCCACCTTCTCCATTCTCTCTCTCAAAATTATCTCTCCCTAGTCTTTGGTATGCCACAAGTTGATCTAGAAGGTTTAGTATCAGTCTGCGGAGGCTGCAGCGATCCCAAGATCGACTGTGATCCAGTAGCCGACGAGGAGCAGGATAACCCCGACGTTCATGAAGCCGCCGACGTACCCCCTGATTTCCCGCCAGAATCGTTCTGGCTATCTGGAGACGCCGAATTCGACTGGTTTGATCGGAACGCATTCCTCGAGCGCAAAGAATCAACCAAAGGAAACGCCAAGTCTACAAACTTGAATCGCTCTAATTCAAACTCCCAGAGATTTTCAGTAAGCTTAAAATCCAAGGCTGCGATTATCGGCTTGCCCAAGACTCAGAAGAATAATTATTGTGATAAGCGTAGGAACACTAAACCGACGAATATTCGGTTATTTCCACCCAAACGGTCGGAGTCAACTGGAAAATCGACGGCTCCGATGACGGAACCGTCGTCGCCAAAGGTCTCGTGTATTGGAAGAGTGAGATCAAAGAGAGGACGGCGGCGGAAACCATCGAAACCAGAGAAGCCTACTGTAAAACCGGCGGACAAAACTAGATCCGCAGGTGGAGAGAAGAAAAAAGGATTCCGCTCCGCTCTAATGTCGTTATTTCACTCCGATCGTAACAAACCGGCTGTTAAATTTGATGAACCGTCGGTAAAATCGTCTTCTAGAAAGAGCAGGACATGCAAAAACCGTACGATTCCGTCGAGTGGTGAAGTGGCGGTCGAGCCGCCTGGTTTGGGAGGTATGACGCGGTTTGTGTCCGGTCGTAGGTCGGAGTCTTGGGGTGCTGAAGACGATTCGGTTGAATTGCATCTCAATAACGCGACAACAAGAGGCGGTGGGTCCAGCCGGCGAAGTTGATTTTGGACGTAACAGTGGGACCATTTCGTGTGTTGTTGAGCTGACGTGGCAAGTTGAATAACGACCCTTCCCTCGTTATTTCCATTAGGTAAAATCTCGGCAGGTTTTACTTTTGGGCTTTCATTTCCACGTTAGGTAGTTTAGATAAAATGTAAAGGAGATTGATATGTTTGACAAGTAAAATTATAGTTTTATAATATTATTCTCATATGAATAGTAAATAAAATTTATATTTATATGAGTTAAAATTTATTAAAATATCAAATTTATTTATAAAAATATCAATTCTCAATGTAAATAGTACTGATTTTGTATTCAAGAATGCCGGGCAGCTGTAATTTAAATTTCTACTAGTACATTATCTAATCTATATTGAAATTTTCTATGCCCCTTTAAAGGCCTTTATCTTATCATATGAGATTTTTAAATTTCATAGTAGTAATTATTAACGCGTCTATTATGAAAGATATTATCCTCTTGTTTTTTACATTTTTTTAATAATACCTTCATTTAATTTTAAAAAAAATTATTGAAAATAACATAACATATGTTGGACTATTAACTTTGACAATAGAATAACAACCACACTCTTTTCCTTCTCTCTCCTCTATTTTATTGTTTCAAGAAAAAAATAGGAGATTACATAAAACAAAAAAATGATAATAAGTGATTAAGATGTATTATTTGGAGATCAATATTTTTTAATAAATATGTACTTTTAAATTATAACAAGTAAAATTGGACGTAGAGAATAGTACTATAAGTGCAAATAAATTTTATAAATTAACATTAATATCACAAAAATAGTTAATTTTTCAATAAAGAGGAAAGAAAGTATTAATAACTCTTGGCAAGTGAGAAACAATTTGTTTAGGCTCTATTATTATCAACGGTCACATAATTTTTTGAGAATTAATATTTTTATATAAAAAATTAATATTTTTATATAATTTCTCTCACATAAAGACGGAGCGAGACTCGTCTTTATATAAAAATATCATTTTAACATCAGTTTCTTATCTTTTTTATTCAATTTTTTGTTTACGTAGACGTATACGAGGAGTGTCACATACACTTGGTACCTTTGTTCTTCAGCAATTTTAATTACATTGATATCAGTTGTGATTTTTATTATTAAGTTATTATCCTAACTAAATTAAATTTATTAAAATTTAAAATTTTATCAAATCACATCGCATTAATAATATATATGAATTTTCTTAAAACATAATAACGGTAAAATTAGTTGAAATTTTTTTTTAGTGAATTTATTACTAAATAATTGACATGGTTAAATTTAAATTTATTAAAGCTCGAGTCTCTTAGCTCCATTCGGAATAGAAGTTGAAGCAAGTTTTATCAATATAAACACTAATATATAATTCATTACAAACTCAATTAGATTAAATAATTTTTTTATATAATCATTACTAAATAAATTTGCACTCCATTCAAATATTTAACTTAATAATTGATCAAACTAACCTATAATATAATTCAATAATTTATTATTTAAATAAAATTTTAATAACTAAAATTATCTTCTAAAAATTCTAATTAAATATTTATCCTACATTTAATATTATAAGAAATCGTATCCATGCCGCCCGTGTACTTTGTTATCATAAAAGATGGGTTAAATGTTTATTTAGTCACTTTACTGTAGGTCAATTTAAAACTAAGTCACTAAACCAAGTTTTCTTACAGTCAAGTCACTATATCTGAATTTTCTAACACAACGTTAAAAAATCCGTTAAACTAGTTTGATTTTTAACTAAATTATTAGAAAAGGGAAACTCCACCTTGAGCATGATTTGGCAATTCAAGTGATGACGTGCTTTATTAACTCATTTATCAAAAAAAAAACTATTAATTAATCAAAACAAAAAAACAAATTATTTCTCCTCTCTCTCGTTCTACACTATCAGCGTCAGATCAATCCCACAAGAAAACTTTCTGCCAATTTTAGATCTTCAAATTGGAGAGAAATTAAGCATAAGATATTTGAATATGAACATAATCTATTTGATAATACATGGCAATTTTTTTGCAGGTCGGTCATCATCCATCAAAATCAAAAATGGAGGCTGGAGAAATAGACTGCAACGACTCACTCTCTCTCTGCAAAATGACATCCTTAACTGAACTTCACCATTTCACCTGTAATGGTAGCCACACTCTGTGTCCGGTATCAAATAGAGCACTCTCCTCATTCCCCTCCTTTCTAAATTCTCGAAATCTATCCATCAAACGACTAATCAGCGGTAATGGCAGCACTAGGCGGTGGAGATTCTGTTGCTCGGTGTCAACGGTTACTCCTCCGGCGAAGGATGTGGGTTCCGATGGAGGTGAATCGTTGCTAGATTGCGTCATTGTAGGGGCCGAAATCAGCGGGCTCTGCATTTTCTTTTGGTGTTTACTCAATTTTGTTGATTAGGTGCCGGAATCTGTAGGATTAGGGTTTACTCAATTTTGTTGTTCTTCCCAAATTTTGCATTTTCTTTTGGTGATATGTATTTTATGTTTACCTTAATTATATATCTGCTTAAATGGCTATGTCACACTCTTTTATTATGTAAAACACTTCCACCGGTATTTCCCAAATAAATGAAGTCAATCAAGGTACCAAATTTATAATTTTAGAAGTTGATTTTTTTTAATGTACTTGTAAATGAGGACTACTTTTCAAATAGAGGAATGTATTTTTTTCTCTATGCCATGTATTATCAAAAAAAAAAATTAAATAAAAATTGCCTGAATTTTAATTTTAATGTCTAAGTTTGAAAAGATTTTTAATTTTAAAATATATTTAATTTTTTTTAATATCAAATTAATTTTTGTTTAATTATTTACAAATATAATAATATAAATTAGAAAAGTTGGTCAAAAAAATAAAAAAATAAATGAAAAATATATTTAATTTTTTTAAATAAATGCCAAATGAATATATATTTTTATCAAATGAAAAATATATTTAATTTTTTTTAATAAATATCAAATGCTTTAATTACAAAAATAACTAAATATATTTTTCATTTATTTTCTTATTTTTTAGCAAACTTTTCTAATTTATATTATTTTATTTGTAAATAATTAAACAAAAATTAATTTGATATTAATTTCAAAAATAATTAAAGATATTTTTCATTTATTTTCTTATTTTTTGGCTAACTTTTCTAATTTATATTATTATATTTGTAAAGAATTAAATAAAAATTCATTTGATATTAATTACAAAATAATTGAATATATTTTTCATTTATTTTCTTATTTTTTGGCAAACTTTTCTAATTTATATTATTATATTTATAAAGAATTAAATAAAAATTCATTTGATATTAATTACAAAATAATTGAATATATTTTTCATTTATTTTCTTATTTTTTTTACTAACTTTTCTAATTTGTATTATTACATTTGTAAATTTTTATTCATTTCCACATAATGAAGAGCACATGGGACTGATCCATGCAATATCAGAAATTTTGTACACGTTTGCAGCTTAGGTGTCAAATTCCGTCTAAAGTCAACAAACTTAACGAATTTTTTAACGTTGTGTTAGAAAATTCAGGTATAGTGAGTTGACTGTAAGAAAAATCGGTTTAGTACCTTACTTATAAGTTGACCTATAGTACAGTGACTAAATAAGCATTTATATAACCCCATAAAAGAGGGAAATCAGAGCTCGGAAACAAAGTTATTATCTAATCACTTACCATTAGCCTTGTAGCTCTCTGAACGTGCGGCGGCAACAGCCTTTTTTTCTACTATTTTACGGATAGTTGGTCAATTGAACAATATAATATTGATACGCAAATAAAGAAATCACTTCCCGATCTGCGTGTATTACCAAAATTAACTTCATACTAACCAACTCCCTATTTTACTACTGCCTAAAAAATAATGCTATTTATTATGTCTTTTTTTTTAATAATAATAAAAAAAAGGGTACTAAAGTTAGTTGATGAATGTATCTACTTCTTCTTGTTCTCATCATAGAGCTCAACTTTTCGTCCATTAAGCGCCTGTGCAGGCCTTGAATTGTTCTTATATGCTGAATCCAAGGGTGCCTTCAACGCCTCCACTTGTTGTTTTGATATAGACCTCACCTACAATTATTTACATGTAAATATATTGAGTATATATGTTAGGCAATTTATTTGTATGTGTTAACGTTGAGATGAATGAATTAGTACGTACCCTGCCGAGAATGTGCCAAATAACATTTTCGGTGCATGGAGGAAGGGTGTAAGAACCAGTGTATCTGTAATACTTGCGGGTACTTTTCCTGAGTTGCTTGGGGTCTATGGTCCCCAGACCAATATGAGATTCTTCACTGATTTTACATTTTTCTTTACCCAACTCTCCTAATTTACTCTGTATCTGTAATCATCAAAAATTCACAAATTATATATATATATATATATATATATATATATATATATAATGTTACTTAATAATTTTCCATAACACTTGCTAATATATAGTATCGTGCGTTGATAAAAACTACCTTAGCGAGTAGTGAATCAGCACTGCCGAATTCGTAGAGAATTGCCACAACAGCGATCATGCTCCCATCTTTTTTAGCCTTGTGAACCAGATGAAGCTCTGCGTCGTATCTGTAATTAATTAGATCGACGATCCAGATCATGAGCTATATATATATATATATATATATATATATATTAACTAGAAATTAACAACTGGATCTGATCACTACTACATTAAGAATGGAAAATATAGTCCTATATATAAACAACATGCAGTACTGGATATATTTACGAGTATTTGTTACTTATTTTTCAAGTGCCAATTAGTATACATTGTTCGAATTAGTTGTACAAGTATGAGAGGGAGAGGGAGAGGGAGAGGGAGAAACATACAACTTTCCATCAAGTCGGTGCTCAGAAGGAGTATGCCAGTGCATTTGTAACAGGGAGTAGTTCTTGCCATCTAAACTAAACCATCCAGCATTTCCTTCAAAATGTATCTGCAGTTAACAAAAATCTATAATTAAAGCTTATTTGGTTACCCGTAAGCAAAGTTTATGTTGTTGTTGTATCAGTTTCTAAGGGTATGTTTAAAATCAAGGTTCGTAAAAGAAATAAAATAACCATCGCTATTACTACATTATATTTTAACATGCATGGTTCTTGATAATACATTTTTTAAAAATATAATTGTATTTATATTCTTAAGATGTTTTTGTACATTTAATATTATTTTTTAGGAAAAATATATAGGAGAATTAATTAACTTGATTTGAAAAATGATACTAAATATTTAGCGTTGATAAAAGAAGAAACTAGGGAAGAATATTTAAGAGAAACCCACCCCAACGTTGAAACCATTGTTAACCAAGGTAGCATTTGCAGGGTAATAGTCTCTGTCTAAGGGCTTCAACTTGTCATTATGCGTTGCTTTGTCCTGCACAATGTCTATTGGAGACTGCGATTTTCCATTGGAGCATGCGGAGAACTTTGGGCTTATGCTTCCCCATTTGTCAGGTCCATTTCCACCAGAATAACCGAATTGAACAACCTCATTATCCTCTGATATGATTGTTAAAAATATTTCAGCAAGAAATTAATATATACCATGATCGAGTAAAACTATATATATATATATATATATATATGGATATAAAAACGAACGAAGGGAGAGAAGTAAAATATACTTTCTGGGTCAGAAGCGGCAAATGTGTTGACGATAATAAGTGAAACTATGAGCAAGAAAGAGAGACGATAAACCGCCATTAATGGACGTAGCCAAACAAAAAGAGACGTATATATATACGTTTGGCTTTGGCTTGTTTTATTTATAAAGAGATCATGTATATGTATATGTATATGTATATGTATATGTATATATAGAAGCTAGTATTGTTGATGGGGTGATGAATGTGTGGCATGCGTGCATGCATGTAGTTGTTGATCATAATATACTGAAAATGCAATGCAAGAGCAACTCTTAATTTTTGCTAATTAGAGAGGAGAGGAGAGGAGAGGAGAGGAGAGGAGAGGGGATGACTGGATGAGGATTTGTTTTGTTTGGCTCTCTGCAAAAGCCAAACAGTCGCCAGTGCCTCCTCGAAACTTTTGGACCACCTTAGCTTTATGCGAGCGAGTGCGTGCGTGTGTGTGTCTCGATCTATTCATAAACATTTTGAACCGCGCGTCCCTTGATGCAAAAGGAAAACAGAAAACTGTTAACCGTTTTCCTTCCTTCCTTCCTTCTTTATTTAATTTAACAAAATTACATTACATTACTTCCATGCAATACCACATTTTCCCTTCCTTCCTTCTTTCTTTCTTTCTTTTTTAACGAGATTTTGCATCTCAACATGCATGTATGCCGAACAAACAATTTTATTGACAGCAGTATTTTTAAAATTATCATAATCATCATCATGCATTTCATAGTTATGTAATCACAACTAAACTAACTTATTATTCTTAAAAGTAAATATGTCATTTAGTACAATCTTTTTCATTGATGTCAATATTATTAATAATAATAATAAATAAATAAATAATATTAGTACAAGCCAATCTAAGCCATACGCACGTGGCCTCATAATTTGATTTCCAGGAGAAAAGTTCTACCAAATTGGTTCCATCCAAATTCTCTTTTGCATTTTTTTAAAAAAAATAATAACTCTGCTCACAATATATATATATATAATTTGTCCAAAATCCAGCTATGGCACTTGACATAGCTGGCCACAAGTTAGATTCACCACTGTGGTCCACTGAGAATATATATCATAGTACAAATCACAAATGTCATTTCTCAACTTTATAAAAGAACCGGATATATATAAATGCAAGTAATACACGATGGAGTATCTTTCTTTATGATGTAAAATAATTAAATTCAACTTTTTAATTAATTTCAATAATACGCTGAAGAAATCGACAAGTACATAATTTAGGTGCAAGCATTCCTCAATTTATAATTATTATTTTTTAACAAGCACATTTTACAAATAAATCCGGTGATTTAACCAGAAAGGGTAGTGGCTCATAAATTCTTTCAGAAGAATATAATTTGATCATTTGAAAACAAACCTCTAATTAAATAAATAATACCAAATACAAACCTCTCTCTTCCAACTTAGATATCTCCTTTATTCTTTACTTGGATTTCTATTTGATTTACTAAAGTTATCCCTTCCCTTTATTCTTTACTCCCTAGTTAGCCAGTAAGTAGTACTTTAGATGCTTGAACATGGTGGATCATATAGCTAGTACTCATTTCCATCAGGCTTTTATAAGAATGTTACACATTATAAGGATATAATAATAACTCATGAAATGTGCATTACATTGTGTCCGTCAAGTAATTATAGTACAGTATCAGTGTTTTTTCAACTGTACCTACCAAGGCAAGTGTAGAATGAAGTTATATTTTAATTCTCCGCCCTGCCCTGCCCTGCCCTGCCCTGCCATATTATATTTATAGGACAGTGAAACAGACGATTCTATCATATTTAGTAGACAGAAAATTACAATCTTACAAGATTATAGAAAAGACTAATAAATCAGGAAAGAGTTTCTTCCTGTACAACACCCAGGTAAACTATGAAATCTATCAGAGACAGGGTACCTTAACTACAGTTGATGCATCCGTTTAACTGTTTATGCTTTGACAATAAAGCGAATGAAGTTGATATGATACAAGAGCATAAAGAGCAAAACCTCAATATGAATCAGATAGCCTCAATTCTCAAAGAGCATAAGTTGCTTTGATATACTCCACAATTTCTGCACTCTCAAACATTTGCACCCCAGTATTTGGATCTTCTAAATAAGGTGCCTGCCAACAATAACAAATACAAGAGGCATTATATAATGTGTGGCAGAAAGAGTGTGTTCTCTATTATATTACACATTAATGTTTATGAAAGAAAGAAAAGGGAGTACCTGAAAACGCCCAGTTTTTTGATAAAGTATCTGCCGCTTTGGGCTGCCACGAGCACAACTGCAACATAAAAATTTATAAACATATATGCCAAAAGGTACCAAATATAAGTCACTAAAGCTACAAAGAAATGAAATCAGTCGATTTGATTCAACCAAACTAAAGAAACCTTTGGCTTATCTTGTTGCACCGGTGTCAAGTTTCTTCTTTCCACTCCTATATACCCTATACTTCCTATTTAAGTTGAGTATCGGAATTCATTTTAACTCTGGATACTAACTACAACCTTTCTCCTCACTTCTCAAAGAGTATCCATCCACTCAAATCAAGCATTGACATAAATAAAAGTGCTCTTTCATGTACTATTTTGGTTCAAAAGTGACCGACTCTTTTGGATTTTCATCGGTTACCAATATCCGCAACACATGTCAGTGTTATAAAGTATAAGGAAAAACAAAATATCTGAAGCAATTTTTATAGTGCTAGTGTTTCAAAGCAAAGACACAGAAATATGACACTAGCACAACTTAAAGTACAAAAAACATTTTTTGACTTCTTTCTGTCATAAAATCCGACATATATGACTCTGCGGTCAGATTTTAAAAGACAAAATCGTCCACAAGTGTAATAAATAGGTAACACTAGATAATTTAACAAGAAGCAAGATTGAGATATATGTACTTTACCTACGGAGAATGTGTGGTAGCTCAAACTCTACAAGCACCTCACGCACAACTTTGCAAAATGGGGAAGCCTGAAAGAGAAAATAAATTTATCATCTATCAGAATATATAGTTTTCATCTTTCTTTTTGTTTTGTTTGCTGTATTCTCTCTTTCCCCTCATGTTTTTTTTTTCAGTTTCCCTTTTTGGCTTTTTCTACTATGCATATGTATACATACATATATATATATATATATATATATATATATATATATATATGTTGGGACATGATATATCGGGTTTGGTTTGTATGGTGGGCTGCAGTCTACATGAGGTTGTTTAAATCCATGTAGGATTTTGTTTTGGTAGTTGGAGTATTTTAAAGAATCAATGATTCCTAATTATATTTGGTTTCTAAATCCAGAAGAAGATGTTGGGATTTGAACCAACTTTCTTATTTTTAGGAGATCTTATGCAATCCCATTAAGGAATTATACTAATGAGGAACCCTAATCCAATACGGGGAAGGACTATGAGGTGGTGGTGGCTTTGTACTGATTCTAAGGTACACACAACTCATTATTATTTTTCAGCACTAGAGTTTTTTGCCTCTATTGTTAAACTTTGTTCAGTCTGTACTTATTCTCACACCGGAGCTATCCCCGGCGGTACAAGCCGTATAGCTTTCGGTGTGCTTACCGTTTCAGTGCAAGATTGGACGCGCTTTTGATGATTGAGGCGCGTGGACGAATCTTGACTTTAACACATACACATACACACACATACACATACATATACATATACATATATACATATATATACATATATATGTATATATGTATCTATAATCCAATATGTATGTAAGATTCATTTTCAGCCTATCCCAACTATTTTGCGATAAAAGGTATCCCGAGTCAATTCGAACAGTACCTTACTCAGATTCTACTCGAAACTTTTTTTAAGTTATTCAGATTCGTACTCGAATTTGAATAAAATTTTGACTCCAATTCGAATTCGACTAGTTTTATTGTACTCGAGTTTGACTCGACTCGTTTTTTAATCGAACTACTTGCAATTTGCAAGCATTTGAGACATACATGAATTAGAACTAGATCATTTATATTATGATAATGTATATACAATTAACTCAATCAAGTAGTTAAAATAATTAAAATTTGAACACTTCAAATTAGATCTCTAGCCTTGTAAAAAAAATTATGAGATGATATTATCACACTTGAAATAATTAATGAACTACTTCCAATTCTAAAAGTATTTGAAGAATTTAATTGTTAAATAATATATATTAAATAAATCGAGTATACTCGATACTATATACAAGTAAGGATCAAACTCGTATAAGTATGTATCAGTGAGGTAAGGAAAATTCGATACTCTAAATGAGCGAATAGTGGATAGCTCATATTCAACTCGTATAAGGGCCTGAATATCAATATTGATTCGAAAAATCCGAGTCTAGCTTGAAAAGAATTTTTCGAGTCGATCCCAAATCGGGTTTTGAACCACTCGGGTTCATTTTCAGCCCTACATATAATGTCGTTATTATTGAATTCTCTCTGTAGACCACTTGTAATGGAACATAAAATCAAATATGCTTCAGTAATCCGCAATCTAACCCCGTATGCCCATAGTTCAAGAGGTCTTGGAGGCAGTTTTGATGGTGTATACGAACCTCCCTGCAAAAACCACAGTAGAGACTTTTCAGTGCTACAAAACAAGTGTATAATACCCACATGGATACAACTACAAATACCCACATGGATACAACTAACAGAGAAATTATGTGTAATTTACTAACTAATGCTGGACAATTTAATTGTCACTTATGTTAGTCATATGACTGGTACATCAACTTCATAGTTTGGAATACTTTTAGGAAGATAATATAGATGTCATATACATAAGTTACACCCAGTAGTAGGAATCTATTTAAACAAGTTGTGAAAAGTTCAACACCAATTATACTTTTCCCATGCGACCAATCATAGCGAAACCTTCAGTCAGAGTCTGCAACAGAACAAGTAATAAGCACTTAATACATCTATTCAACCTTTTGCTATACTTGGATAATAAATATGGTGAAAACGCATTATGCTAACCGTTAGTAGACCAAGCGACAATAACAAAGGGACATTTCCATCACCTGCACAGAAGGAAACAGCAGAGGACATGCATAAGATCGTTGGTAATCACTGCAAGAAATCGGAAAGATGGGCAGAAAAGAAAAACCTTTCAAAAAAAAGAGAAAAAACAACAACTAAAGTTTGTTAAACTCGCAAAAAATTCCCATTCTAAACACTACTATTGTTAAATACAAGTCAAAATTATTGAAATGCTTGTCCACAAGATGGACCTAAAGTTAACAGAATCCAGACCAGGAATTGAAGGTTTGGAATCAGAGTTTTCAAGACTATTCAGATTCCATAGTCCTACAGCCTTTTTATTAGATTAAAATGAGAAAATGCCAAAATTGAGAATGAAAGTAGCTAAAGATAACAATAGATATTATGATATGTAAGCTCTTAGATGGGTAATTGATTCATAATTATAGCTGTGAACAATCAAGATAATTTAAATACTCACTACACACCATATTTCCCGACTAGATACTTGATTATGTCATCTGATTCATACATTGCAACTCCTGTGTTTGGATCCACCTGCAGAAGAAGATAATAAGCTTAGCACCCATTCCAACAAACCCTGCTCAATATAAGATGAATCGAAGACATAAATGTAAAAGGCATCAACTACAACTAATGTGTGAGAAAACAGCACATGGAGTTTCAGAATTCCTTACGAATCAAGGAGTGGACAGACTGGATAACTAAGTTATAAACTTCTTCCATTTTTTTTGAGAAATTATGAAGTAAAACTTCTTCCCAACTGAATCCAGAAGATTGGGGACATCATAATCCCTGTGAATTGGCACAATCAATTATTAAATATCTACAATTTTTTTCTCTACTCAGTCAATGTGTCCCCCCTTATACATTCCAAAATTATATTAGAATTCAATCAGAAAGGTACTCACCGCAAGCCGAGCAGAATCCCTATAGGTGAATGTTGTAATCATTGGGAGATATATATATGAAGGGGGTAAGCATCCCCACCTTGATTTTTGACGAGAATAATCCCTAGTATTTAACATAATTAATTTCAAAGACGATGAAGTTTGATGATACAAAAATTTTCCCGTTTATTTTTGGAAAAAAGTGAACTAAAAGTGTAAAATTAACAACAAGATTTGGCATAGCATAACTACTGGTTAAGTTTTATAATTTAGAATCCTTCTAAGCCACTAGAATCTAATGTACAAAGTTACAACTGAGCATGTTGCAGATAATTGATTTCGACTCACTGCAAGTAGATGCTATTTGGGTCTAGATAGGAGTTGGGAATCATACATTAAGACCCTCTTATTGCTCTATCAATCAATCAGGAGATTTTTGTGTTTCAAATGATTTAGATTCCTACATTTTTGCATTTTATAATACAGCCTGAGCTTCATAAATAATTAGCCCTTCCAAGATTAATATTGACTAGAACAAAAGGAATGCAAGAGCCGAGAGGCAATGAAAAGAAAAAGATTAGCAGTATATGCATGATATTTAAAGACTGTGCAGTCAGAAAATCTCTTCTTGGTCTCTCAAGAAAGTTCTCTCGAAGCATCCAAGTGTCGACATTAATTTATATATATTTAGGACATTAATTTATATATATTTAATATTTCCTAGTTAAATCTCTTCTCTTTCTTACAGGTCTCTCTTTATTACAAGAAAGGGACAAAATATAAGGAATATCCTCAAACCATGTAAGGGAATTGCTTTTTTCCACCCATCTGAACAGCCTTTTGACGGAAATTTGGACCATTTTTTGGGCATGGATAATACAAGACATCAAGATCCAACACAGCAATGATTTCCCTAACCTGTAATTCAACAACAGAAAGAATGTATAGCATGTGAAACCCAGTGAGGTGCCACCAAAACTTCAATTTTATTTGCCTGAAATATATTTAAATTGGGCATTAGGTCCGTGAAAGAAATGTGCACTCTTACAATTGAATTTCTTCCAAAAGCAAGTATATATTTCATAAAAGAAACTTGTCCCTCAAGAAACCAAAAATATGAAGCCTAATATGAAGCCTAGGTTGATGTTAATTGTTACCTTCCGACAAAATGGGCAGCTAAAGTTTCCACGCGTTCCATGAAAATCCACAGACAGAGAAAGCAACAGATGCATTCAGTCTTAATTAATCACCATGAACCGAAAAGTTACAGGGGAAACCAGAGAAGAGATAAAGGGTATAGAAGTGTAAAACTGATAGCAAGCATTTACATACATAGTGCCTGTGGCATTCAAAAATTAATAGAAAAGAAACAAGTATTGAGGGTTTAAGTACCTTTCAAACTCATATATCTCAATGGGCATCTCAGGGCGTGGACCCAATTTTGAAGTCTCTTTCACCTTGAAACCTGTTTAACCACAACCAAAAAGTTAATTATAGTATATTTGACTTTAAACTGCATGTATTATATGGTATCTTATTAAATGATTATAATTTTTCCTTTGAGCTGATTCAAATAGAACTTCCTCAGAAATTTCAAGCAGCATTTTTTTTGCATATACCATTTTTAAAATTTTCTGAAAAGTAGTTGAAAATCCTAGTCAAAATAAAAACAGTTATGCATGTAACAGAACAAACAACAGGTTACTAATTCAGAAGAACCTGTCATACTAATTCAGAAGCAGGATATGGTATATCAATTAAAACTGATAAGTCAAGCTTGCTGAACATGGTTCAAGTTTCAGCCACTATGATTAGTATACATAGTACAGTTACTGAATCAGTAGTATGTCAATTTGGCCGTTTTATTTAATCTTTAGATCTTAAAAAAATTATTTTTCCTCCTTTTGATCTTGTTCTTTTTTGTTTTCATTTTTTTGTTTTCTTCCATTACTTACAAATTCTCATGCTCCTCAACCCAAAGTTCACAGGATAATATTCTGTTAGATAAAACATAATTAAGGAAGAGATTTGTCAACAACAACCAGCAATTTCCAGTGCATACTGGTCAGATGAAATCTCATCCTTGGAAACGAATGATGGAGAATACCTGCAACATTAACACCCAATAAATAGAAATTCAGTAACCCTAAAAGCATTTGAAATAACATTTGAAAGTTAGGGAAAATAAAAACTTCCCATCCCACTTCAATAAAGCATAATAGTGTAATAGGATGCATATGTGTTTCTTAAACTGTCAAGCCAGCAAAACTTCACAGTAAATTTTTTCTCAAGTTCTTATCTAACATTAGTTTATTTCTTAACTTTGCAAGCTACATTGTAAATGATCAAACCCCTAAGATCACTTTCCCCATTTGACTTTCTTATAGAATGTAAAAGTTGTTAAAAATATTGCATCTCATTCCTCTAATAGCATAAAATATTCACACAGTTTATTAATTAATTCATTGCTCATAATGGATTGTATCTGAAGTATCTTAATAAGTAAATTCTACCCAATTCACCAAACTCATGTTTGGTCTCACTTATATTAGAAATAAGTTAGTTAATTCCAAGCAAGTGGAGTTTTAAAATTTTTAAATAAAATATAAAATTATTTATGCGCAACAGTCATTCTCATTTCAAGTTGAAGTTAACCAGCACCGGCCCTGGGCTAAAGCCCAAGGTGCCCGGGCTTTAGACCCAAAAATTTTTAGGGCCCCTTTTCCTTATATTACTGTACAGCATATATACACTAACCTTTTCAGCATACATACACTAACATATATGTGTTTGACCATACAATAAGTGCATGGCTAGTTTTATTCTAATGGATGAGTATAATTGATTATATAGAATCATTCTCTAAAATATTTAAAATTTTGACAAATAAAATTATTACATAAGTAAAAATAGATCCAACACTACTAAAAATTCTAATATGTACATTTAAAAAAAATACCAACCAGTTCACATAAATTAAAAAACAATTACTTCAATATGTCTCAATTAATTTCAATCCTTGTTAGTCTATGCATTTGTCCATCATAATTATGTCTTTACTCATTCTTGTATTTCTTTGCAAATATGTATAATCCCATTTTTTTTCTTAATCTGGCTAGTGCAGACTTTACGATTATCTCTATTAATAGACTATAGGTCATGCGTACTTTACTATTGGTATTAAAATTTAACAGGTAAAGACTGAGGTCATAATATAGCCAATATAATACAAAAAAAAAAGGTAAACTCTTGCTGGGAAGATTTTGAGTCTTACACTATCTACCATGGGTACTATTTGAAGAATAACCAAACAAGTTAACTCTTGTCATAGTTTGGATATGTCACCCCCTGATTGATCTTTGTGAAACTATTTGAAATTTAGTAAAGTTGCATTCTATTACCTAAACTATAAAATTTTATACTTCTTTATTTATAATTTACCCATTATAAGTGAGTGTTATTCAAGAGGAGTTGTTAATGATATCATCCATCATTTTATTGATGATATTATGTCTTTGAACTGATTACTTTTTTGAATCAGTGATAATGTGATATCTGAATGATGCTTTGAAAATATTGAAATAGTCGATTATTATATTTGATATTCTTTCGTATTTATGCTCTTTTGTTCAGAAAAAATTTTTAGTTTTTTTTATACCTATCTTAATAGCAATTAGCAAACGGCCCAATTTTTTTTTGTAGCTTTAGGCCCTGAAAAACTCAGGGCCGGCCCTAAAGTTAACTAAAATCAGAAAAAGAAAAGAAAAGGCAAACAAAACAAGTTAAATCATAGGAAATTTCATACCCTGAAACAACAACACCGGTGCCCAGACGAAAAATCAAGGCCAAAGAAGCTCCCAAAATGTCGAAAAGCTTATCGGGTCTGATGAAAAACCGCTTCGGCTGGGGAGGCTTGAAATTGGGCGGAGGAGAGAAAGAGGGAGTGGTGGGAGACGAAACGCCTAATCGTGGTGGTTCTTCTTTGGAAGTGACAGCTGGCGTTTCTGCTGATGACCTGACATAAGAAACTCTACTATTTGGCTCTCTTCTGAATCTAGAAAGCGGACGGAAGATGACGGATGGCGTGAAGTTAAGAACTCCGGCCATGCTACTCGGCGAAAAAGAGTCGAAGAAGAGCAGCGCTAGCTGGTAAGTGTGTTTGTAATACTGTACTACTACCTTATGTTACATGTGTGTTATGTGTGGTCAGCAGAAGTACAGGTTAACGCGGTTAGAAGGGGGTTTAAAGTTGTCCAAGGAATTAAGTAATTACACACTCATCGTTTAAAGTTGTCCAAGGAATTAAGTAATTAATTATTACTTAAAATTCTTAAACTGCTTATATTAAAAGAAAAAAATATTTTTATAAAACGGTTTATGTTAAATAAAGAGAAGAATATTAAAATTAAACTTAAAATATTTTTAAATTTAAAATTGACATAATTTTTTGTAATTTTAATTAATACAATAATACACGGATCTGGATCATCTATGATTATGTGAGAGTTTTGCTATGAGATTGGCAATATATTAAAAAAAGGATCCAATGGCTCACAATTACTTTCTTTGTCTGTGTATCGAAACGACTTTATTTTGACATGAATTTTTTTTTACAAGTTGACTTTGTTTGTTTGTTAATTCTTGTTAGTTATGAGCGCGACATGACTTTTTTCATGATTGTAATAGGTTGAGTGTTAATCTAGTTGGGACGTTTTATTAATTATTTTTTTGATGCTTTGGAATCGATAGGATTATTAATATTTGTACCTTTGTCAAAGGCTAATAATATTATTATTTGCTATTCAAAAAAACAAATTCAACGGATAATTTTTATCCTATTAAAAAAAGTAAGTTTTCATTGTGATTCTTTAAATCAATTGAAAAAAATTAAAGAAAAAAAAATTGGGGTAAACAATATGGGAAAAATTTGAATAAAGGAAAAAAAACAATTAAAATTTGGTTAATCCTAAACTTTGGCGTGCTATGAGAAAAGCAAGAAACGAAGCAAAAAAGAAGAAAACAGAAAAACAAAGCAAACAAAGAAAGTAAACGGTGTTTTGTGGCTTTCAATTTTATGTCAACTTGTAAAAAAAATTTATAGAGTTGTGAGCCATTGGATCTCTTTTTTATTGTGTTGTCAACTTCACAGCAAAATCCTCATAAGATCCTCACAGTAAAATCCTCATAAGATCCTCGTAGAAAAATCCTCATACAAGATCCGGATCCATAATACACCAGTGTATGTATAAATTTTTATCGTAACAAATATTGCATACTCCCTCCGTCCCTATTTAAATGACATTTTGGAGATGGGCACAAGAATTAAGATAATGATTGGAAAACATTAAATATAGTACTCAATTGCCTATAATACCCTTAAATTATTAATTTATCATAGCACAAGAGTTTAAAGTACAAAAAAAATAAGTAGAATAATGAGGGGTAATTTTAGAAAAATTATCATTAATTCTCCTAGATTTGAACAAACGTCATTTAAATAGTGACGGAGAGAGTATATAAGATATAAACTTTTTATTACAATAATTAATACAATATTTGTTATAGCCAATCACCGTAACTGAATCCACTATATATATATATATATATATATATATATATATATATATATATATTAGAAATAAAAGTGCATTTGTAAGTTCCCAAAATATATACCCCCCACCTTGTCCTTAAAAAGAGTCGTATTATCTTTGTAATAATTAGTAGTATTCTACTTTTGGGACAAAAACCTCATTCATTAAAAACTACTGTAGTTATATTATATGCACTCATTTTTTGAGTTGTCTGATTTTCAGTGTAAGACCCCAACTTTTATAAATAAAGATGAATTTTTTATAAATATCATTTTTGAATATTATGGAGTTAATTTGATATAATGTTATAGTTGTGGGTAATATTTATAAATTTTGCAAAGTAAGCAAGTTGTTATAAAATATTCGTTTGGTCGGAGAATATTCTTTTTGTCGAGGAATATTCGTACGACGGCACAATCATTGGTGGACCCCACAACGGAATTATTGTCGGATTGAGAAAACGACAAAAATATTTTATTAAAAATAACGGCTGAAGTGTTACCGTTAAAACCATTAAAACTGTTGAACTACTCGGTAGTAAAAGTACAGTAATACGCGTGGTTGCATAGTAGCACACGGTATTGATTATTGATGTTTACGTGAGAAGTCACTCAGCTATACTCAATTATTGCTATAGTAATTGCTGCATCATATCTCTTAAATTATTGTCATAGTATCGTCTGTATAATATGTTATATTATTAAATCAATAATTGAGACGTTGTGGTAAGTTTGGTTATTTTATGGGGGGGCCATATGTCATCATCTAAGAGTCTCTTCGTCAATAGTAATTACCGTCGTCAATAGTAATTACCTTCGTCAATAGTATTTACCTTGGTCAATAGTAATTACCTTCGTCAATAGTATTTACCTTGGTCAATAGTAATTACTTTCGTCAATAGTAGTTGTCCCTTCAATATTACCAAGAGTCATTTGACCCTTCGTTAAGACCAAGAGTCATTTGACCCTTCGTTAAGACCAAGAGCCACCCTCAGTTTTTCTATAAATAGAGGCCTAGGGCTTCATTATTTTTCACGAATTCATTCAAGCTATAGAGAGAGAAAGTATAGAGAGAATAAGAGAGAGAGAATAAAAGTATTCTGCTACATCACTTTTCCAATATCCAGTTCTTTTAAGGTAGGGAATATTATTTCTTTTATATTCATGAAGAGAACTTCTGTTATTCCATTCGTTATTATTCTGTTGGAATAACCAGTATACGCGGTCTACCCTATACTTGGTGACATTCTTCTATTATTCTGTTGGAACATCCTGTCTGTGTGTTTTACACCGGACCTGGTTCCGTTTATTATTCTGTTGGAACATCCTGTCTGTGTGTTTTACACCGGACCTGGTTCCGTTTATTATTCTGTTGGAACATCCTGTCTGTGTGTTTTACACCGGACCTGGTTCCGTTTTTATTATTATTCTGTTGGAATATCCTGTCTGTGTGTTTTACACCGGACCTGGTTCCATTATTTATTATTCTGTCGGAATATCCTGTCTGTGCGTTTACGCCGGACCTGGTTCCATTATTTATTATTCTGTTGGAATAACCTGTTTGTGCGGTCTATCGCATGCATGGTGATTTCTTTTGTTATTCCATTCTTTATTGTACTCAGTTGGTTAAGTTTTGACTTCTATACTCCATGAAATTTGTGGAATATCCTTGATAGTTGCGTTTCATCCAGTATCTTTTCAAGAAAATATTCTTCTAAGCGTTCTTGAATTTTACTCCACAATGCAGTATCATGTTGACAATTTGGACGTTGTTAATTCCTGGATAAATTAATTCTTGAACTTGTTTTATTGAATTCTTATATCATTGTCATCATCCTCATGTTTATAAAATGTTGAAAGTCATCTGTGGCATGTAGTGCATAGATGGACTTGGTATGATTATGACCAGGGATTATTCGGTATAATCATGACCGTAATGTTACAAATGATGTGGTAAAAGTCCTCATTGGCCCGTAGTGCATTGATGGACAGTTGTTGGCATGATCATGACCATTAATGAATACACGAATATCCTTGGCCGTAGTGCAGGGGTGATTCGATGATGTGGATTATTTTATTAAGCTGAGTCTCAGCGATCGCAGTGTTGAAAAACCTTTTAAATCATAAAAGATAGTAGAGTTTATTTTCTACTTGACTCTTTTAATGGATTGCTTGTTCCGCTGCAGTTAAACTTGATGTCTATTATATTTTATCAGTTTAACATTGTTGAAGGCTAATGATAATTTATTCTGCATTATCTTAGTCATAATATTTCTTACTGGGCTAGTTGAGCTCACCCTTTCTTTCACTGTTCTCTTCAGGAAATGAGAACGTAGCTGGGACAAGTCGGGGTACGGAGTGATGGTCCGAATGATAGTATTAGTTAGTAGTCCTCACTATTCTATGTAATGGTGTGTTAATAAATGTAATGAGGACTCCTTTTGAGTATGAATACTCTCTAGAAGATAATATTTGTATTCAAACTCACAGTTTATGTTTTGTCGTATTGTACACGACAGTTGTATTATTAAGTTGTATTTGTATTCTGTACTATGTATCTGACGACCCAGGATGGGTGATGTATACCTAATTTTGGGGGCGTCTCAGTTGGTATCAGAGCTTAGGGATATGATCCCTGGCTAAGATGTGAGAATAGAACTAGGAGGGGAGAGACGGAGAATTCCTTCGCTAGTATGACATACCTAAGTTTATTTGCATGGTATTTAATTGGTCGGTCATAATATAAGGATAATATATGACATATCAATTAATTTTTATTTTGTGGCAGTATCTGAAAATGGCATCTGAGAACGTTGAGAATAGCAATGGAGCACAGACGACTGTTGATTCACCACATATCAATAATCAGGATAATGTGCATCAGGAAGGTGTCAATCCTCATGCAAACAACAACACTGACCAAATGATGAATGATCAAATGTTCAGAGGCTTTATGCAATTCATGCAACAACAGGTGAAAGCGGCTCCTGTCCACAACGTAGGTGGAAATACTGGAAACTCTCTGGCGGTCACCGCTAAACAGTTTAAGGAGCTGGGACCACCGGAGTTTAAGGGAGAACCCAAACCACTTGTAGCTGAAACATGGATAAAGCAAATCACCAAGATATTTGATGTCTTGAGTTGCTCCGAGGAGCAAAAGGTTCCCTTTGCCGCCTTTATGTTGCGAGGAGAGGCAGATTACTGGTGGGAATCGATAAAGCGTACTCAACCTGCCGCACTGAAGATGTCTTGGGAGAAGTTTCAAGATCTGTTTAACGACAAATACTTTCCCGAGAGTATTCGTCACATGAAGGAGGTGGAGTTCATCAAATTGGAGCAGAATAATATGACCGTGTCGCAGTACGAGGCAAAATTTGCGGAGTTGTCCCGGTTTGCGTCCCACCTGGTGGATAATGAAGAAAGAATGACGCGGATGTTTTTAAGAGGTTTGAAGCCGGAGATACGTCAACATCTTGTTTCTCATAAACTGTGTTTGTATTCAGATGTTGTAAATAGGGCTCAGTTGGTGGAGCGCGATAACGAGATAACGCAACCAAAAGAGAGCAGCCGGCAAAATGATAATACCAGTGAGAGCAGTCATCGAAGCGGTGACAACAAGCGTGGAGGGAATCAACATGCTAGAAATGGTAACCACTTCGGTGGTAATCAGGGCCAAAACAATAAGAATGGACATTTCAAGAAGAGGAGATTCAATAATGATGGAAAGACGTCAGCACCAGCACCTGTCGTTAAGGAAGGAGAACGACCACCTATCATATGTTTCAAATGCGGAGGGGAGGGGCACATCAGTCCAAACTGCGTGATGCCGTCCAAAGCATGTTATAATTGTGGAAGAGAAGGTCATTTAGCCCGATTTTGTCGTTTACCGAAGACAAATTCAGCTAGGATTGTAAGACCCCAATTTTTATAAATAAAGATGAATTTTCTATAAATATCATTTTTGAATATTATGGAGTTAATTTGATATAATGTTATAGTTGTGGGTAATATTTATAAATTTTGCAAAGTAAGCAAGTTGTTATAAAATATTCGTTTGGTCGGGGAATATTCTTTTTGTCGGGGAATATTCATACGACGGCACAATCATTGGTGGACCCCACAACGGAATTATGAAAACGACAAAATTATCTTTCTATAAAAATAACGGATGAGGTGTTACCGTTAAAACCGTTAAAACTGTTGAACTACTCGGTAGTAAAAGTACAGTAATACGCGTGGTTGCATAGTAGCACACGGTATTGATTATTGATGCTTACGTGAGAAGTCACTCAGCTATACTCAATTATTGCTACAGTAATTGCTGCATCATATCTCTTAAATTATTGTCATAGTATCATTTGTATAATATGTTATATTATTAAATCAATAATTGAGACGTTGTGGTAAGTTTGGTTATTTTATGGGGGGCCATATGTCATCATCTAAGAGTCTCTTCGTCAATAGTAATTACCGTCGTCAATAGTAATTACCGTCGTCAATAGTATTTACCTTGGTCAATAGTAATTACCTTCGTCAATATTATTTACCTTGGTCAATAGTATTTACCTTGGTCAATAGTAATTATCTTCGTCAATAGTAATTACCGTCGTCAATAGTAATTACCGTCGTCAATAGTATTTACCTTGGTCAATAGTAATTACCTTCGTCAATAGTATTTACCTTGGTCAATAGTAATTACTTTCGTCAATAGTAGTTGTCCCTTCAATATTACCAAGAGTCATTTGACCCTTCGTTAAGACCAAGAGTCATTTGACCCTTCGTTAAGACCAAGAGCCACCCTCAGTTTTTCTATAAATAGAGGCCTAGGGTTTCATTATTTTTCACGAATTCATTCAAGCTATAGAGAGAGAAAGTATAGAGAGAATAAGAGAGAGAGAATTAAAGTATTCTGCTACATCACTTTTCCAATATCCAGTTCTTTTAAGGTAGGGAATATTATTTCTTTTATATTCATGAAGAGAACTTCTGTTATTCCATTTGTTATTATTCTGTTGGAATAACCAGTATACGCGGTCTACCCTATACTTGGTGACATTCTTCTATTATTCTGTTGGAACATCCTGTCTGTGTGTTTTACACCGGACCTGGTTCCGTTTATTATTCTGTTGGAACATCCTGTCTGTGTGTTTTACACCGGACCTGGTTCCGTTTTATTATTATTCTGTTGGAATATCCTGTCTGTGTGTTTTACACCGGACCTGGTTCCATTATTTATTATTCTGTCGGAATATCCTGTCTGTGCATTTACGCCGGACCTGGTTCCATTATTTATTATTCTGTTGGAATAACCTGTCTGTGCGGTCTATCGCATGCATGGTGATTTCTTTTGTTATTCCATTCTTTATTGTACTCAGTTGGTTAAGTTTTGACTTCTATACTCCATGAAATTTGTGGAATATCCTTGATAGTTGCGTTTCATCCAGTATCTTTTCAAGAAAATATTCTTCTGATCATTCTTGAATTTTACTCCACAATGCAGTATCATGTTGACAATTTGGACGTTGTTAATTCCTGGATAAATTAATTCTTGAACTTGTTTTATTGAATTCTTATATCATTGTCATCATCCTCATGTTTATAAAATGTTGAAAGTCATCTGTAGCCTGTATTGCATAGATGGACTTGGTATGATTATGACCAGGGATTATTCGGTATAATCATGACCGTAATGTTACAAATGATGTGGTAAAAGTCCTCATTGGCCCGTAGTGCATTGATGGACAGTTGTTGGCATGATCATGACCATTAATGAATACACGAATATCCTTGGCCGTAGTGCATGGGTGATTCGATGATGTGGATTATTTTATTAAGCTGAGTCCCAGCGATTACAGTGTTGAAAAACTTTTTAAATCATAAAAGATAGTAGAGTTTATTTTCTACTTGACTCTTTTAATGGATTGCTTGTTCCGCTACAGTTAAACTTGATGTCTATTATATTTTATCAGTTTAACATTGTTGAAGGCTAATGATAATTTATTCTGCATTATCTTAGTCATAATATTTCTTACTGGGCTAGTTGAGCTCACCCTTTCTTTCACTGTTCTCTTCAGGAAATGAGAACGTAGCTGGGACAAGTCGGGGTACGGAGTGATGGTCCGAATGATAGTATTAGTTAGTAGTCCTCACTATTCTATGTAATGGTGTGTTAATAAATGTAATGAGGACTCCTTTTGAGTATGAATACTCTCTAGAAGATAATATTTGTATTCAAACTCACAGTTTATGTTTTGTCGTATTGTACACGACAGATGTATTAATCAGTTGTATTTGTATTCTGTACTATGTATCTGACGACCCAAGATGGGTGATGTATACCTAATTTTGGGGGCGTCACAGTTGGTATCAGAGCTTAGGGATATGATCCCTGGCTAAGATGTGAGAATAGAACTAGGAGGGGAGAGACGGGGAATTCCTTCGCTAGTATGACATACCTAAGTTTATTTGCATGGTATTTAATTGGTCGGTCATAATATAAGGATAATATATGACATATCAATTAATTTTTATTTTGTGGCAGTATCTGAAAATGGCATCTGAGAATGTTGAGAATAGCAATGGAGCACAGACGACTGTTGATTCACCACACATCAATAATCATGATAATGTGCATCAGGAAGGTGTCAATCCTCATGCAAACAACAACACTGACCAAATGATGAATGATCAAATGTTCAGAGGCTTTATGCAATTCATGCAACAACAGGTGAAAGCGGCTCCTGTCCACAACGTAGGTGGAAATACTGGAAACTCTCTGGCGGTCACCGCTAAACAGTTTAAGGAGCTGGGACCACCGGAGTTTAAGGGAGAACCCAAACCACTTGTAGCTGAAACATGGATAAAGCAGATCACCAAGATATTTGATGTCTTGGGTTGCTCCGAGGAGCAAAAGGTTCCCTTTGCCGCCTTTATGTTGCGAGGAGAGGCAGATTACTGGTGGGAATCGATAAAGCGTACTCAACCTGCCGCACTGAAGATGTCCTGGGAGAAGTTCCAAGAGCTGTTTAACGACAAATACTTTCCCGAAAGTATTCGTCACATGAAGGAGGTGGAGTTCATCAAATTGGAGCAGAATAATATGACCGTGTCGCAGTACGAGGCAAAATTTGCGGAGTTATCCCGGTTTGCGTCCCACCTGGTGGATAATGAAGAAAGAATGACGCGGATGTTTTTAAGAGGTTTGAAGCCGGAGATACGTCAACATCTTGTTTCTCATAAACTGTGTTTGTATTCAGATGTTGTAAATAGGGCTCAGTTGGTGGAGCGCGATAACGAGACAACGCAACCAAAAGAGAGCAGCCGGCAAAATGATAATACCAGTGAGAGCAGTCATCGAAGCGGTGACAACAAGCGTGGAGGGAATCAACAGGCCAGAAATGGTAACCACTTCGGTGGTAATCAGGGCCAAAACAATAAGAATGGACATTTCAAGAAGAGGAGATTCAACAATGATGGAAAGACGTCAGCACCAGCACCTGTCGTTAAGGAAGGAGAACGACCACCTATCATATGTTTCAAATGCGGAGGGGAGGGGCACATCAGTCCAAACTGCGCGATGCCGTCCAAAGCATGTTATAATTGTGGAAGAGAAGGTCATTTAGCCCGATTTTGTCGTTTACCGAAGACAAATTCAGCTAGGATGGAGGCACCAAAGGCCGTCCCAGAAAAGTCAAAACCGGTTGTGCAAGGGAGAGCGTTTGTTGTGACCTCCCAGAACGCAAGGAACCCGAATGAGGTCATCACGGGTAAGCTTATCATAAACTCTAAAGAAGTTTATACTTTATTTGATACCGGTTCAACCCATTCTTTTATTTCTCCTACTTGCGCTCATCGATTAAATTTGATTCCGGAGAAATTAGACTTTGACTTATCTGTGGAAACTCCGTTGGGAGAAACCTTCATTACCTCCACTGTTTATAAGTCTTGTTTGGTTCAAGTTGGTACCCACACATTACCTGTCGATCTTATTTCATTAAAAATACTTGCATTTGACGTGATTCTAGGGATTGATTGGTTAACTACTCATCATGCAAAAATTGATTGTTTTCGTAAGGTTGTTAGCTTTCATATTCCTAATCGACCTATTATGCGAATTCAAGCAACCAAACCATTAAAATCAATCGCTGTCATCTCAAGCCATAAAACTATTCGTTTATTGAAAAACGGATGTCAAGCTTTCTTAGCTCATGTCACAGATCTAAACAAAAATACGTCAGTTTTGAATGATATTTCTATTGTTAATAAATTCCCTGACGTATTCCCTGAAGAACTTCCTGGCCTACCCCCAGAGCGTGAAATTGAATTTTGTATCGATCTTGAACCCGGTACAAAACCCATTTCCAAAGCCCCATATCGAATGGCTCCTATTGAACTTCAGGAGTTAAAGACCCAACTGCAGGAATTGTTAGACATTGGTTTTATTCGTCCTAGTACTTCTCCTTGGGGTGCTCCTGTTCTGTTCGTGAAGAAGAAAGATGGGAGTATGCGACTTTGTATTGATTATCGGGAGTTGAATCATGTCACCATCAAAAATAGGTACCCATTGCCACGTATTGATGACCTGTTTGACCAGTTGCAAGGAGCACAATTCTTTTCAAAGATCGATCTTCGTTCTGGATATCATCAGCTGAAGGTTAGAACTGAGGATATTCCAAAGACGGCTTTTAGAACTCGGTACGGGCATTATGAATTCCTAGTCATGTCCTTTGGATTGACTAATGCTCCTGCTGCCTTCATGGATATGATGAACCGGGTATTCAAGGAATATTTGGATCATTTTGTGGTCGTCTTTATTGATGACATCCTTATTTATTCCAAAAGCCGTGAAGATCATGAGCAACACTTGAGGCTGGTACTCCAAAAGCTTCGTGAATACAAGCTTTATGCCAAGTTGAAGAAATGCGAGTTCTGGCTGGAGGAGGTAGCATTCCTTGGGCACGTAGTATCAAGTCGTGGAATATCTGTTGACCCGGCAAAGATTGAAGCTATTCAAAGCTGGGAGCAACCTAAATCAGTGACCGAGGTACGTAGCTTTCTTGGTTTAGCTGGTTATTATCGGAGATTCGTGGAAGGATTTTCTCGAATCGCTACTCCATTAACTCAGCTGACTCGGAAAGATACAAAGTTTGGTTGGAGCGAAGAATGTGAGCAGAGTTTTCAAGAACTCAAGAGGAGACTCATTTCAGCACCTGTTCTAACAATACCATCTGGCTCGGAGGGATTTGTCATCTACAGTGATGCTTCGAGCAAAGGGTTGGGATGCGTTCTCATGCAACATGGAAAAGTCATAGCCTATGCATCAAGACAACTCAAGGAATATGAGAGGAATTATCCTACTCATGATCTAGAGTTGGCAGCTGTTGTCTTTGCACTTAAAATTTGGAGGCATTACTTGTATGGGGAGAAAGTGGAGATCTTTACGGATCATAAAAGCCTCAAATATTTCTTCACTCAAAAGGAACTCAACATGCGACAACGACGTTGGCTTGAACTGTTGAAAGATTATGATCATACCATTCAATACCATCCTGGAAAAGCGAACGTGGTAGCTGACGCATTGAGTAGAAGATCATATGCGGGTACAAGTGCAATATTAACAACGCAAAGGCCCATTTTGTGTGACTTGCAAAGGATGGAGATAGAGTTGAAGACTCCAGGGACCCATGTGATGATGGCGAATATACGAGTAGAACCGACTTTAATCGATAAAGTTAAAGCTGCTCAAGCTACAGACCTGGAGCTGATGCGTATGAGGAAGAAAGTGCAAGAAGGTGCTATGCCGGAAGCAAGAATCGATGAAGAAGGAATACTTCGAGTCAACTCCAGACTTTGTGTTCCTAACAACCCTGATTTAAAGTATGAAATCATGATGGAGGCGCACAACACACCGTTTGCAATCCATCCTGGAAGTACCAAAATGTATCATGATCTTCGTCATACATTTTGGTGGAGCAATATGAAGAGAGAGATAGCGTTGTTTATCTCAAGGTGTCTAACTTGTCAACGAGTCAAAGCGGAGCATCAAGTACCAAAAGGTCCATTGCAACCACTTGAAATTCCAGAATGGAAGTGGGAGCACATTACCATGGATTTCGTTACCGGTCTTCCTAGGGTTTCTCAAGGTATTGATGCGATTTGGGTCATTGTTGATAGATTGACCAAGTCTGCTCATTTCTTACCGATACGAGAAACTTATACACTTGAACGTCTTGCTCGTATGTACATAAACGAGATTGTAAGACTGCATGGTATGCCAGTATCCATAGTTTCTGACCGAGACCCAAGATTCACTTCACGATTTTGGGTTAGTTTACAAAAGGCTATGGGCACGGAGTTACGATTTAGTTCAGCATATCATCCTCAGACGGACGGACAATCAGAGAGGACTATTCAAACTCTTGAAGATCTATTAAGACTCTGTGTCTTTGACTTCAAGGGAAGTTGGGACAAGTTCTTACCATTGGTGGAGTTTTCCTACAACAACAGTTATCAAGCAAGTATTGGCATGGCTCCATTCGAAGCATTGTATGGAAGAAAATGTCGTTCTCCAGTATGCTGGGATGAGGTGGGCGAAGCAACGTTGTTGGGACCGGAGTTGGTACGTATGACTACAGAAAAGATTCAAACGATCCGACAACGTATAAAAACCTCACAAGATCGACAAAAGAGTTATGCTGATCTTCATCGAAAGGACGTGGAATTTGATGTAGGAGATCATGTGTTCTTACGTGTTGCTCCATGGAAAGGAGTTACGAGATTTGGAAAGAGAGGAAAGCTAAATCCTCGATTCATCGGTCCATTTTTAATCCTCGATCGAGTAGGAACTGTGGCTTATAGACTCGCTTTACCGCCAAGTATGTCTCGTGTTCATAACGTTTTCCACATATCCATGTTACGCAAATATGTGGAAGACCCGAACCACATTATTGAGTTAGAACCGGACGAAATAGCGGAGGATTTGACGTATGAAGAAGTTCCTGTTCAAATCTTGGATAAGAAGGAACATATTCTACGCTCCAAGGTTATACCTCAAGTTAAAGTTTTGTGGAGAAACCACGATGTTGAGGAAATGACTTGGGAGTTAGAATCAGAAATGAAATCAAGGTATCCTTACCTCTTCGACATACCAGGTACGTACCCTAATTTCGAGGGCGAAATTTCATAAGAAGGGGAGGTTGTAAGACCCCAACTTTTATAAATAAAGATGAATTTTCTATAAATATCATTTTTGAATATTATGGAGTTAATTTGATATAATGTTATAGTTGTGGGTAATATTTATAAATTTTGCAAAGTAAGCAAGTTGTTATAAATATTCGTTTGGTCGGAGAATATTCTTTTTGTCGAGGAATATTCGTACGACGGCACAATCATTGGTGGACCCCACAACGGAATTATTGTCGGATTGAGAAAACGACAAAAATATTTTATTAAAAATAACGGCTGAAGTGTTACCGTTAAAACCATTAAAACTGTTGAACTACTCGGTAGTAAAAGTACAGTAATACGCGTGGTTGCATAGTAGCACACGGTATTGATTATTGATGTTTACGTGAGAAGTCACTCAGCTATACTCAATTATTGCTATAGTAATTGCTGCATCATATCTCTTAAATTATTGTCATAGTATCGTCTGTATAATATGTTATATTATTAAATCAATAATTGAGACGTTGTGGTAAGTTTGGTTATTTTATGGGGGGGCCATATGTCATCATCTAAGAGTCTCTTCGTCAATAGTAATTACCGTCGTCAATAGTAATTACCTTCGTCAATAGTATTTACCTTGGTCAATAGTAATTACCTTCGTCAATAGTATTTACCTTGGTCAATAGTAATTACTTTCGTCAATAGTAGTTGTCCCTTCAATATTACCAAGAGTCATTTGACCCTTCGTTAAGACCAAGAGTCATTTGACCCTTCGTTAAGACCAAGAGCCACCCTCAGTTTTTCTATAAATAGAGGCCTAGGGCTTCATTATTTTTCACGAATTCATTCAAGCTATAGAGAGAGAAAGTATAGAGAGAATAAGAGAGAGAGAATAAAAGTATTCTGCTACATCACTTTTCTAATATCCAGTTCTTTTAAGGTAGGGAATATTATTTCTTTTATATTCATGAAGAGAACTTCTGTTATTCCATTCGTTATTATTCTGTTGGAATAACCAGTATACGCGGTCTACCCTATACGTGGTGACATTCTTCTATTATTCTGTTGGAACATCCTGTCTGTGTGTTTTACACCGGACCTGGTTCCGTTTATTATTCTGTTGGAACATCCTGTCTGTGTGTTTTACACCGGACCTGGTTCCGTTTATTATTCTGTTGGAACATCCTGTCTGTGTGTTTTACACCGGACCTGGTTCCGTTTTTATTATTATTCTGTTGGAATATCCTGTCTGTGTGTTTTACACCGGACCTGGTTCCATTATTTATTATTCTGTCGGAATATCCTGTCTGTGCGTTTACGCCGGACCTGGTTCCATTATTTATTATTCTGTTGGAATAACCTGTTTGTGCGGTCTATCGCATGCATGGTGATTTCTTTTGTTATTCCATTCTTTATTGTACTCAGTTGGTTAAGTTTTGACTTCTATACTCCATGAAATTTGTGGAATATCCTTGATAGTTGCGTTTCATCCAGTATCTTTTCAAGAAAATATTCTTCTAAGCGTTCTTGAATTTTACTCCACAATGCAGTATCATGTTGACAATTTGGACGTTGTTAATTCCTGGATAAATTAATTCTTGAACTTGTTTTATTGAATTCTTATATCATTGTCATCATCCTCATGTTTATAAAATGTTGAAAGTCATCTGTGGCATGTAGTGCATAGATGGACTTGGTATGATTATGACCAGGGATTATTCGGTATAATCATGACCGTAATGTTACAAATGATGTGGTAAAAGTCCTCATTGGCCCGTAGTGCATTGATGGACAGTTGTTGGCATGATCATGACCATTAATGAATACACGAATATCCTTGGCCGTAGTGCAGGGGTGATTCGATGATGTGGATTATTTTATTAAGCTGAGTCTCAGCGATCGCAGTGTTGAAAAACCTTTTAAATCATAAAAGATAGTAGAGTTTATTTTCTACTTGACTCTTTTAATGGATTGCTTGTTCCGCTGCAGTTAAACTTGATGTCTATTATATTTTATCAGTTTAACATTGTTGAAGGCTAATGATAATTTATTCTGCATTATCTTAGTCATAATATTTCTTACTGGGCTAGTTGAGCTCACCCTTTCTTTCACTGTTCTCTTCAGGAAATGAGAACGTAGCTGGGACAAGTCGGGGTACGGAGTGATGGTCCGAATGATAGTATTAGTTAGTAGTCCTCACTATTCTATGTAATGGTGTGTTAATAAATGTAATGAGGACTCCTTTTGAGTATGAATACTCTCTAGAAGATAATATTTGTATTCAAACTCACAGTTTATGTTTTGTCGTATTGTACACGACAGTTGTATTATTAAGTTGTATTTGTATTCTGTACTATGTATCTGACGACCCAGGATGGGTGATGTATACCTAATTTTGGGGGCGTCTCATTCAGGACAATACATCAACTTTTGAATTAATTGGGTGCATTTCTCCATCTAACAACAATAGGTAATACTCCCTCCGTCCCAAATTAATTATTCAGTTTTAATTTTTTAAAATTAAATTGACCATTTTTAAAACTAATCTTTTCACTATTTTTGCTAAAATATATGTGAAGAGATTATAACCAAAAGAAAGTATATACAATTTATTACTAATCCCAATTTTTAGAATTTTAGAAATATATTTATATATGTTTAATTATTAATTCTAAAAATAATCAATTTGACTTAAAAAAATTAAAACTGAGTAATTAATATGGGACGGAGGGAGTAATATATATTACTAGTACTCCACTTGTCATCAACAGACAACAATAGGTAAGATCTACATCTATTTTATTGGAAGCTAGCAAGTTTTTTTCTACCTCCATCCACGGCTCCACTATTAAGTTAAGATCGCCACACCCCCATCTCAGCCAATCTTCTTGATAACATCATCATTTATTATTTAAGGGGGTGTTTATTTAGTACTGAATGATCGAACGATTCAGTTATTCAGTATGTTTATTTTGAAAAATAAAATCGTTTGAATGGCTGAATCGGTCAACCATTCAGACGATTTGGGCTGCATGATTTAGTGTTATTTTTTTGGCTAAATGAGAGCTGAATAAAGTTCTTATTATATACAATATTAACTATTATATTAAATAATATTAAATAAATCTACAACAAATTTAAATTTTTTTTAAAAGATAAAATAATAAAAATATGTTATTTAGATATTTCAGACATGCCAATTATCAAACAATTTTTTTTTTCAAATTTAGATTTTAATTCAGATTCTGTTAATTCAAATTCAAATTTATTCAATTTTATCAAACACAACTGACTTGGAGTATTAGTCAACACCCACCATGCCATGCATTATTATTGCCTCTTTCTAGAAGAAGTAGGCCTGTGTGTATCATATTCAGGGCCAACATTTTTTCCATTTCTACAAAACTAGAAGTAGGCACAGTTTTGATAATGAAAGATAAAAAAAGTAACAATAGCAAAAGTGTTTTTGTATTTACGTCATTATTTTGTTGACAAAAACGATGTAAACACGAACAATATTCATCACGTTTTATCAAACAAAATTATCTTTGGAAAACAACAATAATCACGTTTATACTCTAATCAAACAGCTAAATGCATATTGGAATTAAATCTCTTAGCCTCTCTCTTTCCTATATTATTATATGAATAAAATAGTCATCAAACTAAACTTGTCGGCCATCAGTAAGCAACTAGACAATTTCTAAGCCTACTTTATCACTAATCAGTTTGACTCAATATTCTGAAGAGCTCCAAGCATCATGAGAAACACCAAGGTCAAAAGTGGCATGAGGCCCAATTGTAATATTATAATACTACAAGGGCAATCTCCTAATAATCTTCTTATAAGTACAACAGAGAGTTGTCTTGTTCCCCTTAACAAAAACACAAAAACCAAACTACTAGTCTGACTAAAAAACTCTTCTTGAGCAAAGCACCTTAACAGAAGCATGGGAAATTGTTTAGCTCAGCAAGAAAAGCTCGTCGGGGAAATCCTAATTGAATACAAAGCACCCCTGAAATTGCATCAACTGTTACCAAAATATGCTGGTCATGCAATATCTGAGACACTTCCTGTGACTCGGCATCTCCGGCCAGACGATGACATGCCACTTCCGGTTCCTTCGCCGGAATTTGACAAGAAGATGCTCCGGCATTCAAACGAGAAAAATGCAGGAGTTGTGAGGATTAAGCTGGTAATTAGTAAGCAAGAACTGGGGATGATGTCAAGTAAAGGAGTTGTTTCAGTTGAAGATATGATTTCTCAGCTTCAAAAGAAACAAAGTGCGAATTCGGTAGACAAATTGGATAGTCAAGGCAATAGAAACCGTAAAGGATGGAAGCCCGTATTACAAAGTATACCTGAAGTGAACTAGTTATTGTTCCGATATATATATATATATATATATATATATATACTTATTTTTTAGCTTAACAAATTAAAGAAAAATCTCAATGTTTCAAGTCACAGTCAGTAGTTTGGGGTCAAGCTTACCTATTCCCAAAAAATAAAAATGGAAAAGATAAAGAAAACACAACTAACGCAGTATAATTTTTTACATTGTAAAAATTCATAGCTAGAAACATAATTAATGGTCAAATTCAGTTATGCCAGCAGATAACAAAGAACATCATAGTCTTGACAAACTTAAAAGTTCCGTGCTCTTCAACATGTTAAGCAATCCAAGAAACTAAAAAAAAGCTTGTTGACCAAATGTTACAAATTAATGAAAGAACTGATGAACGTTTTGGCCATAATATATAGCTACATCACTGTTGGCAACTAGAAGAAAGCAAGACGACAGCATTATTGAATGTTCCAAATCTTTTCTGTTAACAATCAAAAGTGCAGTTTCCAACTTAATATATTAACGTCGTCAAAGTTTAAACAAGCTGTTCCTTATGCTAACGCCAAATAGCTCCACTGGATTCAACAAAGACTTAGTAAACTAAGGGGATTTCATCAAAGTTCTTTCTTATTAGCTTATATTCAGAACAACATCTTCTGTTCAATCCATGAGAATCAAATATTCTCACTACCATTGATAAACTTTACTATGTCCTCATAATAATGCACTTTTCAGTATCCAATACAAATGAGGAAAGTTGAATACAGATAACAAATCAATATCAGCAAACAAGTATAACTTAACTTTAAGAAAGCTTTATAGAACATGCAACCGAACCATCAATTCTTCTGATTTATTAAGGATACATATCTAAAGTCATATAACAACTTTAAGGCACCATAAAAGCGGAAGTAAGAAACTTAGTAGAGTTTTAGCCGGAAGATCATTGTTCCAAATATCTGTAGTAAAATTCTTCGAATTTGGTTAAGCATTGAACTGCTACACACACAAACACATATATTAAACATAAAGCATAATTTCTTCAAGGATTTTTTTATTAATAAGTAATTATGCAAATAAAAATTGTAATGTAACAAATATTATTAAGCAAAATTCCACAGCATCTCTTTCCAGATTGATTTTGGCTGAACAATGATCCATCTCTTGAGATTTGTCTAAACATTTAAAGCTGCATTTATATGGTTGCAGATGATACATTATCACAATACACAAGTCAATTTCTATATATATACAATCAATATCAACACTGAAAGTAATTACATAATTGTTTTAATCCGAATTGGCCATTTACTATTTTTCACTTCTAACATTCAAGTTGCTGATCATTGTAGAATGACTAGCTATTCCTGTTTCCTTTCCACTTCTAGAGAAATCTCATTACGACGTGTAAATGGAAGTGTAAATGGTGGATTGTACTGCATCAATGGAAAAAGTACATCACTACCCAAAACAGTACAGTAACTAATAAGATTTATCTCTTAATGACAATCTTTTATATATTACCTCGCCCTGGAAATGAGAGTCATATATATAAACACACTTAAGGTTTGCATTTGACACACTTAGACATAATTTTTTGAACTAATAAAGTTCACTCTTTGAACTTTAATACTGAAAACAAATTCTAAAATATTATGTCCAAGTGCGTCCAATACAAATCTTAATATTTGGGGGTTAACAAAAGAAATAAATGAATGAAGTGCTACTTTATTTATATTTATACAAATCACCTGTGCAACTTCCACTGACGCTCCTGCTTTAACTTGAAATTCATTGTCATTCTTTAATGCGTTTCGAAGTACTGATTCACGCTGCTTAACTTCTTCATCAGTAATAAAACCTGACTCAATATAGAAATAAGTAAGAATGGTCCAGTAATTCATGAGTCTCAACTAATGTCAAAGGTAGTCTCCTGTTTTCAAATTCTTGTTAACAAATGTAAAAACTTCTTTACCAACTAAGGGAAAATACATAAACTAATTAGTCAGTATTACATATGCATGACACACATATATTAGAAAATAACAGCTTCATGCAAAAGCAAAGACAAAATTTGTACAGTATAATGCACATACCACAAACTGAGCACTATTGGCCTTTCAAAAAGTGGATTTGATATTTTCACTTTTCAGACGAAGATAATCAAGTAAACTTGTCAAGTGCAAGCAGTTGACATATAATAGTGGTGGAGTGAGATGGACAAACCTGAAAAGGCGACAACTGCCACAATTTTTTGTGGAACCTCTTTGATAGTCACCGATGGATCTTTGGGCAATGGCAAGTTAGATCCATACTTTGAGGGCATGACAAATGACATTTTCCACTTATTTTGATCTTCCAGCTGAAAAATTAATAATCTGATTAGTTCAAGATAAATGTCAACAAAAAACAGAGCATTTTCAATAAAAGAAAATGGATATTGCTACACGAGCATAGTCCATTCAGTAGGCCAAGAAGAAATTCACTCCACTAGTTCATCTTATCGACAATTTGAAAGCAATTAAGTTGAATCTAGCTCAACCATCATAATCCCATTCCGACAGTTCACAAAAAGCCATGCAGCAGCAAATGTTAATAAAAGTTTTGTGGTTAAATGTTTGACATTATTAAATTCCTCCATTTTTTGTTATTTGGTTGGGCAGATAAACCTAAAAGTAGGAGGAAAATATCGTGTTCAAACAAGATTTGATAATGGAACCAAAGAAGGGGCTAAGATTTCACTTCAATGGGGGAAAATATTTGAAAACCTGAGAAGTCAAAGGGGAAAAAATCGAAAGGAAGGGGAGCAGATTTCTATAGTAAACACTCGTCAGGCACCTGTAATAATAGAAGTAGCATATATACCACTCCTCCATTCCAAAATTAGAGATAAATTTGTAAAACGGCAACTTTTAAGGAAAACTTTAGTTTTCCACACTTAGCCCAACCCTGATTAGAAATGTGGTAACATGATAATACTCCATCAACTTATAATAAAAGTAATGGTATATATATATATATTAGGAACTTCATGTTAGTTCGTAGTCTAAAAATAGAAATGTATCTTAAATCTAGGCACGGTCAAAAATGAAAATGCATATCTAATTTTGGAATTGAGTGATATTGGAAATTCTTTTTCCCAAATAGGTCAAGAGGGGAAACAAAAAATAATATAAGAAAAACATTAAAATAAAAAAATATAAATAAAAAATGAAGAAAATCTCAGTAAGTACGACGGAGTTCATTATACATGTCAGCACATAAACAGGTGAATTACCTAATTAACATTTCTTTTGATACATAATTTCATATAAGAATTAACAACATGAGGCCTAATAGACCCTACAGAGAAATGAGCCTTGTAAATAAAACTTACCCTCCTAGTTATTACAGGAGTTGTCATCTCCAATTTCTCCCCTTCAGACTGAGTTCTACGAGTTAAAACAGGTGTAGTCATCTCCATTTTCTCCTTTGTTGCATTCTGGAAAAAGAAAGTAAGAAATGAGTGCAGAAAAGAGAGTTGTTTATATTAAAATGATAAGTATTTAATCCATTTTGATAGTATCTAATAGAAACATAACCAGTACCTTACCAAACAGGTATTCAGCCAATACATTGAATGATTGAGATGCTCCATTGAAATCAAATCCATACTTCCCAGGCATCGTTGTCTCAGCAATAAAGTAAGGCTGATTCACAGTCACAACCTTATTTTTGATACACATTATCTTAAGGAGAAGGATACAATTAAAATGTAAATAACAACAATTACCATGAAAAAGAGAAGATACAATTTTGCATGAAGTTAACAGGAACATCATCAAAAAATAATGTTCATCATAAAGCTATAATTTTTAGATGACCATATGATTATATCAAAGGTGTTAGCAAACTAAACCAAATTAATAAACTCTAGATTGTTCATGAATTGTCTCTAAGAAATTGTTGGTTTTTTGTACAGTCTCTTTGTTTTCTTGTGCGACTCTTTGAGAATTGTAAAAGTCTTTATTGAAAGTGTAGGGGGCATTAATTGAATTATGTATGTTCATGTTCCTTTGATCTATAAATAACTCTCATGTAATCGGTTGGCAACAAATGAGTTGAATCAAGTATTTTAAGGTTTAAACACTCTTCCTTACTTTTCTATTTTTATCCTCCATTGCCAATAAATTGGTATAAGAGCTCGAGTCCAGCAGCTTCAGTAACAGGAATAAAAGGAAATTTTCTTGAGGCTTTTGCTTAGTTGGCTCCACCAGTTTCTTATGGTTAAAGTTTCAGCGCCCATTACGAGGAAAGTAAACTTCCCCACTTTCAACCTTGGTGCAGACAGAACACATCCTTTAACCTGAGTGAAGCTATTACTATTTGAAGCACCACAAGTAAGCAGCATAGGCTCTGCAGAATAATTGTTGATTTTCAAAGCAACGTCGTGATGGCAAATTCAAACAATCTAGTTTCTCTAATTTCTCGCTTCAATGGAGAAGACTATGATTATTGGAACCACAATATGAAGGTATTATTGAAGTCCTTAAAGCTGTGGAGCATTGTTGAAGATGGCTATGAAGAACCATAACCTGAAGAGGGTTTTGTCACAAATCCAAAAAAACTAACACAGTCCAAGTTGGAGACCAAGTAGGAAAAGTAAGGAAATCCAAGTTTAATAAGTGTTGATATTGTTTTGGACATAACTTTTGATTCGTTTAGAGTTATATCAAAACGAAACTAGCGACGAGCCCATCGCATGGCCTTCGGCCATGGTGTAAAATGTTTGAAGCCCAAAAAGGTATGGAAAGAGATGTTTTGGTCTTCCGAAGTTTTTCTAATTTTTTGAATTTAGTTGGATATTTTAGTAATTTCATTAGTCCTTTCATAATTAAGTTTTCCAGCTTATTTTTTAGTATTTATAAGATGTTTTCATGTGTTTTAAGGACAACTCATTATTATTATCAGATTTATTAATATTGTAGTTGTTTAGTCAATTTATCCCAAACTTTGTAAATTCCTGTGATTGCAAAGTACGTAGATTTAATTCATGTGATTGTTTCTATTCTCTTTAACGTTTTTCGTAGTGTCAAAAACATCCTAAATGGTAAAAAGGAGAAGGATAGTGAGGCGCTTTTCCAAATTTATCAAGCAATTGAAAGGCCAATATTTGAGAGAATTTCGAGGTCAGAAAATTCAAAAGAAGCTTGGGATATTTTGCAATCAATATATAAAGGTGAAGAAAAGGTAAAAAAGGTACAACTCCAATCTCCGCGGTTAGAATTTGAGAAGTTGCAAATGCAAGAAAATGAGACTATTGCTGATTATTTTTCAAGTGTCACTTCAATTGTTAACCAAATGGCAACCAATGAAGAAGTTTTACAAGACCAAAAAGTAGTTGAGAAAATTCTTCGAAGCTTACCACAAAAGTTTGATTTTATTGTGGTAGCTATCCAAAGAGTCCAATGATGAGTCAAAACTTTCTTTGGAATATTTGCACGCTTCTTTAAAGGCATATGAGTTCCGTGTTAATCAAAAAAATTCACATTTTAATGATCAAACTCTCAGTCTGAAATTAGGGGAGGCCGAGGTGCTCCCTGTGGTCGAGGTCGAGGTCGTGGACATGGAAGAGGTGGCTTCCATGGAAACAGAGGTAGAGGCTCTAACTTCCATGGCAATGGAAGAGGCTCACCAGGTAACAATAATTATTTTAAAGAGTCGTCAAATGAGTATTCAAATAATTATCAAAGAGAAAGAGGTCGTGACATTAATTAAAGAGGGAGAAAAAGTTGTATTGAATGTTTTCATTGTCATAGGTTTGGTCATAAAATTAGTGAATGTTGGTTTGCACCATCTAACAAAAAAGAATCTGAATTGGTGCGTGAAAATGAATCAATTGAGAAAGATTGTTTAGAGTCATTATTAATTGTTTGTCAAGAAAATGATAATCATGTGGATAGTGGCGCAAACAAATATAGGACAGGGAATAAGGATTTTTTTTAACCTGATGGACTCAAATGTTCGGCAAATAAAAATTGGCTGGAAAAGTCAATTTCAAAACAAAAACTGAAAATTTTGAAAAAATGACAGATGTTTACTTCGTTCTAGGCATAAAAAATAATTTGCTAAGTACTGGACAACTTTTGCAAAAAGGATTTGATATACTTTTTCATGATAAATTATGTACCCTATCAAAAAATAATCAGGTTGTGGTCTTTGCGGAGAATAATTTATTTCCACTTCAACTCTAAGTGGAAAATTTTCATTGTTTTGCTGTTTGTAATGAAGTTTCCAAGTAACGGCATGATAGGTATGGCCACTTGAATTTAACAGCCCAAAATTGTTAGCGGTAAAAGGAATGGTGGAAGGTTTACCTCAGATTAATAAAATGGAGGAAACTTGTGAAGCATGCCATTTGGGAAAGTTGCATTGTAACCCATTCCCCTCAAAATCTTCTTGGGATGCAATGCAAGGCAACCACTTGAACTTGTTCATTTGGACTTGTGTGGGCCAATGACAGTGTTATCTTTTGGAGGTAACAAATACTTCATCTCCTTTATTGATGATTACACAAGAAAAATGAAGACTTAATTTCTTTATGAAAAATATGAAAGTTTTCAATCTTTAAAATTTTTTACAGCTGAAGTTGAAAAGTATTATGGTTGTCATTTAAAGACTATAAGAACAGATCGAGGGTCAGAATATCATTCAAATGATTTTTAACATTTTTGTCAAGTTAATGACTTAAGGCATGAATTGGCAGTTTGCTATACACGACGACAAAATGGTGTTTGCGAAAGAAAAAATACATGGTTCGGTGCATGCTGAAAAGAAAAATGTTATCATGCCAATTTTGGGCAGAAGTTGTTTCTTGTGCATTTTATTTGATCAACAGGTCACCAACAAAAAAATTAAAAAACTGCACTCCTCATGAAGCTTGGTACGGAAGAAAACCAAATGTCCAACACTTACGATTTTTGGAAGTGTAGTTTTTGCTAATGCGACAGATGCAATGAGAACAAAACTTGATGATAAGGCAGAAAAATGTATTTTTGTTAGATACAGTGAAAGGTCAAAAGCCTACAAACTGTATAATCTAAAAAAAAATTGTTATTAGCAGGGCTGTAAAATTTGATGAAAAATCATTTTTCAATGATGCTGAAACAAATACTGTAAATGAGGCACCATTGCTCGTGGAGGATTTGAAAGGTTGTAGCAGCATGCCAAGTGAAGATGCTCCATCCTTGAACCCAACTGGTGATCCACCTTCCTTGACAGAAGAGTCTTCTGGTAGCAGCCTCAAAGGAATCAAGACAAGAACTTTGCAGGAGATTTACGATACTACAAAGCCTTTGTCCGCATGAGGTTGTTTTTACTAGCCGATAGATGCAGGAGCTATTTTCTTTGCTTTCTTTTCTCTCTTTGCAAGAGCACATCCAATCACCCATGAAGATGTAACAAAAGAAAAAAATGGAAACAATCCATGAAGGAAGAAAATACGGCTATTGAAAGGAATGACACTTGGAAGCTCGCCAGTTTACCACCAAACAAAAGACTCATTGGAGTTAAATGAGTTTCTAAGACAAAGTTAAATTCAGATGGCTCCGTCAATAAGTACAAAGCGAAGCTCGTTGCAAAGATATATAGACAGAAGGAAGGAGAAGATTTTAATGAGGTATTTGCACTTGTTTCAAGACTTGATACTGTTCGTTTAATTATATCACTTACAACTCAAAACAATTGGAAATGGATGTCAAATCGGCATCATTTCTAAATGGGTTTGTTAAGGAAGAGATCTATGTCAACCAACCACCTGGCTTCGTGAAGAAAGGTGAAGAAGATAAAGTTTATAAGTCAAAGAATACTTTATATGGTTTGAGGCAGTCACCAAGGGCTTGTCGTACTTTGAGAATAATGGCTTTCAAAAGTGTCCGCAGGAGCATATTTTATACACCAAAATTGATTCTTTAAAAGGAAGATTTATGGTGGTAAGTCTCTATGTTGATGATCTCATTTTTACAGGCAATGATATGGTGATGCTTAATGATTTCAAAGCTTCCATGAAATAAGAGTTTGACATGACTGATTTGGGAGAGTTGCGTTATTTTTTAGGCATTGAATGTAGTCAATCCAGTAAGAGAATTTTTATTTCCCAAGGGAGATATGCAAGGGAATTTAAAAAAAAATCAAGATGGAGAATGCTAATCCTGTTTCAACTCCATGTATTATTGGGCTTAAGTTAAGCAAGAAAGGTGAAGAAAAACTTGTGGATCCAACTATTTACAAAAGTTTTGTTGGAAATTTGATGTATTTAACTGCCACAAGACCAGATTTAATGTTTGTTGTTAGTATGATTAGCAGGTTCATGGAGAAGTCTCACTCAAATCATTGAGAAGCAACAAAAAGAGTTTTTCAATATGTGAAAGGCACAGTTGATTATGGAATTTTCTATCAAGCTAGAGTTTCAGTTAATTTTGCTAGATTCACAAACAATGATTTTGGAGGAAACGTTGATGATAGCAAAAGTACTTCATGTTATGTTTTCAATATTGGAAGCGGAGCTATTTCTTGGAGTTCAAAAAAACAACCAATTGTTAGAGTTTCAACAACTGAAGTTGAATATATAGTTACTGCACATGTTGGATGTTATCTAGATTGGTTAGAAGGAATTTTGAAGTATCTCAATCAAAAACAAGAAGTTGATCCAACTTTGTTTTTTGATAACAGTTCAATAATTTTAGTTACCAAAAATCCAGTTCTTCAAGGAAAGAAAGCATATTCGCATTCGATATCATTTCTTAAGGGAACTTGAGAATGATGGACTTATTAATAACAAATATCGTAAGACTGAAGAGTAGCTAGCTGACATTTTTACAAAACCTGGAGAAGTATTCAAGAGGAACATAACTAAGCTCAGAGTGAGGAATAAATTTGGCTTACAGGAGGCCTTGTTAGCAAGTTAAACCAAATTAATAAAGTCTTTCTAGATTGTTTATGAATTGTCTCTAAGAAATTGGTGGTTCTTTGTATTGTCTCTTTGATTTATTGTGCGACTCTTTAATAATTGAAAAAGTCTTTATTGAAAGTGTAGGAGGCATTAATAGAATTATTTATGTTCATGTTCCTTTGTCCTATAAATACCTCTCATGTAATCAGTCCGCAAGTGACTAAGTGAGTTGAATAAAATATTTTAAGGTATAAACACTCTTCCTCACTTCTCTATTTTTCCCCTCAATTGCCAATAAAAAGATTATTCACTACATATCCCAGTTTACCAGCCTGAATAGGTCTCAATAGCGAGTTGCAACCCAAATTGGAATATGCTATAGATTATAGACATTAGCCATAAAGATAGAAACATAAATTAGTTTCATACGAATAACTTATGACTTGTTTGCCAGGAGACATCCTCCCTCACCATTTGCAACTTTATCTATCTTATAAACAATCAAGAAACATTACACAGAGAAGAATCATACCTCAACTTGTCTTATCTCATACTTGTCTTTGCGGCTCAATACCTTGAATTTCACAGTTTCAAGATCCGGAACTGTAAATACAATCCAAAATTGACAATAAACCCACACGAAACCAAAAGTCCATTCAAGTGTCAAAAATACAATCAGAAACAACCAATTTAAACAAACACCAAACAGAAATATACCTGACCTGACATAAGAGCTTCCTCTAAATTCTGAACCTCAAACCTCCGTGGAAACACGTATTTCGCAGTCTCGGTAGCCAAATCCAATAAAACTAGAACAAAGGAAACCTCAAAATGAGAGCCAGTTATCCAAACAGGTAACTAAACTGAAAGGAATTAGGAATGGAAATGAGAAATGGTGGAATTATTTTTCGTGTTATTAACATTTACGTCGCTGAGAGATAGATGAAGTTTGGGAGGCCAGAGCGAGTATGAGAGAGACTCGAGTTTCAAGCGGTGACATGTTTCTGGCTCTTCTCTGTGGAGTAGTAATACTAGTAGTGCTGATTGAAGTTTTATCAGTTGCCATGGATATGATCACCGTGGTGGATGATGATGGTCTATTACTATTAGGATATGTTAGATACAGAGACTGAGTGATCACTGAAGGACCACCGTGCAGAAGCATCTTGGTTCTTCTGTTTCTGTTCGTATTTCTCCTGTTGTATGAAATTCGTGGTTGGCGTTGTTCGTAAAGTACTAAAGTTGCTATTTAAAGGACCTATTGCCGTATTTTTCAATTTAGCCCTTGCACTATGTCCATATTCGTTGTTTAATCCCTCCACTATATAAAAGAGTCTCACTTAATTATTAATTGAAGCTTTGCGTGTATAATTATCATAAATATATATTATTTATGAGTCAATTATATTTTTTATTATTTAAATTTATTCTATTAATATAAAGAAATATTTTAAATTCATTTATCTAAAATTATTGAAATAGATGAAAAATAAATTTTTTCAGAAAATTGATATTTCTAAATCTCTTTTATAACATTATAATATTTATTTATCATTCAGTGAAAGTAATTTTACAAAACTATTGTATGGACTATGGAGTACTTCTACTTTAGAAAGTTGAATTAAAGAAATTGTTAAATTCACAACACTTTTTATTATTTTTACAACAAAAATATTGTTGTAGATATATAACGACGGTGAAAACCGTCGCTATATAATATATAACGATACTTTTGTTATAGAAATAATATTTTTTGTTGTGAATTTAATAATTTCTTTGAATTAATTGGTTAATTCTAAAAAATTGTAAGAATAACGCCTCTATTGCTTTTTCAAAATTTGCCAGAATTTTTAAATTAAATAAGCTAATTCTAAGTAAAAAAAGAACGAGGATAAAATCGTAACTTCGGAACCTAATCCTCCTCTTTCCACATCACTGAACTGAGGTCCAGCCGTCCAGGCCAAAGAAGTGTTTACTCGCTTGTAAAAATCTCTCTCTCGACCATAAATTTTCATGGCGGAAGCCCTAAAAATTTTGGTCTGAAACTCCAAGTAAAACCATATAAATGGCTTCCATATCCACATGTTTCACCATAACAGCCAAGTTCCAATTCCACTCTTTTAAGAGTCAAACTTCACTTTTTCTTCAGAAGAAATCATGTATTCGATACAGTAGAGGCTCTAGTATACCAGTAATTAGGGCTAGTGTCGATGTCGCCCCGTTGTCAATTAAACCAGGCGGCATCATCGAGACTGATAAGCTTCCGTCGGATGTTCGGAAACGGACGATGGATGCCGTTGATGCTTGTGGGGGGAGAGTAACAATTGGTGACGTGTCTAGCAAGGCCGGGATTAAGTTAAATGAAGCTCAGAAGGCCTTACAGGCTCTTGCTACTGATACTAATGGCTTCTTGGAGGTATAACTTATTTATTACTTCCCCATCCCACTAAAAAAGCTAATTTCAAATTGAGATGTGAATTTATAGAAGGCCTTACAGGCTCTTGCTGCTGATACTAATGGCTTCTTGGAGCTATAACTTATTTATTACTTCCCCGTCCCACAAAAAAAGCTAATTTCAAATTGTGATGTGAATTTATTTTAATTTTAAAATATCAAAATTTGTACTAGTTTACGATTGACTATTGCATTAATCAAAATCAAATAAATTTACATCAATTTTGGTTTTTAGGATGGGACCTTTTTTGAGGAACAGAGTATTTCATTTGTTATTATGCTTTTAGTATATTTTTTTCATTGTTTGTGTAATTAAAATGAAATTGGATTGAATTTTTAATATTCATAAAAGCCTTAGATGTTGCAATCAAGGATTTTGAGTCTTTTGATCGTACAAATGACAAAATAGGCTTCAGAACTCTACACAACATGAATCTTTTAATCGAAGTAATGAACTTTTTTAAGTATTGTGCTACAAAGTCTTTAAATTTCAATTGACGGAATTGATAAGTTAGTAATTAACTGTTAATAACTTGATATCATGTAGTGTGCTTTGAGGGTACCCTTTGCACAGCCGGCCCCAAGTTAGTAGGAAAGTTACAAACTTACAAATCCCATAGGCCCCTTAAGAATTTGAATATCGCATGAAATGGAATGTTAATAGCCTTCTTAATTAGTTGTCAACAGCTGAGTGATGTATTGAGCATAATTACTTTTTTAATTTTTTTGGAAATAATTATGTAAAACTTGTAATATAACAAGCCCTGCATGAAAACCAGATATGGAATCTGCAGATTAAATACCCTTACTAATTTTACTTAACGATTTTCAAATGTTACACGCAGCTCAAATTAACTGTGTATGCAAAATTTTGGAATCTTAAAATTGAAGCTGACTTCCAGTTTGTTAGTATAATGTGTTGGGCATAATGAACATGTAATATGTATCTATAATTTTCTCTAGGAATTGTTTTTTGATTTCCTGAGGGCAACTGTTTTGAAGATGGTATCAACAGGTTTCAGATGAAGGTGATGTGCTATATGTTTTCCCAAAGGATTATCGTACGAAGCTTGCAGCCAAGTCACTTAGGATAAAATTTGAACCTCTAGTTGAAAAGGCTAAGGTACTGCCTTTGTAACTTCTTCATGTTTATCCTTGTAAGAATCAATATTAAGGGATAGAATTCTATCTTTGACCAAATTATGTTTTTCTGCAACAGTATGGAGCTGAGTATATAGTAAGAGTTTCATTTGGAACAGCATTAATTGCTTCAATCGTTATTGTATATACCGCTATTATTGCTATCCTTTCAAGTAGAAGGTATCATGGATCTCACTTAATAAAATCTATACATGTTCTTGTTCTATTTGTGTTATTTCTCACTTATTTGATCGACAGTTTATTGTTGATTTATTGTTATCATCCAATTTACGTAATGGTAAGGTAATGACTGAAAATATCTCTGATATTTTTGTGTGGCAGTGACGAAGACAATCGTGGCAGGCGTGGTAGATCTTATGATTCTGGATTAAACTTTTATCTTAGTCCAACGGATTTGTTTTGGTAATATTTCTAATTGACATAATCTTTATCAATGTTTCTAAATATTTTTATAGGTTTTTTATGAGACTAAAAAAGTTGCATGACAAGAAAAATTTATGAATAATATAGTTGTAATAACCTTATAAAATCATTAAGTAAATTAAATTGGTTGGGTTTAGAAATGCTTTAGTTATTAGTTTAAGTTAAGTAATTCATATACAATTGGGTTTTGCCATTACATCAGGTATGCAGATCAACGATTTGTGTTGGTTGACAGGTTGCGTTCTAATGTCTAAGGTGGTCATGATTATAGTTCGGTACATGTATCGATATGCTATGATTTGGAGGAGGACCAAAATAATTAATAATACATGTATCGATATGCACTTTGTGAGCACCTCCATGACAATAGAACTGCAAACCTAACTTTTTGGTGGATAAGCGTTAGTGGTTTGTTACTGATTTTGTGTCAATATAAGCTTTCCTATTGTCATGTTATTATTCCATACGATCCATATGACTTGATAAAAAGAACGCATCCACGTGACTTGTTAATTGAAAAGCTGTGCCTAGTTATTCATGTGATGTACTTCCTTATTCTTATGTTATTAATAGGTAGAAGTTCGGAAGAAACTCTATGTGATTGCGCTTATTTATATTTTTTTAGGTACTGGGATCCATATTACTATAGGAGGAGACGAGTGCGAGCAGATAATGACGGGATGAATTTTATTGAATCTGTAATCAAAAACTTTTTATATATTTATAGAGCTTATGTTTTATTGGTATGTATGTTCCGACTTTGGTGTTGGTGATGAACTAACTCCTTGAGTGGCTGTTTTTTGTAGGTCTTCTCATTTGTATTTGGTGATGGTGATCCTAATCAGGGTATCGAAGAAGAGAGGTGGAAGTTGGTAATAATTGAGCTCTGAATTCAGTGGTCCGTTACTTTCAAAGTTTCATTTTGACAATATCGCCGGCATGTGTTGACTTCTCAATTCTTTACGCTATAACTGCCATTATTTAAATTTATGAGCAAGATTTTCACTAAACTTCCTTCCTAGTTAAGATTGAACCAAAACAATAGAGACCGCAAATCTCAGTGCTTCATGCTTACACATTCTAGGACTTCCGTGGTTATGGAGAACTTACATTTTCACACATTGTTTGTCCAAGAGGTCTAACTCTTGATTCTGCGATTAATATATCAATGATATCTTCTTTTTCAGCGTTTGCATTCATTTTGGTTCATCTAATGGAAGTACATCCCTTTTTGTTAGCAGAGACAGAGAGGATGTCTCCCTTGATCTTCCTCCCTGTGCAAACATTGAGCATTGACCTGTTGTGCTTGTGCTACTGTGTAAACATTTATAGTTGGGATGAGTCTTCAGGAAGGAGTAGGTAGCCAGTGCTAGGATGTCCTTCAAAGCATCAAGCCATCAACCAACCAAAATACTGTGAAGTAGTAAATTACATTGCATGAACAAAATTTTATACTGTTTGTGTCAAAAGTGAATGAATGAAAGATGCTTATTACTTTCCTCGTAACCACCCAGTGCTTAAGTGCACCTTCTTACTCGAAGCTGCTTAAATTTTGCGTGCAGTTTCTAGGTCAAAGTTATACTTTTAGGTGCCTTTCTGTATCAAAGTTGTCTATTAATTTGGTTATTGGCTGAATCTGATAATGATGTAATGTAGATTTGAGAATGCTATTCTCATATTTAACCATCTTGTCGGATGACCTCATTTATGTTTATCCTTTCTAAAATGGCCACCTAGGATTGAGTGCAAATATTTGAGATTTTTGTATTTTATCAAGGAATTGAAGTGGAAAAAGACTGCATGGTGCAATATTCTAATTAGGGTTGCAACTGAAAATAATGGAGAGGAAATGATAGATTGAGATAGAGATAGATAGAAAACAGAGGAATGATAGGTTTATGGAATCTCAAAAAGAATGAAGCTTAATCTAACCATCTATCCAGTACAGTAAGTATCATCGTTGTTCAAATGTGATTACTTAGTCATATGCTCCTAGTTTCAGGTTTCTTGTATTGAACTCTAGCACACTTATAATTGTATATTCCATTTTTTTGGATATTGTACTCGTTAAAATGAAACTATTTTTTCCTAGTATCACAGAGTGAGTGCTAAGTGCTAACAGTAAATGAACAAACTCTTCTTCTTTAGATCTCACTTCTCAGTGCACGTATTTGTTAACTGCAGATATTGTTGAGTCATTCACTTAAAATATTCTACTTTGGACGTTAGAAATAGACTGGTGATGCCCTATGTAGCTATGTCCTATTTATCCTGGTTGTTCTTCTCCTTAAAAGACATCATCTTCGATTTGATTCTTTTTCTTTAGAGTTTGTAATTTTTTCTTTATAGTCCTGGTTAAAGTTAATAATTGGCTAGTTATGTTCTCTAATGGTCTGTATGGCCACTATTTTCTCTTTTCAGATTGGTCAATATATAACATCGAATGGCGGCGTAGTAACGGCTGAAGAGCTTGCTCCTTATCTTGATGTGGAGACTACAATGGAAATGGTATATGCAAACTTTATAGAACTGATTATGTAATTAAACCTAGATGATACTGTGTCACAAAATCCAGTTTATCATGTTTTGCATTTAGAATGTACTTTTTTTTAATTTATATATATTAATTCATCGATTTTAATGATGTTTAATTGGCTTGCTAAGGAAATAGGTTATATCTTATTATGTGTTTGAACATCATAATGTTTTTGTTTGTGGACTAATCTGTTTTTGTTCCTCATTAAATGTGTTCTTCTCCTGTTACCTGCTAGGCTGCTATCTAACATATATCTGTATTATCTTTGAAATACTTGGTAAAAACACCTACTTTTCCATGAATAGTTGATTTTTCAAGCTGAATGGTATTTGGTCATTAATAAACTGCTTTACTTAGAAAAGAAAATGTTTCTTACCCTGAATATTTGCATCTCCTGCATTTTTGTTTGTTACAGAATGATGACTCATATATCTTACCTGTTCTTTTACGATTTGAAGGCCAACCAGAAGTAGATGAAGAGGTGAGTTCAGATTGTGTATATGTAGAAAACATTTCAATCTCCAATACAGAACATAATAGCCTCTCACCGATACTAGTTTCTTAGTAGATTTGCTTTTTTATACATTAATAACATGTCAAAATTTTGTCTTATGTTAATGCATAAAGTGGCATGCCCATTTATATATTTTTAGCTAATATATACAAAGATTCCTTAGTTATTACTTGAAAAAGTTTTATTTGCTCGAAAAGTATCTTATACTTGGTGAAAACTTGTAGTTCAACTTACTTTCTAAATTCTAATTAATATAAGGGTGATTGATATCTTATCCCAAAGTCTCAGTTGAAAACTTTGGAAACATTATGTCATGTTTTGAACCTCCTTTTCTTTATCTACTAACATAACATTCCTTCTTTTATACTAATTTTTTCAACAATTTTTGTTTTTCTTTCTTTGTTTTTTGATGATTGGGTAACTTCTTTTCTCACAATAAAGAAGAAATTTTATTAGAAACAATAGAGAACAATAGGGTAGGACACAAAGTCCTTCAGAAAGAAACAAAAAGTGGAAGAAAAGTAAAAAGTTGTTAAAAAAGAATAGTCTAGTAATCTTTATGCCCTTTCCAAACTGATATCCCTCTAAATGCCCCCGTGGCCAAGGCCATGAACTCATTTCATGCAGGGAAATATTCTGTATCGGTTTCCATCACTACAACGAACAGCTTCTTTACAGAATAGTGGAAGGAAAGAATATGTTGGGAGAAAATGGGCTGACTGGGTTGGTGGAGTTGAGAAATTTTTCAGGGAGAAGCAATGGCAATTCAGGTTTCCTATATCTGTCCTATTATATTAATTGGTTGATTTTCATGTTCTTTTTAACTTCCTAAAATGGTTATATTTTCACTATGCAGTAAAACCAGTAGTTCAGAAAAGGCAATGGTCATTGGTTTGGGTGGGCTCAATTTCTTTGGTGTTATTATTCTGGGTACCATGTTGAAGTATGGTCCTTCCCTCCTGCTACTTACTTCTCATTCCATAGTTTCCTCATTACCTGTCTAATACATTACATCTCTGGTTGAATTGTTTCATGAAGAAATATGACAGTTACACCAAGCGGATTTATCACCTTTGTCTCTGACATATTTCCTCTACTTCAGGTGTGACTCGATCACTTACTAGATACCATGCTAAGTGTACTTCTTTTACAGTAATTTTGTATATGTGCTGCATCTGCATTTATAATTATATGTACCTTCATAGTGAAAGCAGATCAAAATGGTTTTAATGTAAGAAGATAAGAATGCCAAATCTGTTTAGGGCAAAAGAACGATCCCCGACTGTTTCACTTTATCTGATTGCATATATGCACTTGGTTTCAAATTTTAATGTAAATTGATTGCTGATCATGATTTTTAGAATTTACTCGCCAGTTAGTTGCTAATATTGGGTGCATAATTAATAATTTCGTATTCAATGCACGATGCTTGTTCAGAGTGATGTTTTCCTTTAAGGCTTTAACAAACTGAATTTGATAAAAATAACAGACTGAATCAAAATTGTAGAGAGAAGAATGGGCAGAAAAAGGAGAGAAAACTTGGGGAAGAAGAGAGCTTTCAACTTATTTTTGATATTGCCACATGATCCCTCTCACATGAATAGTGAGTAGGTCCCGCCTCAATGTGAGAGAGATTCATGTTACATGTGGAAATATCAGTTTCCTTCATAATATTCTCGTTACTTCTAATAAAATGACCCCATTATAATATAAAGATGATATGCTCTACTCTCTTGCTATCCTATACCACACGGTTATCATACACCTTATCCTAACCAACTCACATGTGTTGAGTTTATTCTAGATACTCTTTAATAACTACCCTTCCTTAAAATAGCCTCAGGTAACTGGTGAAACTACTGATGCTTGACAGATGTACAGGCTGTCATAGTAGTGTTGTCTTTACTGTCACTGACCACAAGTCACGTTTTGTACAGTATTTTTGGATCCCTGGGTACGTGATGGTTTATAACTTAGAAGAAAAATAACTGGCATTAGTGCTGCAAAGTACCACAAGAATGTATTGCTAAGATACAAGTAATAACCACTTTACGTATAAATAAATAAAAATAACTACTTCTCTGTACATAAATAGATGCCATGTATTTATTCACTTAGATGCTTTAGCATAAACTCAGTTTCTACTTCTTCTCAGTACTTAAATAGATACCATGTATTTATTCACTTAAATGCTTTAGCATAAACTCAGTTCGTTGGAATCTCCCAAGGGTGACTGTATCTACATTCTGTCTCTAGAAGCCTTACTTTCATACCCCATTTACTTCGGACCTACTGTGACAGACTGATGATACATTCATTTCATTATTTCTGTGGTGTTAAGAAATTTTATGTTAATACCATTATTTTAATATCCCCTTAGGATCCTCCCTTGTGCTTGAAATTTTAGCACAAACGTTTGCATTGCTATGGGCAAGTGGCAGTTTTGCTCTTAGTTTAGTTTCCATTTGTGTTTCATGCCATGTCTCCAGACCTTACCACATGCAAGTGACGAAGAGTAAAAGCATATTATGTGAAGCTTAAGAACAAACCAACTATGTCTCTTTGTTTTGTAAGGTTGAACATTTTTATCCTCCACAGAGCTAAATTTTAACCTTAGATTCTCTAGTCATAACTTTTTGTTTTTAATTTTTAAATTAATTTTGCAGATCTATGCCGGCTCTTTTTTCACAATTCCTTTGGTCCGATGGTTCTTTGTCCGCAAGACGAATGCTGAAATAGAAAAGAGGAACCGTGCAAGGGAACAACGTGCCCAGGCACTTCAACAACCAGATCTCTCTCTAAGGCGAAAGGTACAATATAATCACTTGGATTGCTGCTTCCTATTGCACGTACAATCCTTCAGTGGGAAGCTTGAGAATCACCCCTCTTAATGGGTTCATATAAACTGGTTTAAGTACAAAAAAGATTGATGTTTCTTATCGCACTTATGATCTTTCACTGGGTAGCTTGAGAATTGTCCTTAATGGGTTTCATTCCTATTTATCCAAATAAACTGGTTAAAGTGTAAAAAATGGTAATGTTTTTTGACCAGTTCATGTCCTGTTTAAAACGAGAACAAGTTGGAATGCTTTATCCTTTTCTTTTCCTTAAGAAGAGTATATCTTTATTTTTTAGGAGGAGCCAACACCCTGATCCATTAGAGGTTTCTTCCTCACCAAATTTTCTAAATAAAAATCCCCTTAGTTCACATATAAAGTAGGGATCTGTTACCTCTTTTTTTTTTGCTAAATAACTATGTATAGGGATCTATTACCTTTTAACTCTTTTTAGTCTTTCAAATACCCTCTTGAAGGCAATATATGGTTTTCAGTAGTTGCAACATCTTCAAATGTGATCACCTGAAATGATGATTCTTCTGGCAAAATAAATAACACAAGTTCTGATACTCACTTGAGGACCAACTCCAATGTACATGCCAAAGTAAAGAACTCGTGAATTTGTTCCAACCAATCTCCCATTTAGCCTTCTTGTAATCGTTGGTTTTTTTATAGCAAGAAATACATGTAATCTCCCATGTGTCTTGTCCGCTTTTGGTTTCATTAGTATGTTTTTCCTTAAGTTTTGTACTTGAGGTTTTGGTTCCACAGGGAAGCAATGGATGGTAAGTTGTTTGTCAGCAACCTTTTACATTTAACGTGTGGGCTTTATTCTTTTCATATATATATATATATATATAAATATATATATGTATATATATTGTTACAAAAGCAAAAACAATCTTGTGAGCTTATCTTTGTTATGATACTTCCTTTTCTCTGAAATTTTATTTTCTAGGATCTGTTTTTATCTTTGTTATGCTTGGAGTCACGTGGAAATCTTTACAATTCATTTACATGGCCGTAGGTTGTATTTCATATTTGTGGTTGTTTAGTGAATGCTTACTCCCAAGTTCTAGAAGGATTCTGTCTCTAATCAGTGTCTGACATGCTATTTGGATTCCCACACTTCATACGGCCATGCAACACAGTGAATTTCTTGATTATGAAAAGGGAAAAATGATGTGTAGGAAACCACAGAGAGTTTGGATATGACTGCTGATTTATTTTACTTTTGGAGAACAGCTTTGTTGAGTTAGTATCGCTTTTAACGTATTATCAGTGTCATTTGATGTTTATTCATATTGCTTGTGAAATTAGTTGCGAACTAGTGAAGTATTGCTAGTCACCTCAATAGTTATGCATTTAGCTACACAACCAGTACTCTCTGATATAGTTATTACCTTCTGGGCTTACATCATACATGTTATAGTATTGAATTTGCTTTACATTTGTACCTTTTTTGTTCTTTATGACATTATTAACATGTTGCTGTATATTCTAATTCAGCTTCTGAGTGCTAGAGACATGGCCAACAGAACATTCATTGGCAAGGATAGGATTGTCTATAGTACTGAGAGGGACTTGTTTGAGCAAGACTACGAGGCCAAAGAATGGGATAAAAAATTCCGAGAGATAGAAAAATCAGAGTAAGAGTTTATTTGATTATTTGTGCCTCACCTTAAATTAAGTACTATAGAAAATGAGCGCAGAGAAGGGGGGGGGGGGGAGTTACAGCATGTATATTTTGAACATCTTACGAATTAACCTGCCCACAAGAAGATGGTCCATAATGCCATACTTGGTTACCGTATCTTGTTTTCTGATAACATCAATTGTAATCATGTATATTTCCGTTTAAATAACATTTACAATCTTTAAGGGAGAACTCAGGAGACTATGGAACCTGTAATTCATGAATCCAGTAAGGTATTTTTATTTAATTATGACGGGCATGACGCCGAGCAACAGCTTAATGTCCACCCATTCTGTTTTGTTTTTTGAAGTTTTTAATACCGCTTATTATATTGAAATAGTATAAGACATTTTCGGGTGAACAATTAATTGGAATGAATAGTGCAATTATTTATTTCTGCTGTTTCATTATTATAATTGAGAGGGTCCACAAGTCCTTATATTCACATAATGTAAAGTGATCTAATTTACGTTTGTTAGTTGATTCTACGCAATGTTCTCTCTTTGAAGACCTTGCAATTGAATTTGCTAATCATTCTTGACAAAGCAGTATTCATATCCCAGTTCTTCACTCTCATTCCTTCGTATCCTTCTCTCCAAAGGCCTGACTAGTCTCTCTCCCCTAATTAAACCATAAATCGCCTCCTTAAATTTTCAATGTATCATTTGGTTTCATCAATTTATCTATTCTAGTTTTTTTGGCTGGTTCCTTCAGATTTATAGGTACTGAATTAACAAGAGATGCTTTTTTAGCTAGCTAGCTAGCTAGCTAAGCTTACTTGTTGAGTTAATGGTTAACCATAATGTCAGTATGATTCTTTGGCACCAGCAATATCAACTATAAATCTGTTTGTTTTTGAAAGCAAGTATGAAAACATGACATAATAGGATGATCTCTAGTAAGGTTATTCAGTTATCATACCTTCTATAAACTTGTGCACCATCCCAGTGCCCTTGTAAGCAGTATACAGATTTTCTTTCATTTCCAGGAGCACGAAATGCTATCAAATAAATATGAAAAGTTTTAGCTTTTCAAAATAGTGAAATCCTTGACCATTTTACTCTTTCAATCGCTGTTTCACTTTCCTCAAAGGAGCTTGAACACTAGACTTGGGGGCCCAGTACGAGTCAACCAACACAACCTAAGCTCCAACATGTTTCTGTCAACCTACTTGGCACGCTATATTAAGGTCTTTTTAAATTTAAAAAAAAAAGAATTAAATTAAATTCTTCTTTTATTTGTTATAATTAACAGAATTTGTTTGATACGTGCTTATCAACTGTCTTAACTACTATCAACAGAAGGTAAATACTTGCACAAACTAAAATGAAGGAGCTTTAATGCACTATGCTGCAATTATACCCGACTCCAAATATAGTTGATGTCAAACCAGAAGTATATGACAAACTAAAAATGGTCACAAGTCAAAACCAAGAAAGAGACATCATAATTTGGAGAAAAAAGACTGAAGCTCCCAGACTTACGCAAACCTATATCCCCTTCAATAAGAATGCAGAGAGCTTGGAAAGTGTAGATGGACTGCTCAAATGACTTTGTATGCCATGATACCTGCATGGAATAAAAATTTAATTGAAAATTGAAAATTTAGGAATACTTCCAGATATAGAGGAGAAAATGCAAGCACTTGCTGCCCATTATCATCAGATCTATGAACACACCTATGCTTGTAAAATTCACTTCAGAAAGGTGCTTTCAGTTAACCAAGAACAAAAATACAGAGAATATTGTCAATGGCTAAATGATTACAAGTAGATGACAATTGAGCAACAAACAAGTACGTACCTGGTAAGTGAAAGGTGAAAACCTTAAACAAGAGGTTACAATGTGAATTAACCAAAATGAAGAAGATTAGTGTTTTTTTCCTTTTGCAGATAAGTTTAGTTTATTATGTTGTGATCTTGTAGTTCAATATGATTTGCAATATAAATTCTTTTTGAAGTTCCAACACCCGCATCTAATTACATAAGTTGAAATTATTCCGTGAATCTGTTTCATGTTAACTATTATTGCTAGTGTGAAGTGGCTTGTAAACCGACATAGTAATGGTGGGCAACTACCACAAGAGGCTGCCATCAGTATCACTTGCATAAAGACAAAAATAAAGGATAGTTATATTTGTCCTACGCTAAAAGTGAATATTTACTGAGTAACAAGTTAGACAGTTATAAAATGGCAATACAAATTCAACTCCAATAATCTGCTTACCTAAGACTACAGAGTCAATAGCATGGAATGTCTACTGACTTTTATATTGTACGAAGACCTTGATATCTCCTCAAGCAATCCCTGAGCCACCTACAAAAGTAAAGTACTCTTGCAAGCATCTCTGGCCATAATCGTAGAGAACTGCTCCATCCAGTTGCTAATCCCATTCGTGTGGATCGACACTGTCAAACACATCATAGCAAGAGTTACTACAAGATATGAAGCAAACAAGAAGAAGTCATCTATATCAATCTTCTGTAACATCAACCAAAGTGTTAGTGTATTACATTTTGAAAATCCTGCTAGTTTGCACATGCATCAAGTCAAAGAATCACTTCTTAAAGCATATCCATAAGAATTATACATTTTATAGTTTGTTTTGATTTACTTCAAGTCCTTCCACGTATACATTAAAATTCTTCAAGCAATATACTTTGATGGAATTCGGAGCTTGTATCGAGAAGAAATTCGGAGCTAGTGTTTGACACAAACTATTTCCTGGAGTCGGTAACTTCAAGGGGAACTAGATTGAACGAGACATAGTAAATGGAATAGGAGATTAACACATAATTATGAGGTCTTACAACTTTCAACTTTAATGAAATTCTCATAAGGTTATCAACAGACAGCTTTGTATTCCAACTATTACTAGACAAAGGAACAAATTGACAATTTGAACACAAATAAATTAATATCACATAACCACACATCATAGGTTCATATCTAGTATTACTTTGTAATAATATTCACATAAATAATACCCACTCCTCCATTCCTGTGCATTCAGGTTGGTAAAGTTAAGGAAAGAAAAATTTCTGCGATTTAAAAATATGCTTTCTGCTAAATCAGTGATGCCCCATATTTCCTCCAATGTAAACAGGTAACTGCATCCTAGTATATGCCAAGTATTCTGATTCTTTTGAGGATTTATTCAACGATATGAGGCTCACGGTAGTATGCTCGCTATTACATCTTAATTTATTTTGTACTTTGCATATTCTGTGTTGAGTTTACCTCTCTTGGATCCTGTAATATTCAATTGAACTACTATAAATAAAATATGTTCATGCATTTCTTCAAAATAGAAGTTCAACACATGTAATTCTCGAGGCAATAATTGGCGTATCGCATTATAAGTTCATTTAAAGCATTTCTATTTAATGGTAACTTCTTACATGTAAGCTCTGAACAATATTTGTGCTTCAGTGTATTTGCTCATATCAACAAGACAAGGTACTATAAATGTCAGATCTAGGATTTGTGCTTAGGATGGCAAAGTATTTTTACAATTGATGCACTTGTTGATATAGAAAAATTATGTGGGGCCAGATTTAAAAAGTCAAAAAAAAATTCATTGCCAAATACATCACAAGACTATTATTAGACTTTTCAAAAACTTATGGGGGCCCCTAAATCTGCCGTAGGGTAACATGCCAGTTGTTATTAGTTCTTTATTCTTATCTCTATATGATTTAATAAGTGTCAATCGTTACCTATCATAAAGTAAATTGTTAAAAAGCTGATATCCCATTCAGACAATGTTTATGGCTACTTCAGTGCATCTGTGGGATATGAAAAACAAATGATTGCTATTTTCTGTTCTTGCTTCGTCTTTAAATGAGCTTAAACACTAAATTAGGGGAAAATATAACAGTCCACACCTTGTACATGACCCAGACGCATAAGGTGTTTTAGTTTAATTGTCTAAGTGACACAAGACTGTATAGTTGACTGGAACTGAGTATTCTATATAGTTATTAATTTTCCTTTAAGAACTTCTTTTCTTAGTCAAAACAAGCTTTAAAATTGCTAACACCATAAAAGGCCTAAAGAATTTTGACTATGGCGTAGATATTGACAATTATACAAAAGGAGTTCGTATAAAAATAAAACTTTTGCACAATAAACCATTTATTAAGACGAGCATTATAATTAATATAGCACCATCAAGTGAATTACCTGTGCAGCATGAGAAATATCTGTAGGTAAAGAATGCTCTTGTTCCTCCTCATCTTTCCACTTCTTCGTGAAGTTCCTGCAGCCCCTACTCCCGTATGCAGATATTAAGTTCCTGAAGGACCCAAAGAGACTCATTTTCCTGTAGAGCCCTCCCAACTTGTTCCTGAGAAAGAAGCTCTTACCGCTGGTCTCATTAGCTTCCAGATCCCAACTCTCCTTTTCATCATGTCTATCACAAGGTGCTTCTAGCATAGAAGACGGAACTTCAGAACCCATTTGTGCAGAATAATGAGAACCTGCGTTCCTTAGCTTTTCATCCTTCAAATCAAAGTCATTATTTAAATGCGCAAACCCATTCATGTTCAAGCTTACAGTCTCCCTAGTTTTTTGCACAACGATCTCATTATTGAAACTAGACGATGAAGATGGATCAAGAAACCTTATCATCATGCTGTGATCTTCTAAATCATGGTGTTTTACATGTTCAACAGACTTCCCCCCTGAAAGAAACAATGCCAGGCCATCTCTGTCTTGTTCATTTAAATTTACCCACTCATTTCTCACTGAATCTCCTACCGATGAATCCTCCAAACTTTTCTTCACATGAGCTATTTGTTCCCTAATGGCTATGATAAACTGTTTGTGTCTGGAAATTGCAATTTGCCTTGTTTGAGACTTGTCTGTTGAAGCTGACAGAGTCACCTCTCTTTCAAAATCTTCCAGCTTTAAGGGAATGTAACAAAGATAAGCAAACAATAGAATGAAACAAGACAGAAGCTAGAAATCACCAAATACCTGCCAATTTGCTGTTTCCAGATTAGTAGCAAGATCACGCCTATGATATTCTATAGATGCAAGTAGCTTATGGTCTGGACGGGGTCCTTGAAGAAGACCTTGTTCATGAGATAGAAGACGAAATATTGATTCCATCCTAAACAGTAGATAAACTATGAATAACAAGAAACAACTATTCATTGCATACACAAACACTTCCTACTTCATTAATGACACATAGTTGACGTTAAGGCAAAACTACAAAGTAATAAAACAAGAGAAGAAGAGAAATTAAGACAATTCCATTGGAAGTGAATTTCAGAAAGACTTCCCATGGAAACAATCCTCTTTTACTTAAAACTTAATTAAGAAAAAATAAAACGACTCGAATTAGCAATTTAACAATCAGATTCCCAATATTTCTAAAATATTCAAAAATTCAGTACTGTGAACTGAAACCCCCAGTTCCAACTTCCAACTAACAAGACTAGACATGACAAATATAACAAAAAGTAAACAACTATGGGTTTCTTGATCTTGATTATATATAAATAAATAAAAAATAAGCATAACTCGAATGCAACGAAACTAAAATAAAAGGAATTGAAGAGGATTGGAGCAACCTGTCGGCGGAGTCTTGTACAACTTCGGCTGCTGAAAAAAGCGGGTCGGATTCCCATTGGTGGTAACCCGATGATGCCATTTATGCCACCACAAATTTTCTTTTTGCACTTCACAATTTTTTGTTAAACAAAATATATTACCAGTTAATGTGCTAAGACTCAAAATATTACTGATATAAACACATGTAGTATGAGCTTAGAATCATACAAAAACCATCGGAAAAAAAAACATATAACTGAATTACAGAGAAATTACAATTCATAAAAATTTGGGAAAAAAAGTTATGGGTTTTGGGCTAAGGGAGGACGATGATTTCGTAAAGAGGAACGGTAGGAACAGATAGCAAGGAAAAGCTGGTGTAACTTTGTGTCGCCGTTTAGATGTTCGTCAAGGACTTATTTTAAAATAAAATGACTTATAAGCTGTTATTTAAATAATTTATAAGTCATTTGAAAAATTGTAATTTATAAACAAAATTATTTGATTGTTATTTTTAATTACAAGTTAAAAATTAAAATAAAATAAGTTATCAAAGTGTTTGTCTAAAATAATTTATAAGTTTAAATAAATTATAAAAATATTTAAAATTAAATTAGAATCAATTATGAAAGTATTTGGCTAAAACAATTTATAAGTTAAAATAAATTATAAAAATACTTAAAATAAAGGTAAAACGGTTTTTATATTTTGTCAAATTTATTTATTTTAAAATAAAGTCATTTTAAAATAAATAAGAAAATATTATTTTTCACAAATGACTTATAAATTATTTTATAAGTTAAAAAATAAGTTACAAATGAATACTAAAATATCACTTATAATTTAATTTTTTGAATAAAATTTAAATTCAAGCCAAAAAAAAAACTAAATTATAGCCATAAGACCAAAAGAACTTCATTAAAACTAAATTATATGTAACATTTTCAAAATCAAATTTGCGACCCTGCCTCAACAATTGTCAGTTTCAAAATTTTAAATTGATATAAATTTGTGTAATAGTAGATAAAATTATGTTAACTATCTCAAAAGTATTATTGCTATAATATTAAATAAATAGATCACATTAATTTTGAATTTAAAAATGTATTATATTCACTTCAAAGAGTCAAAATTAAGAGGCAATAGAAAACCAAACAAAATACAATGTAATATGCAATCCTCAAACAAAATACTTTGCCATCTGAGGTTCTTTTTGCTTAAATCCACATTTCTCATAGAATGCAATGTTATTAGGACTGCAGTCAAGGATGACCTTGTAACATCCCATTGAACGAGCATGGTCGGTGAGGAACCCAACAATTTTCTTTCCCAACTGCATCCCTCGAGCTCCCGAGTCAACCACAACATCTTCTATGTGACCAACTTTGCTGCAATTCCTTATAAATTTCTTTTCAATAAACACACTTCCGGTGGCTATAATCTTCCCAGAGCGATCATCTTCAATTACACTTATAAGGTGGTCATCACCATATGAACTAAGCTCTTGAAAACGATCTTGAAACTCTTGGTCAGATATTGAATCACATACAGTTAGTTGTTGCAGTAATTCAACAAAACCCTTGTTTTTGTCAGAGATCTCAAGTTTTCGAGCTTGAAACTTTTCTTCTTTGTTGGAGTTGATGCTCTCCATCTTTATCTACTGACAGTAAAGAAAAGAACCTCAGTGCACACCCAAAAAATACAATGTAGAAAACCCAGCCTTCGATCTGTCAAAAATTCCAGAAGCACCGAAGTTCAAATATTAATCCAGCATAGTTGCTATTAATAGTATGATATACCATTAACAAACTAAGTCCTTGATAGTGGTAAACTGCAAAATGCAATTATAAATTTTAATTATCATCACTTATTACAGGTTTTCTAGTGCCTACAGTTGCAAGAATTTTTTTTTAAAAAAAAAAAGAGGGAGAAGATTTTATTGAAGAAGAGAGAAGAAATGAAAATGCATGTGAAGGACAAAAAGTCCATCCAAGTCAAGTAAAAAAACATCTACGAGTTAGTTAAGTACCGCCAGCCAATCCGTATGAAGGTTTGACATGAACCCAAAAAGAACTATAAAACAAGAAAGGGTAAAAAAGATACTCTATCCCAAAGTATCCATATCATCGTCTCACAACAACAAAATATTTGCATTCTCCCCAATTCAAACTCCTCACTAAACAAGCAATCTCCAAAGAATTCTTCTATTATGTTCACTACCAAACACCCCTAAATTTACATAGAAGAAGATCTCTATCATAGAGAGAAAAATCTAACATTCACCCAATCACACCCAAAAAACTCTACAACCATTGTGCTATTGGACAATGAACAAATATAAGAGATTTAAGTCTCACTTTCCAACATACAAGTAACACCCATCCAGAGATAAAGAATTGCAATGACTACACTTTGGACACATGCCATTAGTGTTATGTTAACCACGGACGATCAAAGACCAGACAATAACCTTAATTTAAAGGGAATCTTTCCCTTCCAAATATAATTTTTTTAAAAGAAAAATAATGTACTAGACAATAATCCATTAAGTAAATAAAAAAAATAACAACATGAGTACTCCCGAAATACCAAACACACTTATTCAATGATTGAGAAAAAAAGATTGAATTATGAAGCTGAATAAATAAAGAAAATTCATCTGCCTCCCTATCATGTAAATTGCAGTAAAAAAAAACAGAAGCTTAAATTTCAAGAAAAAAAAATGTCGCGCCCTCCCAAATATAGGAGTTAGAAATGGGATAACTATTTTCAGAAGAGAGATAATAAAGACAAGGAAAAACTAATGAAAATCTAGCATCCTTGACCCATACATCCTACCAAAAATGAATATGCATGTCACAACGTACTTGAAGTCGAGCAATAAAATAAAAGGAATTGTACCTGCAGTAAATTAACTTCCACGGACTGGAATAAGTATGTTATATCTCAGTCCCGCATAGAAAGATATGGAAAAATTTATCTGTATATAAAGAATTAAGTTACTAACAATAATACCTTCAGTCATGACCTTTTGGGTGGGCCTGTAGTGGGCTAAGATGATCCAAGAAGGTATTATCCCACAATGGAGATATACATAATGCACTCAAGCGAATGAGTTACAAAAGAGATCTTAAACAAGAAAGATAATAAAGAGTGATACCCTAGTTAAACAGGCTTGCATAAGTGTTATCCTCCCACTCCTTTTCCAGCAAAAGTCTCCTACCACAATTTCTACAGGATTCCAAAAGACTAGGATATTAGGTTTCCCTAAAGGAACACCTAAGCTAGTCATGGGTAAAGCCTCAACCTCAAACCCAACTAAGAAAGTTCAAGAAGCAGGAACATCCTACTCAATATTGGCACTAGCAACGCTACACTTTAAGAGATCAACTCTCATTCCTCGAAATAGCCTTAAAATTCAAAATTTAAGACTTCAGCATGTTAAGTAAAAGAATAATATCATCCCCAAACTAGAAAGAGATTTCTAACTTATTCGTTCCCAAATGCACAGTCATCAACAACTCTCCAACACACTCTTCCTAAGTCCTACTCAAGACACCAACTACATGAGTAAAAGGAAATGATGATAATCGATCCACCGCCCTACACTCCAAAACACCTTAAACCAAATCTTAATCTCCTCATTGATAAATCATATAAGATGAGATGAAGAAAAGCACCCTTAGTTCACAATCTCCATCCTCGTCCAAAGCCTTCCTCAGTCAACATCTTATCTAAAAAATCCCAACAAACACTATCATGCCTTTCCAAAATCTAGTTTAAAAATCAAGGCCCAATGCCCTCTCCCTTTCACACATCCAACACCAAATTAGATACTAAATTCTTATTGAAAATGAAATTAAGGTATTGTAATCCCCACAAAAGGAGGTCACTGGCTTAGATATTGTCACGTTCCTAATAGCAAATTCTAATCCCTTCAGAAAAGGAAAACAACCTTCAGCTTCCTTCCAGGACATAGGTTCAACTCTATCCATCTTTTTCATATAACAAATAACAATACAAGTAAACTAATAACATAAGACTAAAATTTGGCATTTCAACATATAATTGAAATAGTAATTAGGCATAGTTAATGATAAATAACGCATTCTTCCCTTCCTAAAATCAATTTAATATCATTGGTCTTATGCAACCTATAAGCCAACACTTGATAACCATGGGCGGATCTACTTGAGGGCAGTGGGGGCAATTGACCCCACTGAATTTTTAGGGGGTCAATTTGTCCTCCTTCCCGGAAAATAAATGTTCTAATTTATCAATTTTTAGGTTGGATCACAATCATTTACTCATGAACACTATCAGATAAATGAATTTTATCCCTAACCCAACTCGCTTTGAAGCATGGTGGTTGCTAGCTTTGAAAGTTGTGGAGATTATGAAGATTAATTGGGATAGAAGTATAGTAGGCTCGCACTTTGAGAAGAAATAAATGATGGTAAAAGACCCCCGCTCTTGCCCACTATATAATTTATCTAAAAGAATAATGAATGTCTCAAATTTGTACTCACTCTGCTATTTTTCTTTTTTATAATTTCACAAATTTAGTAATTGTTTGTGAATTTCACAATTTTTTAAAATGAGACTATTACTGATATTTTTACAACAACGTCGACCCATAAAAAATCAAAGATGAATGAATGAATGATTTTTTAGAACATACATTATTGAACATGAGATTATCATGCAACAATTTCAAGTTATGGAGTCCCGAAAAATGTTATTGTAAACAATATATGAGTATTATTTAATTTTGTGATTTATTGTATTATATTTTTATTTTTTAATGAAAACTTTTCTTCAAATTTGACCCCCACTGAACCAAAGGGGCAGAAAGGGCCGAATAATGCCAGTTCATGGCTCTATAACAAAATCGGGAAGAATATTCTAAATAAGTCGTTGGACCCTCCCTTTTCTTTTTGTATTTTTCACAAATGTTGATTCTCATTCAATAAGAGGATACAAAAAAGTGTGTAAGGTGCAAAATCTTACCGGGATAGGAGAGGACCACCGGTTGTTTCATGTTTGACTTAGTATATAACAGGGGAGATCGGGTTGCCAGAGGTCCGATAGGTGAAATGGAATACAAAGAAAAATTCGATCGGGCATGTTTTGGATGGATGAGAGAGAGATGAGTACCTGAATGTGAATGTTATCTAGCTTTAACCACAGCAGTTCAATTACTTCTATTACAAAATTAGCGCTAAAAAGTTATTTTTGTTATAATATTATATGATTTCCTAAATATCTCAAGTCAACTGAGCTAGGCCATTGGTCTAGTCCACGATTCCTAAAAACTTCTATGTTGCATCTTTTTATTTCTTCAGTTTTATAAACACTAAGGATGTGTTTGTTTAGCTCTGAATGGCTTAGCCTCTGATTCGGTCAAAGGTTACTTGTTTGGTAATTATTTTTGTCTCTTAATGTCTCTTAATCGGTAAAATTCAAATCTAATTCTAAACCATCCAGAGGTAGGTTTGAACGAAATTGACTAACCTCTACAATATTACAAAATTCCTTTTATATTCCAAATTCTATCATCCCTGCCGATTGAAACCATCTGATCTGAAACATTAGAATCATCCCTGCCGATTGAAACATTAGAATCGTCGGCGATACAAATCTAAACACAAATCCATGTCTCTGATAGACCAAAAGAAAATATCTACAATTCCACCATGAATAAACCAGATCAACAATTCCACCATGAATAAATTTAAAAAAAAATCATCTAAACACAAATCCACGTCTCTAATAGACCAAAAGAAAAGATCTGGAAAAAAAATGGCAAGATCCGAAAAGATTGCCCCGGCGAGAAGGGTGTTAAGATCTAAATGTGGTTTGTCTAAGTCTTTAGGTATTTTGTTTAGTGGCTGAGAAAGTGTAGTATGTGATCCTATTTTATAGGAGTTGTGGTTAGTGCTAGGATGTAGTGCTCTGTCAGTTTCTGATGTAAAGCCTATTTATAGGCTCTTCTATCTATCAATATCAATTTTTCCTTCACCATACGCCTCTTTTATGTTTAATAACTTTGTATCAGTGGTATCAGAGCCACACAAGAGAGAAAAGTGTGAAAGTCCTGCAACAGAGTGAAAGTCCCCAATCAACCCACAATAGCATAATAATGAAGTGATGGCTTCAGACTCCAATTTTGTGCAGGCGGCGATCCCACGTTTTGATGGTCACTATAACCATTGGAGTATGCTAATGGAGAATTTTTTGAGGTCAAAAGAATATTGGTCCATCGTTGAATTTGGAATTAAAGAACCAGTAAAAGCAAAAGATGCAGTCTTGACAAATGCCCAGAAAATAGAGTTGGAAGGAAGAAAGCTAAAAGATTTGAAGGCAAAAAATTACCTCTTTCAGGCTATTGATCGTCCCATCTTGGAAACAATTCTTAGCAAAGAAACTTCCAAGGAGAGTTGGGATTCCATGAAGAAAAAATATCAAGGTTCTGCTAGAGTGAAGCATGCACAGCTTCAAGCCTTGAGAAGAGATTTTGAGATTCTACAAATGACAGATGGAGAATTTGTCACCAACTTGAGAAGAGATTTTGAGATTCTACAAATGACAAATGGAGAATCTTCACCAACTATTGTGCCAGAACTATGGAAATAAGTAATAAAATGCGGTTACATGGTGAGAAGATGAAAGATATTACCATTGTGGAGAAGATATTGCACTCCTTGACACCAAAGTTTGATTATGTTGTATGCTCAATTGAAGAATCGAAAGACATATATGCACTCTCTCTTGATGAACTGCAGAGCTCATTGCTGGTCCATGAACAGAAAATGAACCGAAGTTCAACTTCAGAGGAGCGAGCTTTGAAGGCTTCTACCTTTACTCATTTCTCAAACACTAGAGGAAGGGGTAGAGGTAGAGGTAGAGGAAGCGGAGCTCGAGGTAATAGAGATGGCAGCAGGTATTTCAAAGTCAATGATGATCAATTTCCGGGCAAAGGCAGAGGACGAGATCAACATTTTAACAAATCCAAGGTAGAGTGTTTTAGATGTCATAAATATGGACAGTATCGCTCTGAATGTTATACTAAGTTGCCTAATGACAAAGAAAAGGAAGAACAATCGAATTTTGTCGAAAAGAAGTAGAAACTTTGTAGATGGTTGTTCAAGCTAATCAGGAACCTGAGTCTGATCTTTGGTATGTGGATACGGGCTGCAGTAACCACATGTGTGGAAGTAAGTCTTCTTTCTCTTATTTAAATGAAGACTTTCATTCTACAATAAGTTTTTAGAGATTGTTCCACTGTAAATGTGATGGGAAAGGGTGATATTGAGTTAAAAACCAAGAATGATCTTGTAGAAACAATCTCTAATGTTCTTTATGTTCCTGATTTGAAAAGCAATTTGTTAAGTGTTGGTCAATTGCAAGAAAAGGGTTATGTAATCACTATTCAAAAGGGCGTTTGTGAGGTTTATAATCCTACTAGAGGAACTATTGCAGTTGTGCAAATGAGTTCAAACAGGCTGTTTCCATTGAAGATTGAAAGTATGCAATCCTGTTTGGTAGCTAAAGTAAAAGATCCTTCTTGGTTTTGTGGCATTTTTGTTTTGGCCACTTGAGTTTTGGTGGATTAAAGACCCTCCAACAGAAAAATATGGTGACCGGTCTTCCTCAGATTAGTACTCCTTCCCAAGTTTGTGAAGAATGTGTTGTTGGCAAACAACATCGTTTTCAATTTCCCCAAGGGAAGTCATGGCGAGCAAAAGAAGTTTTGGTTACCATTTTCCAATGGAGATAAAAAATACTTAATTACCTTCATTGATGATTATACTCGAAAAACTTGGGCTTACTTTTTACAAGAAAAATCAAAAGCTTTTTGTGCATTTAAAAGCTTCAAGGCTCGTGTGGAAAATGAGCTCGTGTGGAAAATGAAACAGGAAAGACCATTAAGACCCTCCGAACAGATCGTGGTGGAGAATATTGCTCAACCGCATTTGAAGTTTTTTGTGAAGATCATAGCATTCGAAGAGAGCTAACAGCTGCTTATAAACCACAACAAAATGGTGTATCAGAGAGGAAAAACAAAACCATCCTCAATATGGTAAGAAGCTTGTTGGCAAGAGGCAGAATTCCAAAACCTTTTTGGCCTGAAGCAGTAAATTGGAGTATTCATATCTTAAATAGAAGTCCTACATTTGTTGTTCAAAATATGACACCGAAAGAGGCTTGGAGTGGAAGGAGACCAACTGTAGATTATTTTAAAATCTTTGGCTGCATTGCTTATGCACATATCCCGGATGAGAAAAGGAGAAAACTTGATGATAAAGGGGAAAAGTGTGTCTTTCTTGGTGTTAGTGAAGCATCCAAAGCATACAAATTGTTTAATCCACTAACCCCAAAAGATTGTGACCAGCCGAGACGTAGTCTTTGATGAGGAAAACACTTGGGATTGGAATAGGCAGGAACCTACTCAAGTATTTTTTGACAATGATTCTGAAAGAGAGCCAACTTCAGCAGCTTCTCCAGCAGCCTTTATGCCTGAAAATTCATCGGAAACAACTCCAACAGTTGTTGAAGTTTTACCAACAGCAGCAGAAGCTACTGATGCAACAACTCGATCTCTTTCTCGTATTCGAAAAAAGCCCGCATGGATGGAAGACTATGAGGTAACTGAAATAGAAGATCCAATCACTCACTTTGCTTTATTTTCAGATTGTGATCCCACAACCTTTGAAAGTGCTGTCAAAGAAGCAAAATGGCGAAAGGCGATGAATGATGATTTAATGCCATTGAAAGAAATGATACTTTCCGAAAGGGCAGAAAACCATTGGTGTAAAGTGGGTCTTCAAAACAAAACTGAAGGAAAATAGTGAAGTTGATAAGTATAAGGCGCGTTTGGTAGCTAAAGGATATAAGCAGGAATATGGGATCGATTATACAGAAGTTTTTGCTCCCGTTGCAAGACATGATACAATCAAATTGGTGATCGCATTGGCGGCGCAGAATTCGTGGCCTATTTTCCAACTAGATGTCAAATCAGCATTCTTGCATGGAAACTTGGAGGAACAAGTATTTGTAGAACAACCCCTTGGTCATATTAAGATCGGAAATGAGCATAAAGTATATAGATTAAAGGAAGCTCTTTATGGACTAAAACAGGCTCCACGAGCTTCGTATAGTCGCATTGAAGCTTATTTTTTGATAGAAGGCTTTCACAAATGTCCATATGAGCACACACTTTTTGTTAAAATTGAAGATAAGGGGAAACTGCTCATTGTTTGTTTATATGTAGACGATCTTATATTTACTGGAAATGATGGTGTCATGTTTAAAGAATTCAAGAAATCTATGATGGTTGAATTTGAGATGTCTGATCTTGGTATGATGTACTATTTCCTTGGCATAGAAGTAGTACAATCAACCAATGGGATCTTTATTTCTCAAAAGAAGTATGTGCAATATATTTTGGACAGGTTTCGGATGAAGGATTGCAATCCTGTAAGCACTCCAACTCAATTTGGCTTGAAACTAAACAAAGAATGAACTTCCTTAAGAAGAAATAGGTCGTAGAATACGACGATGGTACATGGATATTTGAAGAACGAAAAATGTAGAGTTATGAGGAATAAAGATTTTCGAATAACAAGTAGACACTGGTAATGTGTCTTAACAAAGATAAACACATGTGTTATGATAATAAGAACAAACACAGGAAATGTCAAAATTAAGATATGGAGATAATGTCAAAGATGGATATACACAGATAGTGACAAAAGAACGTAGACTCCGGAGACGGTCAAAAGGTGAAAGATTAAGTCTGAAAATTTTAGGACCTTTCACAATAATAAAAGATTATGTATAAAATAGCGGAATCTATTAAATAGTTGGAGATACATGTTTATATGTATGTTAAAATGTGTTATGATGTGTGAAAAAATAATACATTTCACTATTACAGAATAAGGCCACTAAGAGGGAATTGACATGATCAAGGAAGAATAGACTTAAACCGAGTAGAGAGGTTCGGTATTGTGATTCCAGGGACGGAATCCTTAGAAGGGGGGAAGAATGTGATAACCGAAATTTTGGGTAATATTAAAATAAGAATTAAATAAAGAAAATTCTTATTAGATGATATGTTATGTGATATTGTAGTGCACAAAGGAATGTGCTATGCAATATGTGATGTTGTGCATAATAAATATATTAGAATTATATATTTATTATATGTAAGCAAAGTGTAGGAGGAATTTATTAAAGGAAATTAGATGGGTAAAATTAAAATAATTTATAATATTAAATTATTTTAATGTGGTAAATTGGTGGCATTAAAGATACTTAATGTATAACCACCATTTTATTGGGAAAAAAATCATATATTATATTATGGAGTGTAATGTATGCAAACTTTTATTGTAGTAAATATATTAGTATATTTATTACAACTAAATTGTTAAAAGCAATTATTAAAAGGAAAAAGAAAATAATGGGTATACAATAATTTATTGTATACATTAAAGGAAGGGTATTAAAATAATTTATAAAAGTAAATTATTTTAATGAAGAGAAAGTATTACATTAGATATAATATTTTATTTAATGACTTTAATATGGAATGATATATGTATATGTATGTAATAAAATGCAAGCCAGAATAAGGCTTATGACGAGAAAGTGAATGCTGAGAGATTGGAGAGTTGAGTCAGTTGGGTTTTAGTAGGAGGTGTCTCTCATTTAAGCAAACTAGGATAATGATTAAGCAATCAAGTTTGCTACTTTCAAGAAGGGCTGGGAAGTTCAATTTTCAGTCTCTTCTCCTTAAACCACCCGTCCTTTCTCTCCCTCATTTCTCCTCTCTTAACCGAATCATCCCTCTTTTCTTTGCAATTGCCCAAAAATATAAGTATTCATGAAATTGTGTGAGAATGTTTCTACACTATTTGAAGCTGAGGTTTGTAATTATATTAAAGAAGGCTGATAATCCAGGGCTGAAATAGGGAGATTTCCATGCTCAAGCTCCCTCAGTTTCGGCTGAAACAGATAAAATAGCCATGAACGGGAATTGTAAGCTAATTTGAGAGAGGATTTCGAGTAGCAACATCAGCAAGGAGTGATAGATAAATTATAAGAATAAAAATTCAGACCATTAGATGGTTGAAGCAAGGTAAGTTCTAATTTTTTATTTTAGTAGCAAAGATTGAATGTTTTATGTAAAACTGAAAGTAGAAGATTTAATAAGAAGTTCTACATGTATAATTTGGTCTCGGTTATGAATTAAACCATAATTGGGTATATGAGAGCATGGATAACTAAACCATGTATGGAAATCATATCAATTCATAATGTATATATTGGAATCAAGAAGTGATAGTATAAAAAGAGTAGTAAACTAGTTGGTTTACAAATTTGTTGGTTATTCATATATGTGGCTGAATATTTGAGGAGTAATAAGGTGGAAAAAGGAGGCTAGAATACAAATCAAACTTTAAGAAATCTGAGCTTTAAAAATAGTGCACACATAGTGCTCGACAAAAGTCCTATACGGACTGTTTTGGTTAAAAACCAAGTAATAGACAAAATCAAGGTTTGGGCTAGATATATGTATATTATATGATAATAATTAGAGAGTTTGGGAAAATCAAATTAGAACAAAAAGTGTTTTTTTTTCTAATTCAAGGAAATGTATTCATTTTGCACATCGTTCAATTTTCATCATCCGTATAGCAAGTAATATTGCTTAACATCATTAACCTGCAAAAAGTTTGTGTTTGCAAGATTGAGCTCGACAGCCCAACAAATTTAACAGTCTATCATGTTTCACATAATATGCAACTCTATATGCACCACATGCATCATACTCTCTTTTCTATGCATGTTCTACATGCATTATAATTCTTTGCAATGCATATATTCATGCATTATACATTTCTAATTATCAAGTTACATCATACAACATGTGTTATCACATATCACACATAAATTGAGTTCCATAACCCAATCGACTTAGTCATATTTTGACTTTAACAATTCATAAAGCATGATATGTAACTCATCACATGATCACATTTAATCCACAAATATAATAGAACTGAAAAACTTGTCATGATTGAGAATTACCATTATAGTTTACTTTAACTTCTCCTTATGAATCCTACACAATCGTGTTCACATGCACGCATATTAGATACCCACTTATGTCACATGACCTATGCATATTAAATAATCATACAAGTCATGATCATTAGTTACCATAACCTATAATCTTTTATTCTTGTCTTATAACCATTCTCAGTTTCTTTAGAAACTTTTGTCAGTTATAACCTTTTTATGCATAAAAAGGTTCTCACATGACTTTGGTGTATAAATACTTTATATCTCAAAACATAAACCACTTGTATCCTATTTTAAGAATATTCCTCTCTTTTATAGTAAATTCGGAACCATATGGTTTATGAATAGTTTTTACTGCACAAACATGGCTTACTGCATCATTTCTTTAATTTCAGTAATTTTCATACCTTTTCGATAGTTCATGTGTTAAATCACGTTATCGCCACGTACGCGAATGCTTCGCTTTATTCGTAGCTTAGCTTCGCATTTATTCCCGCGAATAACTTACATTTTCGCTTCGCTTGTACTTTAAATTCATACATATAGCATTATGTAATTTTGTGTTCAAAATCTCCGTTTCGAACTCCAGACACCTTCATTTTAACACTTTTATGTCCAATATAATTTTAAACGGTTTCGTGCATTTCATTTAGCTTTATACCCGTTTGGCATATTATTCAATGGCTTACGTTTGCGTAAACATGTAAACTTATGTTTACATTACATGTTTATTGTTTTCCTGACGCTTCATAACATAAAGTTGTTATATTACATTTTTACTTCCATTCCGGTGTCTTGTTACATGCCAAATCATTAAAGCCAACCAAGAACCGCATCGCGGAATCAACTGGCCAAACAGCACAACGCTGCTAGCAGTTGGGCCTCGCGTGGCCCTGCGTGGCTTAACCGGGCTTGGCGTTGGTTGGACAGTTCCCTTGCTTTGACACTCGTTTTGTGATGTTATATCTTTTAAACCACTCGTTCATATGCTTTGAATTTTGGATATGTTTTAGATAGTATATCCATCTAATTATAAAAATTATAATCCAAGCATTACAAGAAACCCAAATTGCCATAACCACGAACCAAAATCAGCTGGGCGAACTGCACATGGCGTGCGCGCGCGGCTGGTGCAGCGCATGCCCAGCTGGGCTGCTTCCCCCCATAACGAAATGCCTAGTTTGCGCATTTTTAATTTTTCACTGGTAGTTCGAATTGCAACCAATTTTTGATATGATATAAATACCATAGTAAACTATTTTTAAAAAATAAAAACCACCCATTTCAGACCTCATAAGCAGCCTAAAACAGGCCCCAAAAATGTCCGCTCGTAACAGTTTTCAAATTTTTTTTCCAGCCTGACCCTGTTGCGCTAAAACAGTCATAACTTCTTCGTTTCAAAACATTTTTTAGCGTTTCTTGAGCCCACGCGAAGCTAACTTCCGGGATTACAACTTTTATTCTTTGACCATTTTCAAATTCTAAACACAGAATTCCAGAAAATTCGTGTAAGGGCTGCTTCGAATCTGTTTTCCAGAAATTTGGCAGATTCTACGTGACTACTTTGAACTGTCATAACTCCTTGCTCCAAAGTCGGAATCAGTCCGTTCCGGAGGCTATGAATTCCTTATTCAGTGTATTATACTTTCCCAAAAACCCAGAATTTTCTGGAAAATGTAGCTAGCCCCGAATTTGTCCTTAGGGTCAGCAGTCCACAATTTTTCGGTTTCTAATATGTTTTATTAAAATCTTCACTATAAATTCATTTTAGCTGCTTTTTGATTCATTTCAATTGGATTATTTTCATAACTCATTGGAGCACAACCCACCATTACAAAACTAAAATTTTCAGTTCTATACCCTCATAAATTTTGGCTCAAGAACAGCCCCCAAAAACAGTTTTAATTAGTTCGTTTTACATGTTTAATATCTCTAATAGATAACACTTGTGCATGTATATACATGTGTATCGGAGTTGTTGTTTTCAGCTTAATATTTAGTCATTTGACATTACTAACCCAGCCACATGCAAACTAGATCAAAATCCATTCTTGCAGCTCGGCTACTTTTCACTTGAATAGTGCAAACATAAGATATAAGAATGTGTATAAACCTTATGTTACGCTTTTTACCCATACTTATAAAAGTATCCTCCTCAAAGATAGCATTGTGCCCCATATATCTTTTGATTCTTTCCACAAAAATTTTGTATTAACTGTAGTATATTTTAGCTCATTAAGAGAAGGATATCTCAACAAAGACATATCTAGCTTTTGATGTAGCAATAATAATAATGGCTTCATGTGGGATGGTCCTGGACAATCTTTAAATATCTCCACAGCAGCGGCAAAAATCAGATTGAATTACTATCACATCCATCAATCCCTTGCTTGTGATGCAATTTAATCCTTTTAAGTATTGCCCACAACTAAGCTATAAAATAATACTTGTCCAGTAGTGTCCATCTTTCTATATAAGGAGTAATAAATTTTCATTTCTCCATCAAAAGCACCAATTTTCCAACTAAACCTCCATTGTACATCTTCTTTAAAACAGATTTTTAATTCAAGTTTCATTTATAAAATTCATTCCATGCATCTCATATAACATGTATAAATGTTATCTTACTTAATATATTATTACAATTACTAATTTTGAGCTTATTAGCTCTAAGAAACCATTTATCAAGCATGTCCTGTGCATGTATTTTTAGAACAGATCTCATATGGCTTTGTGTAGGTTTCCAGCCATAAATTTTCCCACTTATTGCTCCTCACCATAACAACTATACTCCTTTTTGATAAATCATCTGTCACAATCTCAATTAACAATTCAATTGTAGCCCTTTTATACAAAACAAACTAAAAATTTCATGATTTGCTTACTGAAATAAACATACCTCACTTTGCTACGAATCCTCAGATTACTATAGCTTGCTATGAATTAGATGATCTTTTTCTTAAAATTACTTCGATCAGTCCCTTCCTTGCTCAACTTAAACAACCCAGTATTTCACTTTGATGGTTGCAGCAAAGACCACGAAATTTGGGCAAATGTTTGGAAATGTTTGGTTTCGGCAATTTGAAAGAGAAGATGTTAAAACTTGAAATGGATGGAGAGTACTTAGTGAGCTGAGTATAAATTCTTGGCTCTCATCTCATCAAACAAATTTACTTAGTGGTTGTTTATTGCTTTAAAATTTTGACAGCTCATGCTTACCTAAACTTAATGGATGTGCAATAGGTTTATTCTAAAACACCTCCTGCTAACCCTGTGCCAGCACTTACTTCCGGCCCAAATAATTTGCTATCCCTACATATGATATATTATTCCGTTTCCATAATTATATTATAACTTATATTCTTCCTTGTTATATGCATAATATATTACATATTACACATATACAAATATTTTCTATAAAAATCATACATTAAATATTATATTTAATGCAATGCCTCCTCATCTTTAAATAAAAATAATTTTCTCTTGCAATTTATTTTAAAACCCCGTATAAAATAAATTGTCACAATTTATTTTCAACTAATTGATGAATAACAATATATCCAATTTTTCTTTTCTTTAATAAATTGTTCCTTCACAATTTATTTTTGACTAATCAAATAATATATTTGATTATTTATTTCTTTTCCCTTTTTTTTAAAATTGGTTTCAACAATTTAATTATACATAATAATATATTTATTATTATCACAGTGTACAACATACTCACTTAAACAGTGCAATTCACATAATACATCACATAATAAGAATTTTCTTTATTAAATTTTTATTTTAATATTTCCCATAAATATGGGTTATCACACAAACCATCTCATGCTCAATGCCACAATTAGTTCAATTGTCTTAGACGAATTTTCAAAATATTAATTTCGAAGAGAGAGAATAATTTGGGTAAATCAAATTAAATGTACACATTAATAAAAGAACAGATTATTGGTTGTAGATAAATATAGAATGGTTTAATAAAAAGAAGAATATTTAGTTAGTTAGTTTGTTCTAAAGTTTGGCCAAATTAATTAGGGGAATGGAATATGGGTTGAAAAATGGTTAACCAACTATATTTTTTTAAAAATATATGGGTCCAAACTTTAACCAACCTGAATAAATAAAAATGGTTAACCAACCAATTTGGTTCCAGTTAATATGGTTTGACCTAACAGTTAACTAACTATATTGTCAGGTCTGCATCAAGCACAATGTACTTTAACTGTCTAATATTTGGATCAATTATTTACGTATATTTAATAGTTTTAGAATAATTTTAAATTCAATATGAGAAACTAATTTTAAACAATTGAATAGTATGGACTTTTGTTAATTAATAAATTTTAAAAATATAAAATAATTGAGTCTAAATATAAATCATGCTTGAATTTGTTGTGAAGATATAAACTTGTATTCCCCCGTCCCAAGAAAAAAGTCTTGATAGACTTTTCACGCATATTAAGAAAAGGAATGAAATGACAAAATTACCCATAATAATATGTCATTAATTATTTTCAATGTAGACGATAGAGTGACTTTCTAGCTATTCAATTCAAAATATTATCTCTCCATACTTATTAAATATGGAGAGAGAATTAGAACAAGATAAGTATGAGATATTTAATGCTACGGGCATAATAGAAAAAAATGTTTAAAAGTTTGGTTATTAAAAGAAAATGGACATTTAAAATGGGACTATTCAAAACAGTAATAAGGACTTTTATCATAGGATGGATGGAGTATAATTTATTGAATTTTAATGTATATATAAAATAATTAAGTTCAAATTGTTTTAACTTGTTTTAAATTAATTTGATATCACATATGTGACGCCCCCAATTAGGTTCACACAACCCATTTTGAGTCGCTAAAATACATAGTACAGAATTCAAATACAAACTTTCATATTTACAACTATTAAACTGTTCTGCAAAATACGACAACCTATAAGCTGTGAGTTTCAATACAAATATTGTCTCGTAGACAATATCCAAACTCAAATAAAGTCCTCATCATATTTATTATCACACTATTTCACAACACAGTGAAGACTTCTATAGTAACTATTTCGGACCATTACTTCACTCTCCGACTAATTTTAGCTACACTTTCATTTCTTGATAATAACAATGACACAAAAAGGAAAATGGTGAGCTCAACTAGCCCAGTAAAGAATATTATGACTAAGATAATAAAAAATAAATTATCCTTAGTCCTTAACAGGGAAAAAATTGATAGAATACAATAGACAACAAGTTTTAGATCAACATTTACAGTGAAAATAGCAATCCATTAGAAGAGTCAAGTAGAGCATGATGTCAACTATCTTCTATGATTTAAAAGTTCATCATCAATATTTTATCCTTGTAATACCAATCATTAATTATTTCCCAATCAACAAATTATATATGCATAACGGGCCAAAGATAATCGTTTGTATCACCAGTGGTCATGATCATGCCAAACACATGTTCATCTATGCACTACGGGCCAATAAGAACTTTCACCACAAATCTCTATCTGTAACATTAAATGTTATGATTATAGCAATACAAAATTCTTAGTCATAATCATACCAATCAACAGTTCATCTTTGCACTACGGGGCAAAGATGACTTTCACCACAATATAAGCATAAGGATGATGACAATGATATAAATAATGAATCAAGCGAGATCAAGGACAAATATTATATATTTATAATTTAATCTATCTCGAGTTCAAGAATGTTCAAATTGTCAACGTGATCACCAACTGTGGAGTAAAATTCAAAAATGATATTTAAGATTCAAATTTAAAAGATAACTTGGACAAAAAAAAGAAACTAAATTCGGCAGTGAATAGTACTCTAGCATGAATAGTGCTGGAATGAATAGTACCCGTCATGCAAAGTACCCAAAATGAATAGTACCAAGAATGAATAGATTAAAATTTAATAAGAAAATTCAGACCAATATTTTAGTAAAATGATATTAGATGAAGTACAAACTATTAAGGATATTCTACTAATTTCAGGAATTTTCACCATTTAATAATAAGATTATGGAAACAACAATAATTTTGTACCATAAATGGAGAAATATGAAAGAAAACGATATCCCTTGACGATTACAAAAGAAATGATATCCAATACGAGCATGAATAAATATACGAAACTGCAAATGGAAGTTAACCCGTCATGCAGTAATCCGCGTAGACAGATCATTTCCATAACTTAGTAAAGAATGAATATGAAGGGTTATTCACCAGGCATACGGTAATCCGCGTAGACAGGTTATACTCACAAATTAATAAAGAATGAATACGAAGGGTTATTCACCGCGCATGCGGTAATCCGTGTAAACAGGTTATACCCACAGATTAATAAAGAATGAATACGAAGGACAACCCTTATGAGTATGAAGAAAATAACATCATTTACCTCAATTAACAAGTGATTGGATGTTCAACTTGAGTAATACTTGTACTCTTACTAATATTCACAAATACCAAAAATAGCCTAGCACACTTTGAGAGAACTTACACTAAGAAATTTTTAGAGTGGAAGGAAATATAAGTAAGGAAGTTATGAATTTTCTTAGGTTAAGCCTTCCTATTTATAGTCAAAATATCCCACATTTTATAAATATTTTATTCATCCATTATATATATACTTTAAACATAATAATTATCCATTTTCATCCATTATCTATATTTTATTCAAAAAGAATAATCCATTATCAATATTTATTCAAAATATAAATCCATTATCAAAAAGATAAATCTATTATCAAAAAGGATTATTCTATTATCATTATTTATTCAAAAAGATTAATCCATTATCAAAAAGATTATCCCATTATCATTTTATTATCTGTTTCTTATATTATTGACTTAATGTATTAATAATACGGATATTATTGTTCTTCAAATAATGAGTTGACATAACTATTTAAAACCAGTGACTTCCATTATGCAACTATCCATTACTACCCTTGATATGATTTCAATTATTGATTCAGTAATATGAGATACTGTAACAATTATTGTGACACCCTTAAATCCGTGTGCTTGCTACAGTGGACTGATGCTCACTAATTTCTTTTGAGTATAATTATTATAGACTTACAATATTGATAATCAGATCGTTCCCAGGAAAGAAAGGACCTTTCGTATAAACGACGCGCAATTAATTAACCCCTTTACTTGACACAACTTTCTAGATATTGTCAATAATGTTTACTAGTCTAATAATATCATATCAGATAAAATGAGTTACTGTGTCGTGTCAATAATATAAAATACTGTGCATTTGCTACTATGACAATTATTGAATGAAATTGAGTGACTTCTTACGTAAGAATCAATAATTAGAGATATTGTGCAATAGTGTGTGCTACTGTGCAACAACGCGTATTACTGTACTTTTATCACCTGGTATTTTAACAGTTTAACAGTAAAAGTTTTGCAGTTATTTTTAAAAAAAGTTATTTTTTGTCTCTTTCTATATCCGACAGTTATTCTGTTATGGGGCCCACCAATGATTATGTTGTTGTACGAATATTCCCCGACAAAACGAATATTTTATAACAATTTACTTACTTTGTAAAATTTGCACATATCACCCATAACTATAACATTTATTAAATTATCACCTTACTATTTAGAATAATAATTAAAGAAAATTAAATCTTTATTCATAAAAAATTAGGGTCTTACAACATATACTATATATTTACATAATTATTAAAGCTTGATCCTCTTTAAAAAAACATAAGATACTAGTTATAATTAGAATTTTGTCATGTTTAAAACTCATGAACATAATAATGCAAGATTCTAATTTCCAATTATCGGCACAAAGGGGCGGCTCTGGGGCAGTGGGGGCCGCTTTGAGAATATATAGTACCATTTGATTACCATGAAGTTAAATTCATAATAAGTTAGTCAATTGATTAGTACAATATTGACATGCAGAGTGCATGTCGATATTGTATTAATCAACTAATAAAAGTTAACTTCATACTAACCACTCACTTGCGAATATTACTTCATTAAACGAAAGGAGAAAAAGAGATGAAAAGCAGCTTTATGGTCAAAAGGGTATTATGGTACGCATTTAAAAAAAAAGTTTTACTATTTTATCTATGTCACTAAATATGTTACACTTTTCTTAAAGTTTTTCTAAAATTTGAAATTAATGCGAGTGAACTTAATTTTAGGCAATACAATCATAAATATTACTCTTTTTATTTCACAAAAATAGCCATAGTTGTAAATTTTAAGGATATATTTTATGATTCATGTGTAACTTTACTCTTAAATTTGTTCAGTAGTTAGTTTAATAGTAATGGTATGGAGTGTTATTGTGATGACAAATTTTAAAACATTATATGGCTTTATACTATCGAAAAAAAGTGGACATTTCTTTTTCTTTGTTTTTAATATAGCAAATTAATAATATCTTGTACTACGTCTCAAGAAATTAATAATTTTTGCAAATGAAAAATATTAAAGATTGTGACGCCCCCAAAAATAGGTATACATCACCCATCTTGGGTCGCCAGATACATGGTACAGAATACAAATACAAACTAATTATACAACAGTCGTGTAAAATACGACAAAACATATGTTGTGAGTTTTAATACAAATATTGTCATCTAGACAATATTCACACTCAATGGAGTACTTATTACATTTATTGTCACACTATTTAACAGAATAGTGAGGATTACTAAAACTATCATCTGGTCCATCACTCCATTCCCTGACTCGTCTCAGCTATATTCTCATTTTCTGAAGAGAACAGTGAAAGAAAGGATGAGCTCAACTAGCCCAGTAAGAAATATTATGACTAAGATAATGCAGAATAAATTATCATTAGTCTTCAACAACGTTAAACTGATAAAATACAATAGACATCAAGTTTAACGACAGCGGAATCAGCAATCCATTAAAAGAGTCAAGTAGAGAATAAAATCTACTATCTTTTATGATTTAAAAGGTTTTTCATCACTTTTATAGTTGAGACTCAGCTTAATAAATAATCCACATCATCCCTGCACTACGGCCAAGGATATTCATTAGTATCACGACCACAAATTATCCATGCACTAGGGGGCCAAGGATATTCGTGTATTCATCAATGGTCATAATCATGCCAACAACTGTCCATCAATGCACTACGGGCTAATAAGGACTTTTATCACATCATGTGTAACATTACGGTCATGATTATACCGAATAATCCCTGGTCATAATCATACCAAGTCCATCTATGCACTACAGGCCACATATGACTTTCAACAAATATAAGCATTAGGATGATAACAATGATGTAAGAATTCAATAAAACAAGTTCAAGAACTAATTTATCCAGGAACTAATAACGTCCAAATTGTCAACATGACACTTCTTTGTAGAGTAAAATTCAAGAATGCTCAGAAGAATATTTTCATGAAAAGATACTGGATGAAGCGCAAATATCAAGGATATTCCACTAATTTCATGGAGTATAGAAGTCAAAACTTTAACCAACTGAGTATAATAAAGAATGGAATAACAAAAGAAATCACCATACATGCGGTACTTCGTATAGACAGGTTATTTTAACAGAATAATAATAACGGAACCAGGTCAGGCGAAATTCGCACCGACAGAATGTTCCAACAGAATAATAAAGAATGGAATAACAACATAAATCACCATACATGCGGTACTTCGCATAGACAGGTTATTCCAACAGAATACTAAATAATGGAACTAGGTCAGGCGTAATACGCACCGACAGGATGTTCCAACAGAATAATAAAGACGGAACCAGGTCCGGCGTAAAACGCACAGATAGGATATTCCAACATAATAATAAAGGATTGAATAACAGAAGAATTTCACCAAGTATAGGGTAACCCGCGTATACAGGTTATTTCAACAGAATAATAAAGAATGAAATAACAGAAGTTCTCTTCATGAATACAAAAGAAATAATACCCCTTACCGTAAAAGAAATTTAAATTTTTATTCATAAAATCTGGGGTCTCACAATCTCCCCTCCTTATGAAATTTCACCCTTGAAATTTACGTACGCACTTGATATGCCAAAGAGGTGAGGATACCTTGACTTTATTTCAGATTCTAACTCTTGAGGTATAACCTTGAATACTTTTATCGTCGAAAACATTGCACGTCGCATACGTGCATGCCCGACGTCCTCCGATTGCCTCTGAAAACACAATAGTCCCAAAGATAACCATTTTTACCCCTTCTAATGATCTTAAATTAAATAACTTAAAGAACAAACGTTGTAGGTCTATTCGTCCTCGTTCCGGATCATCTTGAATCACCTCAATTGGAGTTCGTATGAAAAAGTTATGCCCAATTTACTAAAGGACGTCCAAACAAATTTTGGCTTAACACTAGACCAGCGCCTAGGTGCCCAAAATTGGCCTTGGGAAAGCGCCTAGGCGCCCAAGAACATATTCCAAGCGCCGAGTCTAGTGCCTAGGCGCTCGACCTTTGGCACTTAACTTCAATTTTTTAGATTTTGCAACTTTTGACACATATACTTCAAATCTTCATAACTTCTTCATCCGTTATCGGAATTAGTTCATTTTTGAGGCTATGGAAAGCTTGTAACATGCTCTACAAAACTCTCATGATTTCATAATTTTTCAGATTCATTAAATATTCTAAAATTTGGCTCTAAAGTCCCCCAAGACTAAGTTTTTACTAACAACGATACGTGAAAAACGTTATGAACACGCGACATACTTGGCGGTAAAATGAGTCTATAAGTCACAGTTCCTACTCGATCGAGGATTTCAAATGGGTCAATTAAATCGAGAGTTGAGATAACGCCTTCTTGAACCTTCTTCTTCACATTCATCAGCTCTGAGTGTGTAGCTTGAGCGGCTTTAACTTTATCAATTAAAGTCGATTTTAATCGTATATTCGTTATCTTCACGTGGGTCCCTAGAGTCTTTAACTCTATCTTCATCATTTGTAAGTTATACGAAATGGGTCTTTGTGTTAACAACATCTCACTTGCATACGATCTTCTACTCAACTCGTCAGTTACCACTTTCGTTCTTCCACGATGATATTGAATGGTATGGTCATAATCTTCAACAGCTCGAGCCAACGTCTTTGGCGCATGATACGTTCGCTTTAGTTGAAGAACTATTTAAGGGTTTAAGAAATGGATTTTGTACTGGGGTCAATACAAAATTCGATTTCACGCTCTGGGGTAGGCTAAGAAGTCTTCAAGAATACGTCAGGAACTTTATTAATAATAGAAATATCATTCAAAACTGTGACCCTCGTCCAAGACTTGGATAGCACGTCACATTGATACCTATCAACTTGCCATCGTCATTCACGACGTCGCCTACAGAAAGTCTGGCTTCGGTGCATTCCACATAAGGAAGTCAACAACGAAAGGATCGGGGCTCTTTACTTATGGCTTGATATGACAATGATTGACTTTAGTGGTTTGGTTATTTTGAATTCGCATAACAGGTTGGTTAGGAGTATGAAAGCTAACAACCTTACAAAAAGCATGATGAGTAGTTAACCAGTTGGTTCCTAAAATCACGTCAAAGTCAAGTATTTTCAAAGAGGTAATATCGATAGGTAACGTGAAAGTGTTGATTTGAATAAGATTTATAAATAGTGGAGGTAACGAAGGTTTCTCCCAATTGAGTTTAAACATATATATCAAAGTCTAACTTCTCCGGAGTTAACTTCAAACATTGAACACAACTAGGTGAAATAAAAGAGTGAGTAGAACCGGTATCTAACACGGTATAGACTTCACAAGAGTTTATGACTAACATACCCGTGATAATTTTATTCAGGTTCCTTGTCACGAAAAAAATGCTCTCTCTTAAACTACCGGCTTTGACTTTTCTGGGACGGTCTTTGGTACCTCTATCTTAGCTGAACTTGTCTTCGGTGAGCGATAAAATCGGGCTAAGTGACCTTCTCTTCCACAATTATAACATGCTTTGGACGGCATCGCACAGTTTGGACTGATGTGTCCCTCCCCTCCGCATTTGAAGCATATGATAGGTGGTCGTTCTCATTCCTTAACAACGAGTGCTGGTGTTGACGTCTTTCCATTATTGTTGAATCTCCTCTTCTTAAAATGTCTATTCTTATTATTTTGACCATGATTACCACCGAAGTGGTTACCATTCTGGCATGTTGATTCCCTCCATGTTTATTGTCACCGCTTTGATGACTGTTATCACCGGTATTATCATTTTGTCGGCTGCTCTCTTTTGGTTGCGTTGACTCGTTATCGCGCTCCACTAACTGAGCCCTATTTACAATATCTGAATACAAATACAGTTTATGAGAAATAAACTATTGACGTATCTCCGGTTTCAAACCTCTTAAAAATATCCGCGTCATTCTCTCTTCATTATCAACCAAGTGGGACGCAAATCGGGATAACTCGACAAACTTGGCTTCGTACTGTGACACGGTCATGTTGTTTTGCTCCAACTTGATAAATTCCAACTCCTTCATGTGACGAATGCTTTCGAAAAAGTACTTGTCATTGAACAGCTCTTGGAACTTCTCCCAAGACATCTTGAGTGCGTCAGGCTGAGTACGGTTTATAGATTCCCACCAGTGATCTGCCTCTTCACCCAACATAAAGGTGGCAAAGGGAACCTTTTGCTCCTCGGAGCATCCCAAGACATCAAATATATTGGTGATCTGCTTTAACCACGTCTCCGCCTTAAGTGGTTCTGGCTTTCCAAAAAACTCCGGTGGTCCCAGCTCCTTGAATTGCTTAGCGGTGACCAACCGTGGGTTGCCATTGTTTCCTCCTGCATTATGAACAGGAGCCGCCTTCGCCTGATGTTGCATGAATTCTAAAAAACTCCTAAACGTACTGTCGTTCGTCAATTGATCAGTGTTGTTGTTTACATGAGGATTATTGTCTTCCTGTTGCACATTGTCCTGATTATTGATCTGTGGAGACTCAACGGTCTCCTGTACTCCATTGCTTATCTCAACATTTTCAGATGTCATTTTCAAATACTGCAACAAAATAAGGGTTAATTAACATATCACATATTATCCCTATTGTAACATCCCAAAATAGGTCCATTCCATCCAACCTATTCTGAGTCGCCAAATTCATGGTACAGAAAATAACTACAACTTTACTACAACAATTGTCGTATAAAATACAACAACACATATGCTGTGGGTTTGGATACAAATATATACCAAATGTGACACATGTCCCAACCGTGGACAACACCTCACAGTGGCACCTTACATAAAGGTATAGTCAAAAACTGTTTTAGAAATGAGAATCTTTGGGAAGTGCTCAAGGAAACCTTCGTACATGGGAGGCCATGCGTCTAGGTTATGATAGATATTACATGACCACAAAATTATTCTTTGTTGACCCAATAGACCCCAAAGAAAAACGAGAAGATTACTATCATATTCTTCCCAATGGTGAGTCTTCTCTTGACATATCATTATCTCTACTGTCTCTAATTGAGAATTATACTTCAAACAAACACCAAGATTATATAGGTAGTGCTCGTTTATATACTCAGCAAGTGGATGAGCACATCCCCGTCTTATGATGACACGAGGTTGTATGTCGTTAGACATCTTGTATGATAGTGACAAACCACCCTTCCAACGTTGGGTACACCTTACCCTATTGGATTCACCAAATAAAACTACTAAATGAACTTTTCTATACTGCTTCGGGAGAACATCCACAGCTAGAGACCACCGTTCTATTTCTCCGTTACCCTCGCTCGACCCAGCTACACTCTTATTACCTAAAAGAAATTGTGAAGCAAAAGGGTGAGCACAACTAGCTCAGTAAAGAATATCATGACTAAAGATAATTAAATTATCAATAGCCTTCATCAATAATAAATCAGAGATTTAGAACATATGGTAAATGATAAAAATTTTAACCATAGTTGCAGCGGAACGAGCAATCCATTAGAAGAGTCAAATAGACTATAAAGTCTATTATCTTCTCCATGTTAAAAATTCACCAACAATGTTTTATCCCTATAACATCAATCAACAATTCTGGTCCACAATCATATGAATAACTCATAATTATAACTGTAGTTCTAAATTCCCTTTCTCATCCAGGACGAAGATAATTTTTATCACCTATCTTTACCTGAAACATCAAAGATTATAGTTACACCAAATCACATTTCCTGTTCATAATCATACTAATAACTTCATCTTTGCACTACGGCCAAAGATATTCATTTGTATCACCAGTTGGTCATGTTCATCTCAACATCTGTTCATCTTTGCACTACTGGCCAAAGATATTCAACAACATGTCATCTTTGCACTACGGGCCAAAGATATTCATCAACAATTCATCTTTGCACTACAGGCCAAAGATACTCCTCAACAGTTCATATTTGCACTACGACCAAATATATTCATCAACAGTTCATATTTGCACTACAGGCCAAATATATTAATATCTCAAAGAAATATATAATCATTTCAGAATTTATATAAACAATAATTATAACCATGTTGATCAATTCACCTTTGCACTTAAGCTAAAGATATTCACTTATAAATTCAATGGTCATGATCATACCAGTCAACAATTCAACTTTGCACTACTGGCCAAAGAGAACCCATAGTCATGATCATACCAGAAATCTACCCATCTTTACACTAAGTCAAAGAGAAATATCATCATTAGGGTTATAAAAATGTTATATATGATAATAAAATCAATATAATCAACATATAGATTTAATCTCAAGAGTAATATTCATAAACCAACTATAATTTGGTCAGAAAAAGAAACCAATTTTGTCGTGAATAGTAACTCGTGAATAGTAACTCGTGAATAGTAACTCGTGAATATTAACTCATGAATAGTAACTCGACATGAAAAATGTAAAAATTTCACAATAAAATCCATACCAGTATTTCGGTATAATGATATTGAAAGAATAATATTTCTTAAGCTTATAAACAATTTATTTAAATTGTTTACACTTTACTAAATAATGCATTTAATCATTCTAAAATACCAAATTCATAAAATTTTATCACCAATAATCAAAACCCTCATAAAAAATCTGCATATACCTCATATAGGATTCTCAAGCCATAAAATCCTATTTTCTAATTTTCTTACTTCACAAAACATATTTAATTCATTTACTCATAACTAGACCATTTTCATGAAAAATACCAAATCAGTTCTAAAAATATTTCTTTTCTGGGATATAACATAATATAGTCCCATAGTGAACATATATTTTTCTCAGAATTTTTAAAAGTCATTTACTATTTTTCATATGGCCAAAATAGTCGAATATTTGGACATTTATCAAAAATTATACTTTTATCTAAAAATTCTAAAATTAACAGAGTATACTCCTATCATATATATGTACTCCCAATAAAAATTTCATCAATTTTGGAGTTAACCACAAGGAGTTATAAGCTGTTACTTTCAAAATAGTCTTTTCTTATAAAATTCATAACTCTTAATCTATACATCCAAAAATCACCATTTTTGGACACAATCAAGAAAACTCATCAAAATATCATTTTAAATTTTCCAGAATTTTTGAAGGTCAGAAAAATTACGAAACTGAAAAACATAACAACCTTTAAAATCCCTTACTATCCCTTACCTCAAAAGAGCATCACTTCTGACTGGATATCAAATATGACGCGGAAAGAAACTTGTACTGAAGAATATCAACTCACCAAGTATCTAAATACTCACAAAATACACTCAATAATCTATAGAGAGAAAGAGAAAAAGCTTATGTTTCTGGTGTGATTTTTAATTCTAACTTAGCCCTCTATTTATAGGAAAATTTTAGCAGACTTGACCTGCAACCTGATGGCTTTACCTGCTACTATTTTCACCCACCACATTTGAAATAAAATTCAGCACATTTCTTCACCAACCACAAGTGGGGCCCACCAATTCTAGAATTTTTCACCAAAATGATAAACTCCGAAAATTCAACAATTTCTGAACCAGTCATCTCGTAAAATTCATAACAAATTATACGTTCATTTTTAACGGTTCAAAATTTGTGGACATATACTCAACTTTTATATGTATAACATATCCAAAAATTACCACGATCCAACGGTCGGATTAAAAATTATAACCCCCGCAAAATATCTTAGAAACCCTAATTTTTAATACCTCCATTCCGACAAAAATAATGATAAAAACCTCAACATTAACTTCTTCATTTTTAACCACAAAAATATATCCCTCATTTATATCCACATAAAATAAATATTTCCTTATCATATTAATCACTAATTAATTATTCACAGATAATATTACAGAATCACATTTATGACAACCAGGCCGTTCCAAGGAAAGAGGGGGCTTTCCGATAAGGATTTCTCCTTACTTGCGCGTAATTAGATGACCAAACCTCTCCTTAGACAGAACTTTCTAGACATTGCCAATAATGTTATCTAATAATATTATTCAAATAATATGAATTATTAATCTGATAATGAGAAATACTATGCAGTGACAATTATTAAACAACAATAATATAAAATATCAATGCAGTAATTATTGAATCAATAATAAAATATTGAACAGTAATTACTGTAACAATTATTGAGTAGTGCCTTCTTACATAAGAATCAATAATTTCAAAAATACTGTGCAATACCGTGTGCTACTGTGTAATAACGCGTATTACTATATTTTAACCACCGGGTATTCCAACAGTGTTAACGGTAATAATTACGTCGTTATTTGTAAAAACTCAAATTTGTCGTTTTCTTCACCCGACAGTTATTCGTTATGGGGCCCACAAATAGCTGCGCCGTCGTACGAATATTCCCCGACAGAAAGAATATTCCACGACCAAACGAATATTCCACGACAACAATGATTATTTTATAACCACTTGCTTATTTTGAAAAAAAATTCATATTTCACCCATAACTTTAAACTTTTATCAATTTAACCATTTACTGAATAGTAATTATAAGAAAAATTGAATACTTTTATTTCATAAAATTCGGGGTCTTACACCTATACTCTGACCGACCAATTAAATACCAAATAAACTTAGGTAGGTCATACTAGCGAAAGAATTCCCCCGTCTCTCCCCTCCTAGTTTTTGCCTCATATTTCAGCCAGGGATCATATCCCTAAGCTCTGATACCAACTGTGATGCCCCCAAAAATAGGTATACATCACCCATCTTGGGTCGCCAGATACATGGTACAGAATATAAATACAAACTAATTATACATCAGTCGTGTAAAATACGACAAAACATATGTTGTGAGTTTTAATACAAATATTGTCATCTAGACAATATCCACACTCAATGGAGTACTCATTACATTTATTGTCACACTATTTAACAGAATAGTGAGGACTACTAAAATTATCATCTGGCCCATCACTCCGTTCCCCGACTCGTCCCAGCTATATTCTCATTTCCTGAAGAGAACAGTGAAAGAAAGGGTGAGCTCAACTAGCCTAGTAAAAAATATTATGACTAAGATAATGCATAATAAATTATCATTAGTCTTCAACAATGTTAAACTGATAAAATACAATAGACATCAAGTTTAACGACAGCGGAATCAGCAATCCATTAAAAGAGTCAAGTAGAGAATAAAATCTACTATCTTTTATGATTTAAAAGGTTTTTCATCACTTTTATAGTTGGGACTCAGCTTAATAAATAATCCACATCATCCCTGCACTACGGCCAATGATATTCATTAGTATCATGACCACAAATTATCCATGCACTACGGGCCAAGGATATTCGTGTATTCATCAATGGTCATGATCATGCCAACAACTGTCCATCAATGCACTACGGGCCAATGAGGACTTTTACCACATTATTTGTAACATTACGGTTATGATTATACCGAATAATCCCTGGTCATAATCATACCAAGTCCATCTATGCACTATAGGCCACAGATGACTTTCAACAAATATAAACATGAGGATGATGACAATGATGTAAGAATTCAATAAAACAAGTTCAAGAATTAATTTATCCAGGAACTAATAACGTCCAAATTGTCAACATGATACTTCTTTGCAGAGTAAAATTCAAGAATGCTCAGAAGAATATTTCTATAAAAAAATACTGGATGAAGCGCAAATATCAAGGATATTCCACTAATTTCATGGAGTATAGAAGTCAAAAATTTAACCAACTGAGTATAATAAAGAATGGAATAACAAAAGAAATCACCATACATGCGGTACTTCGTATAGACAGGTTATTCCAACAGAATAATAATAACGGAACCAGGTCAGGCGAAATTCGCACCGACAGGATGTTCCAACAGAATAATAAAGAATGGAATAACAACATAAATCACCATGCATGCGGTACTTCGCATAGACAGGTTATTCTAACAGAATACTAAATAATGGAACCAAGTCAGGCGTAATACGCACCGACAGGATGTTCCAACAGAATAATAAAGACGAAACCAGGTCCGGCGTAAAATGCACAGATAGGATAATCCAACAGAATAATAAAGAATGGAATAACAGAAGAATTTCACCAAGTATAGGGTAGCCCGCGTATACAGGTTATTCCAACAGAATAATAAAGAATGGAATAACAGAAGTTCTCTTCATGAATACAAAAGAAATAATACCCCTTAGCGTAAAAAAAATTTGATATCGGAGTAGTGAAGTAACAGAATACTTTTCTTATCTCTCTCTATAATTTCTCTCTCTAGAGTTTCAGTGAATTCGTAAGAAAATAATGAAGGAATGAGCTTCTATTTATAGAAAAATGGATTGCATAATAACTAACTCATGAACGGTCTAGATTGATTTACTTTAATCTAACGGTCCATAATTAAAGCAAAATCTTTTAAATAAAATATAATATATTTTATTTATAATCTAATAAAACGAATAACTTTATAAAATATTTTACTATGCAAACACTATGCATAATAAAATATAATATATTCTAATTATTGTCTAACTTTATAAAAGTATTCTGTTTTATATAAAAAGATTTTACTATTAGCCTAATAAAACGAATAACTTTATAAAAGTATTATGTTTTATATAAAAAGATTTTCTGTTTTATTACATTAATAATACCAATAAAATAAAATTGAGTGACTTATCACGTAAGCATCAATAATCAATACCGTGTGCTACTATGCAACCATGCTTATTACTGTACTTTTACTACCGAGTAGTTCAACAGAATTAATGGTAAAACTTCCGCCGTTATTTTTAATAAAATATTTTTATCGTTTTCTCAATCTGACAATAATTCTGTTATGAGGTCCACTAATGATTGTGTCGTCGTACGAATATTCTCTGTTAAAACGAATATTCCCCGACCAATCGAATATTATATAACAACTTGCGTACTTTGTAAAATTTATAAATATTACCTACAACTATAACATTATATCAAATCCACACCATAATATTCAAAAAATATTTCGAGAAATTTAAATATTTATTCATAAAATCTGGGGTCTCACAAAGATCAACACTTTATGTATAAAAAACATTATAAATAAATTTTTTATCATTCACAACTTATTTAAAAAAAATTATACATATTGGTAATTACTTTTCTTTTTTTATTAAAATATAACTTATTTAAAAGAAAATTTGCCCCCAAAGCAACAAATTTTTGGTTCGCTGGCGTTTGAACGTAATACATTCCTCTTAAACCCAAACAACTTGCTCTTTGTCTAAAAGTGTAAATGAATCAAGTTTAACCAAATATCGAGTTGGTCAGATTTAATTCATAAAATTTATCGAATTTTAAATAAGATTTGGTTGAAATTCATTTAGCTACCGAGTCGAACATGATCTTGAATCGAGTCAAAATAGTTTGAATATTCGAGCGAATATGACTCGAGTATCAATAGAAAATTACAATTTAAAAAGGTTCAAGTAATTCATCGAATTTTAAATTTTGCTCATATTTGAATCGTATTTATTTCGAGTCAACCACAGATCGAACTTTTAATCGAGCGAGCAATAATCAAGTCCGATCCGTTAATTACATTGTATTCCTCTGTTTTTAAGGAAGTGTTAGTTAAAGTCATAATGGATACTCATCTAAACATAAATTATTGGATATCTAATTACTAGTAATAAAAAATGATAATATTGTATTATTTCTCTTTGATAAAAAACATGTGATTATCGGTAATTATTATTGTGAGTGTTTGGTATAAATTCAAGATTACTAGTATATATTTTTTAATATTGATCTTTTACTAAAATAATCTTGTACTAATTTTAGTTGAATAATTCACTCATATAGTTATTTTCAAATATAATTATTAACAACCATTCAAGTACTATCAAACTAATTAATTTAGTATTACTTCGTAAATCATTTTAAAATTTTTAATAGTATGATTATAATAACAATTCATGATTTAATTTTGACAGGATGACACTTATGTTCCTCCTCGAAGTTGCCACCCACTTATAAAATCGTGTTTAAAGTTCATTGTTCGCCATTTAGGTCTTTCAATTGACATTTTTTTAGCGTTTTCATTTCTTTTACCCAATTTGACTCCAACTCAACCCATTTTAACCAAATTTTGACTAAACCTAACCCAATTTGACCAATTTGATTCCAACTCAACCCATTTTAACCAAATTTTGACTAAACCTAACCCAATTTGACTCGACTCTAATTTTACCAATTAATTTTAAAAAAACACATTAAAAGGTTTTAAAAATATTTATTATTTTTAAAAAATATTTTATTTTAAAATAAAAAAATTTATTTTCAATATTTTTAAATGTAATTATTATTTCCAAGAAAAAATATTTAAAACTTTATTTTTTTCATAAAATGAGTAAAGTTTAATCAAATATAGATTCAAAAAACTTAAATAAAAAAATAAAATTTATTTTTAAAAAAGTAGATTTTTTCATTTTTTATGTAATAATTTATTTTTAGAAAAAATAGTTTATGTCTTTACCATTATTATATGTATTCTTAATATTATAATTTTTAAAAACAAAAACTAAAAATAGAAATTAAAATACAAAAAACAGTAAAAGATAAAGAAAAACTGATTCAATTTTTGTAAGAAAAAAATTTAAAAAGTTTTTAAAATAAATAATAATTTCAAGACAAAATATTAGAAATTTTTTCATTTTCAAAAAAAATGAGTAAAGTTGTATAAAATATAGATTCAAAAAAACAATACAAAAAAAACTTTATTTTTAGAAAAAAATCAAAAAAATTTATTTTTAAAAAAAATGAGTAAAGTTCATAAAATATAGATTTAAAAAAGTAAATAAAAAAACTTTACTTTCATAAAATTAATTAAGAATTAAAAATGTTAAACTTTATTTTTTTGAATCTATATTTTATGAAACTTTACTCATTTTTTGATAAAAATTAAGTTTCTAATATTTTTTCTTGAAAATAATAACAAATTTTAAATTTTTTTATAAAAATATTTGATTTTAAAATATTAAAAATAATATTTGATTTTAAAATATTAAAAAGTAGCAATTATTTTAAAAAGATATTTTATTTTAAAATATTTAATATAATAATTATTTTAAATTATTATAAAAATAATAATTATTTTAAACTATTATAAAAATAATAATTATTTTAAAATAATATTTTATTTTAAAATATAAAAATAATAATCTTTTTTAATAGTAATATTTATTTTAAATTATTATAAACAATTATTATTTTAAAATTAGTTTAAAACTTTTTAGGTTTTCTTATAAAAACATTAATTGGTGAAATTGAGATCGGGTCAAATTAGGTCGTGTTGGGTCAAAATTTAGTCAAATCAGGTAAAAGGAACGGAAACGACACAAAATGTCAGTTTAAAGACTTAAATGTCGAAAAATGAACTTTAGGGACGACTTTAAAAGTGGTCTGGGAGGGACAAAAGTGTCATTCACTCGTCCATTTATTTTTTTATGTCTCAATTATTAAATATGAATGATCTTATTGGCTAAATAAAATTTTCAATATGACTACTATGTGGTAATCTAATATTACCACCTATTTTTTGGTCATTTGATTATCGAAAATTTTGACATTTTATCAGGTATCTGATTACCAGAAATGTAAGATTACTAGCGTAACAAACAGATCTATGCACCCAAAAAAAAATATGATCTATAAAAATGATCAGCCACATTTTGGGATATTTAAAATGAACACTTCAGCTTACCTGTAACAAAAAGGCCATAAACGACCATAAATGAATTAAATGAGAAGAAGTTGGTGAATATCAAATTCATTCTCTTACTTGCGAGTTTTTGGAGAGGGACAACAAAATAGAAGAAGAAAATAACTCCAATTATCTTTATAATTTTTTCTTTGAAGATTTATTTTTATCCTTGTGTTTTTATGCTTACCATTTGATTGCGTTGGATATTTTGAATAAGGAAAATAAAATTTAACATGAATTATCAGTTTAATATTTCATGGGTACTGGCCCAGTACCAAGGGTTTCATTCTTTTATTGGTTGCACCTTAAGTGGAAGGTAGGCAATTTACCACCTGCAAATCGAGGGAAAAAAGTTTATATATATATATATATATATATATATATATATATATATATATATATATATATATATATTTTAACATGCGACGTTGCTAATTGGTTCTTGAAACAACCTAAAGAGGCCAGGTTTCGTCTTCATGGCGTTTCCAATTTAAAACTTAAGAGGAAAACAGCTATATGACTATATTCATATTTTTCTTAACAATGAGAGGATGCTATTTTCTAAACTTTTTACTGTTTTATTTTTTTTAAAAAGTAACGTTGCGTTTGGATTGGAGTAATAAATGTGGGAATATTAGAATGACTCATTCGTATGGAATAAAAAAAATTGTGTTTGGTTACGATTAGAATGAAAAAAATTGTGTTTGGTTCCTTGGGAGAGGAAGAACATATGAAATAACTCATTCTAATTAGAATGAAATGAATCATTTCACTATTCATTCGATCCAAACGTAGCATAAAAACTCAAGCTTTTGATTGAGCAGTCGGAACGTGAATTATTTCATTCTAATTGGAGGCGAAGGAGGTGATATTTCTTAATGTAAAAAACGTAATATTAATTATTCATTGAAAAATAAAAAGAATAAAAAAGATTTGGACAAAGACTACCACATATATATAGTATAGTCATATTAGCTAGTATATATACGTTCAATTTTGTCAAGAAATATATTAGCTCCCCGCCCTGGTGTGGTGCTATATATATATGGCGAGAAGCGAAAGTTTATTGCTTAAAATCACTACTGGAAAAAAGGAAATTAATTCCCAGTGAAAAATATGTTTGTTTATTTTATTTTTCTTAAAAAATAAAAAATATTGAGTCCCCTTACTAACCGTTGATCAAGTGCCGTAATGCCAGTTTCTGTATTATTTTTTGGTCACAAAAACATGCCACAGACTTTGTTGATCTGAGTTTTGAGTTCTTCATTCCTCCTACGTACGTACGTACGTACGTACTTCATGTCTTCTAATTTTCATCGCTAGATTAAAAACATCAAGAGTACGTAATCAGTTTCTATATATATATATATATATATATATATATATATATATATATGCCTGCATAACAATTTGCAAATCATTCTTATGAATGCATTTCTGTAATATATATCAACATATATACATAGACATAACTACGTACGTGGTAGTAGTACGTAAATTATCAATATATCGATCGAACAATAAAAACAAGAAGTAAATAATAAATAAAATCCATATATCTCTTGAAGATGCATTAATTAATATATAACTAACACCTGTTCTCTATTCTTAGTACACTGGAACTCGCAGCAGTTCCTTCTTGCATCAAAGCTGCCCTAGCTGACATTATACTATTGTTAACTAATGAAGCATCAAAGGGATTGCAGTCTATCCAATCCTTGAGCAAATCCTCTTGGCCCCATAAATCAGGAATCCAAACTCGCCCCGCCATCTCCACCCGATGTCTCTTCAGCCTCTCCCTTCCACTCTCCTCCTCCACCGGCGCCACGGCCGTCGTTGAATCTTCATCATTTTGATGAGTTGGAGATCTCGCTTTCAATGCATCAACGTCCGGAAAAGTCTTAGCCTGTTTACTTTGATAATCACTATCAACAACAAACTCATCCTTCTTTAAAGATAATTGCCTTTCTGATTCTTCTATCTGATCTTCATCATTAAGGGATTTCTTGATTATTTCTAATGGACCGGTAGTAGGATTATTCTGGGTATTCATGATTGTGGTCTGCAACGTCATGAATGATTGAAAAAAAAGGGTTTGTTCTTAATTGGATTCTGCGCGCAAGTTGTAATTGGTAGCTTTTTCTTGGAGAATAATTACATGTAGGGATAAATTGGAAAAAAAGAAGGGATACAAATGAGTGGGATGGTTGGTAACACGTCAACGTAGTTTGCTTTTTGTATGGCAAGTGACAAGAGTACGTGTCTTATTTGAGGTCAAGTGGGATCAGGAATTGTGTGGTGTGATTCAAGCTAGTTTTAACAATGCATAATGGGTGTGGATTATTGGAAGGAATCCTTTTAAGATTTGTGAGGTTGATGTTGATTTTCAAGTGTTAGCCAATGAGGAAATGGTATTTGATAGCAGGGTACTACTCCCACTATTCCTAAATATAAGTCGTTTTGAACTTTTTTTTTTATTTTTAATTTTTTGACGTTTGTAGTTATATAAGAGAATTGATCGCAGTTGTTCTCAAATTACCTCTTATAATTAAGGTGTTTTATTGGGAGGGAGAAAAAAATAAGAGTAAATGAGACCATTGAGTTTTTTTAGGAATAAATCATGGGAAATATTGGAGAGAGTATGAGACAAGTGAGGAGAATGTTATTACATACAATTGATGATATAGTTAATATTTTTTAATCATTTCCTTAATTCTTGTGTACAAGTCTAAAACGACTTATATTAAAGAACGGAAAAAGTATAATCTATTATATAATATTATGAGAATGATGATACAGTGAATGAGATGAAGATGACTTGTCTGGGTTTGGGGTCCTAGGAGATATATTTTTGAGAGAGATGTTCAACTGTCTGGTTCTTATATATATATATATATATAAATATATATATATATATATATATATATATATATATATATATATATATGTGTGTGTGTGTGTGTGTGTGTGTGTGTGTATTTGACGTACGTATTATAAAAAATCACCTTCATTTCATTCCATCACCAATTTGATCCTAGAAAGACTAATTTAAACCTAATAAACTTGGAAAGGATCCGTGGCGGATTTTCTTTAAAATGTTTCTTTTTATTCTCCCAATATTTGAGTTTTTCGGGGTAAGACACGTAAAATATATAGGCATTAATATTTGAGTTTTCGGGGTAAGACACGTAAAATATATAGGCATTAATTGGTAAATAAACTCTAAATTCTGGTTAATAAATCCTACACTCTGGTTAATAAATTCTAAATATTTTATTGATAAAGTCAAACTCATTCTGATAAGCGTATGCTACTATTTTACTAATAGTAGCGAACGTCGATATATATATATATATATATATATATATATATATATATATATATATATATATATATATATATATATATATATATATATATAGCTTCTCCAGCAAACTGAAAGAAGCGAACTATGGCTATAGCGACGGTTTTTTCCGTCGCTATAGCATAAAAGTCAATTTTTTATGTTATAGCGACCGAAAAAACCGTCGTTATAACAGGTTCGCTCCCTCCAATTCGCTGGAGAGAGCCGGACTCTATATATATATATAAAAAATGTATAGTGAAATTTTTATTAATTAAAGCAAAGTCCTGAAATTATGGTCCAATCCATATAGTATAGTGTTGTCTATTTGTTGGTTTGAATAAGGTATATGATATATCCCTAAAAATCCAAATAAATAATGTGATACTCAAAATAACTTGAAAATGTTAGGACTAAGAACACAGACAAGTCATGTGCAAGGCAAAATAGTTGGGATCCAATTGTTTTCATTCGGCTATGCACCAATGTCTATGGCTCAAGCTAGGAGGGAGATAATGCCCAAACATGCACGAGTGGATTGTTTTTTTTTAAAAAAACCCTACAATATTGGCGCAGCCCACTCGTATTTTGTATCTGTTTGAAATTTTATTCAGTAATTTATAAACTTATTCACTATAAGCAATAAGAATTAGATGAAGAGAATAAAATTTTACTTTAATAAAACTAGTATGTTTTTGAATTTAAAATACTAGACAAATTTAGCCTAGGAATATATAAAGATAAAAGTAATTTGCATTATAAAAGAATTGACAATTTGAAAGTGCCTCCTGAAATTGTAGCAGCTTATTTTTTTTTTACTTTTATTTTTTATGAAATAGTAATTAAAAAAAAGAGACCAACTGGCAACTGATGATGATATCATAAGGATAACCCATTTCTTGTTTATGGGGTTTAATTTACCTTTTGTTTTTTCACCCTTTCGTCTGGGACTTGAAACCTTGCAACGAAATTAACTAGGAATCATTATTTTTTAAATTAACATTCAGAACTTTAAATTGCACAATATGGGGGGGGGGGGGGAATCCAATCTGTTTTTACCCTCTCTTTTTTTCCAAGACCTACTATATCTTGCAATAAAACATCGACTTTTTATTACTTGTAGACACTTAATAAAATATTATGATTTTTAGTTGCTAGTAGACACAATAATATAATAGGTAAATAATACTATACTCGATCCATTATAAGGCTATTGGTGGATTCTTTCTATTTTAAAAGAAAAATTAGGTACGTTTTGGAGCCCATTTGGTATTGATTTATTTTTCTACTTATAAATTGATTTTTAAATATAAAAAAAGAAGAAGTATTTATAACTTATTTTAAAATGACTTATAAGTTATTTTAAAATAAGTTAGTTTGACTAAATATAATATTTATTTTGCCCCTCTTTTTATTAATGTCTTTTTTAGTAGTCTTTATATTTGATTTTAACTTTTAAATCATTATGAGCTCAACACTTTCATAACTTGTTTGAACTTAATTTATGACTTATAAGTCAAATTGATGTCAACATTTTTATTTATAAATCAACTTATATTTTAACTTTAAGTTATTTTACAACTACAAGGGGCTTTGATGTCCTTTTAATAGCTTAGGTAGTTGGATAGCAACACGGAGGAAAAGTCGTATGTCGTCATAGAATAGATACCTCAATTTACTATTTATACATGTTACTTTTATTTGTAAAATTAGAGTTATATTTTTAAAGCAACGACTTTAAGAAAAAAAATTTATTTTTTTAAATATATTACAAAATTTGTAAAAATTAAGAATATATTTGCATTCCATGTGTACCCTTGTAAAAAATAAATTATTAATTTAGCAGTGCAGTATGATAATAAAATTACGTTGACAAACTTGAGTATTGTGTAATTTTAGACTACTATCACTAAACTTTTTTATAAAACAAAAAGAAAAAAAATAATTCTAACAGTTAAAACTATTTTGTGAAGGATAATACAGGGCTGATGTTCATTGTTCACCTTGTTCTTCCTATCTATACACGTCGCCTGCTCATGCAGCAGAAGAAGCATATACTTTTTACATCTCAGCATTTATTCAATGAAATATTTTAATTTTTTATATCTTGCATTTCTCCAGTAGTAGTTTTGCCTGCTGGATTCATGATAGTTTGGAATCTTGAGTCCAATCAATATGTTCATTTAGATTGTTTTGTTGTGGTATAATGATAAATAATAGGGTTTACAAAGAAGGGAAACACCATCATCCATCAGCAATTGCAACCAGAAAACAAGCAAACAACTTCACCTAGATTATTATTGTACAACTGTTCTGTACAAAACCAGTAGCAATAGCCAGATATGCTTTTATATATCAAAGCACAACACAAATTTACATGACTACAATATTTTATTAGGATTGGTATGATGCACTATGTTTACTCAACTAAGAACTACATCTGGTTTATGACAGAAAATCCTGGACCTAAAGAGGCAGTTCCCTAAAAAAGGCGGAGCTTATGTTACAAGCTAAAGTAAGGAGTAACCTCAAGCTCTAGGATAGCGTGAACGTCCTTTCTTCCTCAGGAACTCAGGGATCTCCACTACGCCACCTTCACTGAAGGATGAAGGTCGGCAGTTGATTCCAGGGGTGACATCTCCCCGTGCTAGTTGACCTGCCTGCATTCCGACAAGAAGCAGTCAATTTAAAAAGAGATTGTGCTTCTTTGTGTGTCTTCTCACTTGTGGTGTCCCTGTACAAGTGTGTGCTCTCGGGCAAGTGTACTATGGGTCGTAAAGCAGGAGGGAATCTAATACCTGGAGTGGCCTTCCATCACTTTCTTCTTGGCGTTTGAATCCAGTGGCGATTAGAGTTATACTTACCTGAATGAGATAAGATCAGTACAACTTCAGTCAAATCTAAAATTGCATTCACGTAAAGAAAATGGGAGCCTAAGAATTGTTTTCATTTTAGCAGCCAAAGTTGGTAAATTATTTGGAAAAAAGACGTACATAAAAGCAACAGAAATGCCGAGTTAAATACGTGTTTAGAAGGGCAATTTATATCCGAGCTTTGGTAAAATCATCAAGTAAAAGACAAAGCAAGCTTACATCTGTGATAATAGTCGACGCAAACCAGTAAATACTCCCTCCATTCCAAAATAGAAGAGCAACTTAAATGTAAAAATTAAGGAGAAAGCTTATCCTCTCGAAAATTAGGCACACTTGTATACTAATACTTTCAAAAATCATTTGCTTTTATATTTTGGAATGGACGAGGTATAAAAAAGCCTATGGAATGCCAAATACAAACTTTTTTTTCTCTCTTTTTGTAAATTACCATGTTCAAATCATAAGTTCTCTAAGAAATCAAAGCATTTTTTAACGGGCAAGTACCATTGACCTCTTTCTAGGTCTGCCTGTAGTGAATAAGAGTTCTGATGCATAAATTGTTATGTCAAAAGTTGTCCTTTTACAGACAATCAAGGGGCAAAAAAAACAAGATATGGCTTAAATAAAGAAAAAGTTGATTATTTTTTTTGCGACAAATCAAAAGATCTGGAAATAGTAAAGGATAAATAATAAGACGAACGAAGGATGGTTCCAAGTTGTCACCAACCAACCTTATGAATTTTCAATTAAGAGCCAAACTTCGTTCAACAGTCTAATGATTAGGATATCTCTCACAATCACGAATTTATGATAATTTAAACTCTACTGTACCAGAGCAATAAATTGGAAGGCCAGAAGCTTTTATGTGTATTGCAGGACTATGTTAGGATAGAATGTAATCATGGTATACGTGAAATTTTTTCCAAAAAAGAAGTCGTATGAATGATCACATCTTATCCTTCTCATGCTTTGGTAAATTCTAACATACTTGACCACTTAGAGATGGATCTATGACTGCTCCAAAGATTAAGTTGGCACTAGGATCCACAAGATCATATATAACCTCTGCTGCAGCATTTACCTGCCAATATCCGATATAAGAATAGTAGAGCATGATAAGGAATACATGACCACTATAAGAAAAGAAAAGGGAGGGAGGGAGGGAGGGAGGGAGGGAGGATAACTAGAAGTCAGAATTAAATGTTTTATAAGCTTCAAAATCTACTATTGTACGTCCTTGGGTACAAAAACAACTTATGTACCACAACTTAATCAGTATGATTTATGAAGATATAAAGAATGTGCATTTGAGCACAAAGCTGATATTGCCATTAATATGTAGATTGCATGACTTCCAGAGTCGTTAAAAAATATATAAAAGCATATGATATCATCATTTTCTCGTTGGTCATGTAAAATAGGACAACAGTAAGCGTTAATTAGTGGCATATACGGGTAGAGGATTCCAGACATAGGTTATCTTCTCTCAAGAAATGGTAGCCATCTAATTGTCGTAAAGCAATTCGGGTGCAGCGTCTCTCCCCACATGATAGAATTAGCCATCAGTCTTCTTGGATTTCCAGATACATTCAAATATCTTCAGAAAAATACTAATGAAGAATGCGAGAAATAGATAGGACCATGAACATAACAAAAGTTGTTTGAGAGGGAGGGGGAGAGAGAGAGACTAATACCTCAAACAAAGTTAAATCGCTACCACCAGTTATGTTCCAAACAATTCCAGTAGCCCTCTCTATACCTATATCTAATAGAGGTGACTGAATGGCATTTAATGCAGCATTTCTTGCCCTGGCTTTTCCTATACAAGACCAAGACCAGAATACAACTTATATTAGAAAAAAAATGTCCCGGGTGTAAATTTTGAGACTAGCAGCTTTATAAACACATTTGCAACATGAAATTTTAGTTAGGGTAACATCATGGCTCTATGGGACATCTCAATACATATGTATGTTAGTATTATTGACCTATGCAAATGCGAGTGCCCGGTAACAAGAGGAAAAATAACACATGATGTGGAATTAAAAATATGATATTGCTTATGGATTTGGGCCTAATAAATGAAGTGACAGTGATGATATGTCGAGAGGGGAAGAGGAGAGATTGAAGATTTTCTATTGCATCACAAGGTAGATGGAGAGCTGGTAAATTTTCCTCTTATTTGGTGTAATGTTCGTGATGCCCAGCCCAGGTATCTGTTCTTGTGTTGGTAGGTGGATAGAATATACTCCCTCCATTCCAAATTATAAGACCAATATTGACTTTCTAAAAATATTAGCAAATTCAAAATTGACATGATTCGTTCAAGTTTTGAAAATAATAAATCTTATAGCTAGTAATATTTTTAAGGTAGTTTATGATATTCATAATTGTATTGACATAAGCTAAATAAATTCATGTCAATTTTGAATTTGAAAATGTTTAAAATTGACTTTTAAAAAGTCAATATGGGTCTTCTAATTTGGAACTGAGGGAGTATATTAAAGCATGGTTTATCCTTATCATTCTTTATTTTTATATCTTAATTGTTGGGAAAGTTTCCTCTTTTGATTTTCTAATGGAGCTCTTCTAGATCAGGTTTGATGGTTCTGCCCTGCATGTGTGTATTTCTTCCCTCTCACTTTTCCCTCTTTTATTCTAAATCTATATGTAGTTGGCACATGTCCTCTGTTCTAAACCTTTTTAATAATAAACTAAGTTGTATCAAAAAGTATAAACTTCAAATAACAGGGAACATAAACTAAGAATTACCGAAATCAATTTGTATAATGGGTAAATGGGAATTTCATTTGAGAAAACGACCCCAAAAGCATTGTGGAAGTTTCAACAATGGTACCACAAAAATAAATATCAACTTCTAAGTAGCTTCTAGAAGTTACCAGTTGCAGTTCCTATCCCCATTAATGAAGAACCGGCACTTGCCATAATAGCTCGCACATCAGCAAAATCAACATTAACCAGGCCTGGAACCTGAAATTCATAGTTACTCGTTACAAATTAAGCAAGAGAATAACATAAAGTCAAAAGTTGCAACTTCTATAGAACATGAGAATCCAACCTTATGTATCCATATACTAAAAGAAATGACAGACCCCCTTAGCCCACCCCCGTGCGACTTTGCAGTTAATCCCAAGAAATTTCTTTTAGGGGGTATTAGTGGAAGTGTGGCCACAAATTTAACTAGCAATAAATTAAGTCTCTACCAAAGCTACCCTATAGGATCGACATCGGGTAAGGGAACTTGAATGCTAGAAATATGGATGCCTTAACCACCTTGGACATTAGGTGTCTTAAGACAATTACGCTAGCAATTTTTCATACAGAATTCAATATAAATTTCTAAGAAATATTGACATGATTATCATAACATGCAAAGTAAAGGATGCTAACTAGGGGTGTTCATCGGTACATAACCGTACCGAACCGGTACATAACGAATCGTTTCTTGAATTTTTGAAAAAATAGATACCTATACTGATACCGAAAATACCGGTACCTCGTACCGTATGCGTCGGTTCGATATAGACACGATATCGGTGCAAGCCGAATATGTACCGATCTTCCCCTTTGTTTCAGTAGATTTCTTTGTAAAACCACATAAAAGAGGAGAAAAAATCCAAACTGAATCCTCAAAATTAATTATCGAAAATTATTGCATACAAATGGAATTGATTGCAAATAAATTTAAGAACCAAGAAGATAATATAGAAATCTTATAATCTGCAGTAAGATGCAAACAGAGAAACCAAATCAGGTTTGTTCATATCTCCACCCAACATGCAATTGCTAATAGACCAATATCTCACATCTTCACAAAATATTTACAACTAAAATCCAAAATCGTAGACAAAGGCTGCTCCAATTAATCATCTAACATAGTTCTAAAAAAAAAAAAAAAACTCAACAACCCAACTCCAATAGGCAAGAGAAAGAAACTTGAGAATCGCTTCAGATTTTGGCTTCTTCTTGAGTTGTTATGGCGATTATGTGTGGGGGAAAGAGGGAGAGGGAGTAGCTAAGAGAAAAAGGGGAAACTTATATGTATTTTATAAATGAGCATACAAGTATTTATACGTACAACAAATATGTATAGGGTATAACCGATTCACCGGTACGGTATAGTAAATACTGTATACTCAAAACTAAGTCCCGTACCTGGTACCGAGTAACCGGTATTTACCGATTTTTTTTACCGGTACCGTACCGGCTATAAACTACCAAACTGGCTATACTGAACCGCCCGGTTTCGGTAATTTACCAATTGTACCAAAAAAGTTGTACAGCTGTAATGCTAGCCTAAACATACTAAGGAAACTTGAAGAATGAAGGAGAAGTCAGTTACCAACATTAGTGGATAATAAAGGGAAAAGAAACATTAAAGCAAATTACAATTGATGCTTATGCACCTAAAACCTAACCAGAAAAAGAAACGCCCAGGACTTCTTCCCAATTTAAGTTTCTTCAAGTTTTTATTAGCATAATCACATTTTCAGAGCTAGAAATTGCACTTTATTTGACAATTTGTTAAGGTGTTCATACCGTAATTATGTCAGAGATACCACGGACACCTTGTCTAAGTATATCATCAGCCAGGTTGAATGCTTCTGTAACCGGGGTAGATGGTGACACAGCAGTCAATAACTTGTCATTTGGAATGACAATCAGTGTGTCGACATTGTCTCTTAAGGCCGCAATGCCTTCTTGGGCTTGAACTGCTCTCCTTCGTCCCTCAAAAGAGAAGGGAGTTGTGACAATACCAACAGTCAAAACACCCATTGACTTTGCAACCCCTGCAATCACAGGGGCACCACCAGTGCCTGTTCCTCCACCCATTCCAACCTGCACATAATAATTTAAAGGCCCAGATAAGTGAAAGCATTTCATTATTCCAGAAGAAAGTCCCACACGGAGTTCTGCAGCAACAGACCAGAACCAGACCAACTATTACAGGATTTCGCTAGGTAGTCCACGCCTCCATGGCTTGCTCATAATCATTTCACTACTATGGATCACATAAGTTGATAATCACAATTAATAATTTATGAAAGACAAAGGAATGTTATTTAACAATAGAAGGAATGTCTCTCAATAAGACTTGAAGTTTCAGCTTATCTTTATAAGCACCTAATATTTTTCTGTTCAAATATAAACAAAATTTTGATGACTGTTCCATCACTTCTCAAGCATTGATTGTCATTTAAAATCAGAGCCTGCCAGCTAGGGTGAATGTTCAATGGCATAATTACAATCAAGGTTTTCAATTGAACCTATGCCCATCCTTTGCAAAAAATAAAATGAAGAACTAAAGAATTTTTTGAAGAGATGAAGCATGTAACTTGCTGCTATTGGAATCAAAGAAGGGCTAGACTCTAAATTTTAAAAGTAAAATTGATTAACCCAAGTTATGTACTTATGTTATTATACTGTGGATATACAGCTAAAAAAAATACAAAAAGATAACAGATAGGACATTGACTAATTTCCAGATCAGCAGAACCAATAGTAAGGCTTGAATAAAATAACTTGGGAATCCGGAATATGCAAGTGATAGTAAAACGAAGAAAGATACGGAAAAGAAACTACTAAAGATTGAAGAACCATTCAGGTGTAGACCAAAGTCACCAAACAGGAAGGTTAAAACATGGTTTTGGAAATCCAAAGAGCTAGTTCCGTGTGAAGTCAAACTAAGATGCATAATTTATATAGCTGAACTAGTATAAGGTCATAGACCTTTCCTAAAAGAAATTCTGAATAACAAAAGACATCCTCTAGGTAACAGAAGTTGTTAGATTCACCAACTCAAAACCAATTGACAATGAAAAGAGTTAGCTTAAGTCTTTATATACTAGACATACTAGTTCAAGGTATGCGATGTGGGACAATATATATATTCTAACCCTCCCCCTTCACGTGTAACCTCCACACACGATAAGCAAGCTCAGAAAAAACCTAGTAAACCATGAGCAACTAGTAGCCCAATTGATAAGTGGTACTACTTAAGAAATGGTTAAACTTTGGCCCATGAGAAATAGACCGGTAAGAATGAAGGCTAAAGAAATGGATTACAAGTGGATAAGAATGAAGGTAAGGAAGAGTGTTTAATTAGGCCCAAGAATAGCCCACGCTGATACCATGTTAAATTTATAAAATGGGCACAAGTCGACCATACAAAGATGTCAAACTCTCTAACTCTTTAACTCAAAACCAATTGCCAATATATTAGACATACTAGTTCAAGGTATTCGATGTGGGACAATATATATTCTAACAGAAGCATCTCACTCATGGCATGATAATACATTTTGCTGCTATTTTGGCATAAACAAAGGATGTCCTACGTTCATATTGATTATGTCCTCATTATGAAAGTAATCAGAAAAATAATAAGAATGCCAAAGTATAACATATAGACGAAAGTTTTGAAACAGACATCTCAGGAAAAGTTGTAAACTCCTATTCGGTCATCATAAAATCCTCTACGGGCAACACAAAACAGTTTATGCTGGATAAATTAAGCTGGCTATACAGGAGCTGAACTTACAGTCACAAAGACCATGTCTGCACCGTAAACCGCATCTTCTATGGCTTCTCTGCTTTCTTTGGCAGCATTCATGCCAATATCTGGGTTTCCACCAGCACCAAGTCCTCTGGTGAGCTCTTGTCCAATCTGCAGTCGTTGCTCAGGGAACACAGGTGACATCTTCATGGCTTGAATGTCCGTATTAACTATCCAGAACTCCACACCCTTCATGGAGCTCTCAATCATACGATTAACTGCATTTGAGCCGCCACCTCCAACACCAATAACTTTGATCTTGGCCTCATTGCTATTACTCGAGCTCGATGAATCTCTTAAGCTCTTGGTGTCACTTCCACTCGAACTGTCGTGTCTAAGGTTAGTCACGGTGTTGTTCCCCTCACCTCTAAGCATTGAAATTTCTGGATGTAGACTTAGAAATGGGTCCTTACTATGATATTGATTGACACCCTGAGAGTTTGCTGAACATTTAATCTGATACCAATTTGGAGCAGGCCTTTGACCAGCGCCCCAAATGCCAATCCTTTCGTCACACATTTTCATGGAGCCAACCCTGCCCAAGTGATTCTCTACTGAAACTCTCCCTCCAAGAACAGTCAGTACCCCAACTGGGTTTCGAGTATCTGAAGGTGTGATATAAGGAGATATACGCATCGCCATTACAGATTTCCCAAATCTCAAAAGAGAGAGAAACCCAATTCACTTTATGTCAAAATGCAGATAATTTACTCTTCCAGTACCTGCAAGTCAAAAGCCAGAGCAACTAATAGTCAAAAATAATTAGCATAAATCCATTAAAGAAAATTACGAACAAACGGTTACAGTGATTGAATTTACAAAACCCAGGAAGTAAAGATAGATGTTAAATTCACATTCTCTTGATTGACAAAAAAAGGTAAGAGAAGAAACCCAATACTAATAAGGAAACAAATACTATAAGCGGATAGTTAAGCTATCAAATTCAGTAGAATAAGTGGTTAACAACAGTTCAGAGCAAAATTTAATACCAATATCAACCCTAAACACAAAGAAATGTAGTAAAAAAATACAAGAGAGATTAAGTGTCATCTGGGTATGAGAGATATACCTGGGAGGGTCGCATAATTTTGTTAGAAATAAAGAAACACCAATGACCGAAGCATTAGGTAAAAAGAGAAGGAAAGGGGGTTTAAAAGTTGTTTCTTTCCGACTCTTTTCGGCTTTCGCTAATAAGTAGTGGTGTTACTGTTAATTTGTTGGTTTGGCAGTCTGGATTGTTGTTGATGTTGAGTGTTGACCATTAAAAAGAAAAAGAAAAAGAAAAATCTCCATAGTCACGCACTCTCTCTCTCTCTCTAATATTGGTCTTTTTTAAGGAAAAGACGTGTGTGGGCTCAAACTAGCTCTCTTATCGCCATCGGTTTTAGTTGATTGGATCTTTAAATCACAATGAAATGTGGCCTGGCCTCTAGCTATCTTTCTTGAATTGGATACCATTCAGCCTCCGCCTCAACCCTTTAATTTGAATTATACTCTTTCTAATTTAAAATTAAACACATGATTTAATTATAAAACCACCCCATTTTAAGGATAATATTTTTAAACGTACTCGTAATATTGTCTAAAAATATAATAGTGATGACAAAAAATAATAATGACGTATTAAAAAATTTATATCATTTTATAATAATTTTAATTTTGAAACAAACATCAAATACAAAAATATCTCCAGTTTTAGACTAAATGAAGAACATGCGCTATTCACTAATTGTTATATTTTATCTTAATGTCTACATAAAGTCAGTATAAAGTGTGTGTGTATATATATATATATATATATATATATATATATATATATATATATATATATATAGGGAGCAAGGATCAAGAGTATTCTTTTTAAATAGTATTTTTTTTAAATAGTACTTCTTTATTAAAATTACGTCGTTTTGGAGTAATTGCGAGTGACATTTTTGTAAATAAAATAAAAATAAGTAGGACCACTCTCTTTTAAGTCACTTCAAAACGACGTAGTTTTAATAAATGAATGATATTTAAGAAAGAATGTTATTTAAGAGGAATGCTCTTGATCTTTGTTATACATATATATATATATATATATATATATATATATATATATATATGAGATTATAATATAATTAAGTACAAATTTGGTTGTTATTTTGCGTGTTTTATATTACTTGGGTATGACTTTTAAATTATTTATTTATGCTTGTAATAACAAATTTCAAAATTTAGTCCCCAAAGTTTAATCATGACTAGCCATTCGTTTAACGATCACAAATATTAAGAAACAATACTAGATTGTTTCTCAATTATTAATTTTCATATTGTGAAAATTGTGCTCGCCCTAATTATATGATAGACATACCGAATACAATCATATACAATCTACCAAATATTTTAATAAATATTAATATATTTAAAATAATAAATTTACTATTAGTATCTAATTTATTGTAAGATACCGAATTTTATGAAATAAAAGTATTCAATTTTTTCTTATAATTACTATTCAGTAAATGGTTAAATTGATAAAAGTTTAAAGTTATAGGTGAAATGTGAAAATTTTACAAAGTAAGCAAGTGGTTATAAAATATTCATTGTTGTCGGGGAATATTTGTTTGGTCGTGAAATATTCTTTCTGTCGAAAAATATTCGTACGACGGCGCAGCCTTGTGTGGGCCTCATGACGGAAAGCGATTGGATGAATAAAACGACAAGTATAAGTTGTTTATAAATAACGGCGTAGTTGTTACCGTTAATACTGTTGGAATACCCGGTGGTTAAAACACAGTAACACACGGTATTGCACCAATTATTGATCCTTAAGTAAAAAGGCACTACTCAATAATTGTTACAATAGTTACTGTTCAATATTTTATTTTATTAATTCAATAATTGCTGCGTTGATATTTTATATTATTGTTGTTTCAATAATTGTTGCTGCACAGTATTTTCCATTATCAGATCAATAATTCATATTATTTGAATAATATTATTAGATAATATTATTGGCAATGTCAAAAAAATTCTGTCTAAGGAGAGGTTTCGTCATCTAATTGCGCGCCAGTAAGGAGAAATTCTTATTGGAAAGCCCTCTCTTTTCTGGGAACGGTCTGGTTGTCATAATTGTGATTCTGTAATATTATTTGTGAATAATTAATTATTGATTTATATGATAAGGAAATATTTATTTTATGTGGATATAATTGATGGATATATTTATTTTATGTGAAGGAATTAATGTTGAGGTATTAAAAATTAAATCACTGTTCTTGAGATATATTGCGTGAGTTATAATTTTTAATCCGACCGTTGGATCGTTGTGATTTTTGGATATGTTATTCATATATAAATTGAGTATATGTCCACAAATTTTGAACCGTTAAAAATGAACGTATGATTTGTTATGAATTTTAAGAGGTGACTGATTCAGAAATTAGGTTTATAAATGATTTTGGTGGAAAATTTTAGAATTGAGTGGGTCCCACTTTTGGTTGGTGAAGAAATGTGTTGAATTGTATTTCAAATGTGGTGGGTGGCAATAATAGCAGATAAAGCCATCAGGTAGCAGGTCAAGTCTGCTTTGGCGTGCTAACATTTTCCTATAAATAGAGGGCTAAGTTAGAATTGAAAATCACACCAAAAACATAAGTTTTCTCTCTTTCTCTCTCTATATTATCGAGCGTATTTTGTGAGTATTTAGATACTTTGTGAGTTTCTATTTATCAGTACAAGTTTCCTTCAGCCTTATACCGCTATTCCAATCAGAAGTACTGCTCTTTTGAGGTAATAAGAATGTAGCTGGGTCGAGCGGGGGTAACAAGAGAATAGAACGGTGGTCTCTAGCTGTGGAGTTCTCCCTAAGCAGTATAGAAAAGTTCATTTAGTAGTTATATTTAGTGAATCCAATAAGGTAAGGCGTACTCAACGTTGGAAGGGTATTTTGCCACTATCATACAAGATGTCTAACGACATACAACCTCATGTCATCATAAGACAGGGTTGTGCACATCCACTTGCTGAGTATATCTACGAGCACTACCTATATAATCTTGGTGTTTGTTTGAAGTATAATTCTCAATTAAAGACAGTAGAGATAATGATATGTCAAGAGAAGACTCACCGTTGGAAAGAATATGATAGTAATCTTCTCATTTTTCTTTGGGGTCTATTGGGTCAACCAAGGATAATTCTGTGGACATATGATATCTATCATAACCTAGACGCATGACCTCCCATGTACGAAGGTTTCCTTGAGCACTTCCCAAAGATTTTAATTTCTAAAACAGTTATTGACTGTACCTTTATGTAATGTATCAACGTGAGGTGTTGTCCATAGTTGGGACATGAGTCACAGTTGGTATTAAAACTCACAGCATATGTGTTGTTGTATTTTATACGACAATTATCGTATTAAAGTTGTAGTTATTTTTTGTACCATGTATTTGGCGACTCAGAATAGGTTTGACGGAATGGACATATTTTGAGGTTGTCACATTTATGGTAGTGGTTAGTGATGTGATAAAAATATGTAATTACAAATGCACAGTGTCAAATTGAAGAACTAACAAGTACATGTCGAACCCACAAAAATTAGATTAATTTTAATGTATCTTTAATATCTATTTTAGTCAAATTAGAAATAAAGATTGAAAATTGATTCACTAGAATATGAAAACTAATAATGAGAAAACAATATAGGAATCCGAATCCATTAAATAATAAACATAACATATCTCATATCATTTATTCTCTTCTATTTTTATAACTCAAATATGATTTTGATCTCTCTTCCTTTTAATTTAGTAATTTACAATTAACGCGGTCAAACATAGACTATGAAAATTTAAAGATTAATTATAACCCATCAAAACTTATTTGAGCAATCATGAATTATTAAAAAAATTCATATCTTAACAATAATCTATTAAAACCTCTAAATTAATTTAAAATCACATAAGAACTATAAAACGAAATTATTTCAATAACGAAACATGAAGACGAAATCAATTAAACGTAAAAGCATAAATAATAGAAGAGATAAAAAATATTATCAAAAATAATTATTTAATTTAATCTTCATCCTAGATTAAAGAAATTATCTAGACATAAAAAATAATTAAACTAACTAAAATAAATAAAAGAAGATTAAAAATAAACAAGAAAACTCCATTTAATTAACGATTATCCAACAAACGTACAATTAGGGAGTAATTTAATCTACTTCTACTCCTATTCCTAACCTAAACTAATACAATCCTCATATTCATTCTCTCTAAAATAAGAGACCTATTTATAAGAAAAATAAATTTGTGTCATGATTTAGATTCATTGACCTTAGGCACTTTTGTTCCTTTTTTCCCTCTTCTTTCCTTCTTGACTTCAATCTCTATATGATAATCCTCCAAGAATCATTTTCCATATTTAAAAGTTGGATATAAATCATTTATTTGGTCCTCAAGAAAAATAAAATTTATTTCCTATAAAACAAAATAAAATATATTAGTTAAATAAAATAAGCATATAAAATAATAAATATGGGAATATTAAAATGTGACGCCCCAAAATAGGTATACATAACTCATTCTGAATCGTCAAATACATGGTACAGAATATAAATACAAACTTAATTATACAACATAAGTTGAGAGTTTTAACACAAGTATTGTCTTCTAGACAATATCCAAACTCAAATGGAGTCCTCATTATAATTATTATCACACTATTTTATAAAATAGTGAGAACTACTACAACCACCATCTCGGACCGTCACTACATTTTCTGACTAGTCTCGGCTACGTTCTCATTTCTAGAAGAGAACAATAAAAGCAAAAGGGTGAGCTCAACTAACCCAATAAGAAATATTATGACTAAGATAATGCAGAATAAATTATCATTAGTCTTCAACAGTGTTAAACTGATATAATACAATAAACAACAAGTTTAACTGCAGCGGAACAAGCAATCCATTAGAAGAGACAAGTAGAGCATAATATCTACTATTTTCTATGATTTAAAAAGTTTATCATCAATTTTATCTGTGAGACCCCAGATTTTATGAATAAATATTTAATATTCTCGAAATATTTTTATTTATTTATTTATTTTTATATTATGGTATGGATTTGATATAATGTTATAGTTGTGGGTAGTATTTATAAATTTTGTAAAGTATGCAAGTTGTTATATAATATTCGATTGGTCGAGAATTTTTGTCGGAGAATATTCGTACGACGGTACAATCATTGGTGGACCCCACAACGGAATTATTGTCGGATTGAGAAAACGACAAAAATATTTTATTGAAAATAACGGCGGAAGTTACCGTTAATACTGTTGAACTACTCGGTAGTAAAAGTACAGTAATACGCGTGGTTGCATAGTAGCACACGGTATTGATTATTGATACTTACGTGAGAATTCACTTAGTTTTGCTTATTATTTGGATTCCTATTTTGCCCATTTTTCAAAAGAATCGGTAGAAATTTTTTAATAAAGATGGGGCCCACATGTGGGGGCCACATATGGGGCCACATGTGAAGTATGAAACCTGAAAATAGGGGTGGGAGAAAGTTTACGTAAATGAGGGGTAAAATATAAGAGTATGTAATGTGTGTGTGTATGTGTGTGTATATATATATATATATATATATATATATATAATGTGAGTGGAAAGTGGTGGAAAAGTGATAGTATGAGAGTGATGGGTGTAAGATGTGTGTGTGTGATAGTGATGTGTGTATTTGTAGTGTTAGTGGAGGATGTTGGAAAAGGAGGAGTGTATTATTTATATATTATATATGGTGTGAATAATTATATATATTTATAATGGGTGTGGTAAGTGGTGAATGTGGTGGATGGTGATATGTTGGTGGAGGAAACATGCGGGGCCATGTTGGAAGAAAAGAAAAAAAAAATGAATGGGGATGGAGGGAAGAAGAATGAGATGGGAGAAAGAAAGAATTGGACGGAAGGTGTATTATTATGTATATTATATTATATATAAATATATATAGGTAAGTTTGAAAAATTGGGTAGAGGGAGTAAGATGGATAATCACGGGTCTTCCACCCGTGATTTTTTTTCTTGCACATGTATATATATATATATATATATATATATATATATAATATTATATTTAAAAGATTTTGCTTTAATTATGGACCGTCCGATTAAAGTAAATCAATCTGGACCGTTCATGAGTTAGTTACTATGCAGTCCATTTTCCTATAAATAGAAACTCATTCCTTCATTATTTCTTACGAATTCACCGAAACTCTGGAGAGAGAAATTATAGAGAAGCTATAGAAAAGTATCATGCTCCTTCCCTACTCTTATATTCAGTTTATTTTACTGTAAGGGGTGTAATTCTTTCTTATTCATGAAGAGAACTGTTGTTATTCCATTTCTCATTATTCTGTTGGAATAACCTGTATACGCGGTCTACCCTATACTTGGTGACATTCTTCTATTATTCTGTTGGAATATCCTGTCTGTGTGTTTTACACCGGACCTGGTTCCGTTTTTATTATTATTCTGTTGGAACATCCTGTCTGTGTGTTTTACACCGGACCTGGTTCCGTTTTTATTATTATTCTGTTGGAACATCCTGTCTGTGTGTTTTACACCGGACCTGGTTCCGTCTTGTTATTATTCTGTTGGAACATTCTGTCTGTGTGTTTTACACGAGACCTGGTTTCATTATTTATTATTCTGTCGGAATATTCTGTCTGTGCGTTTACGCCGGACCTGGTTCTATTATTTATTATTCTGTTTGAATAACCTGTCTGTGCCGTCTATCGCATGCATGGTGATTTCTTTTGTTATTCCATTCTTTATTGTACTCAGTTGGTTAAGTTTTGACTTCTATACTCCATGAAATTTGTGGAATATCCTTGATAATTGCATTTTATTTAGTATCTTTTCATGAAAATATTCTTCTAAGCATTCTTGAATTTTACTCCACAAAGCAGTATCATGTTGACAATTTGGACGTTGTTAATTCTTGGATAAATTAATTCTTGAACTTGTTTTATTGAATTCTTATATCATTGTCATCATCCTCATGTTTATAAAATGTTGAAAGTCATCTGTGGCCTGTAGTGCATAGATAGACTTGGTATGATTATGACCAGGGATTATTCGGTATAAGCATGACCGTAATGTTACAAATGATGTGGTAAAAGTCCTCATTGGCCCGTAGTGCATTGATGGACAGTTGTTGGCATGATCATGACCATTAATGAATACACGAATATCCTTGGCCGTAGTGCTGGGGTGATTTGATGATGTGGATTATTTTATTAAGCTGAGTCCCAGCGATCACAGTGTTGAAAAACTTTTTAAATCATAAAAGATAGTAGAGTTTATTTTCTACTTGACTCTTTTAATGGATTGCTTGTTCCGCTGCAGTTAAACTTGATGTCTATTATATTTTATCAGTTTAACATTGTTGAAGGCTAATGATAATTTATTCTGCATTATCTTAGTCATAATATTTCTTACTGGGCTAGTTGAGCTCACCCTTTCTTTCACTGTTCTCTTCAGGAAATGAGAACGTAGCTGGGGCAAGTCGGGGAACGGAGTGATGGTTCGAATGATAGTATTAGTTAGTAATCCTCACTATTCTATGTAATAGTGTGTTAATAAATGTAATGAGGACTCCTTTTGAGTATGAATACTCTCTAGAAGATAATATTTGTATTCAAACTCACAGTTTGTGTTTTGTCGTATTGTACACGACAGTTGTATTAGTAAGTTGTATTTGTATTCCGTACCATGTAAGTGGCGACCCAAGATGGGTGACGTATACCTAATTTTGGGGGCGTCACAGTTGGTATCAGAGCTTAGGGATATGATCCCTGGCTAAGATGTGAGACAAGAACTAGGAGGGGAGAGACAGGGAATTCTTTCGCTAGTATGACCTACTAAGTTTATTTGGTATTTAATTTGTCGGTCAGAGTATAGGGATAATATGTGATATGTTAATTAACCCTTGTTTTGTGGTAGTATTTGAAAATGACATCCGAGAATGTTGAGAATAGCAATGGAGCACACGAGACCGTGGAGACACCTCTAATCACCAACCAGGTTAATGTGATTAGAGATATCCATGTGGTGATTGAGGAATTAAAAGTTGCACTCAAGCTAGTCGCAAAGGTAGCAACTGAGAGTGAGGAAGAAGAGGAACCTGAGGTTGATTTATTAGAAGAACTTATTGATCAAAATATAGAATTGCAAAATCGTATTCATGAGTTAGAAGAGCAGGCTGAAGAACGACAGGCGGTCGTAGAACAAAGGGATGCAACAATTCAAAATTGTATTACCCGATGTGCGATGGTTGAACAGAAGCACTCTTTGGCAGAGTATATGATATTAAAGCTGGAATCTGATAATTCAAATGTCAAGGAGCAGCTGAAAGAAGAAATAACTGAACGAGTGAGAATGAAAGATGCATGGGTAAAAGCCGCACGACGCGTTGATATTGTGGAAAGAGAAGTCCGATCCAAGAAAGCTAAAATAGATGATATGTAATTTTTCGACAGCAATTGGGAAAATCCAGCATCGAGTTTTGAATTACTCTAACGAGGAATTGAACGAAGTTATCATAGGTTAGTTAATTATAAATTCTTGCGAAGTCTATACCTTATTAGATACCGGTTCTACCCATTCTTTTATCTCTCTTGCTTGCGCTCAACGTTTAAATTTGACTTCGGAGAAATTAGACTTTGACTTATTGGTTGAAACTTCGATAGTAGAAACCTTCGTTACCTCCACTATTTATAAATCCTGTTCAAATCAACATTTTCACGTTACCTGTCAATCTTATTTCTTTGAAAATACTTGCCTTTGATGTGATTTTTGGAATCGATTGGTTCACTACTCATCATGCTTCTCGTAAGGTTGTTAGCTTTCATACTCCTAACCACCCTGTTATGCGGATTCAAAGTAACCAAACCACTAAAGTCAATCATTGTCATATCAAGCCATAAATAAAGAGCCTGATCCTTTAGTTGTTGACTTTCTTGTGTGGAATGCACCGAAGCCAGACTTTCGGTAGGGGACGTTGTGAATAACGGTGACAAGTTAATAGATATCAATGTGACGTGTTATCCAAGTCTTGGACGAGAGTCACAGTTTTGAATGATATTTCTATTGTTAATAAATTTCCTAACGTATTCTTGAAGACTTCTTAGCTTACCCCTAGAACGTGAAATCGAATTTTGTATTGACCCCAGTACAAAACCCATTTCTTAAACCCTCAAATATTTATTCAACTAAAGCGAACGTAACATGCGCCAAAGACGTTGCCTCGAGCTGTTAAAGATTATGATTATACCATACCATCGTGGAAAAGCGAACGTGGTAGCTAATGCGTTGAGTAGAAGATCGTATGCGGTTACAAGTGCGAATATACTAACCCACGTGAAGATAACGAATATATGATTAGAATCGATTTTAATCGATAAAGTTAAAGCCGTTCAAGCTACATACTCAGAGCTGATAAATGTGAAGAAGAAGATTCAAGAGGGTGTTATTCTAGAAGCAATAATCGACGAAGAGAGGGAATCTCAACTCTCGATTTAATTGGCCCATTTGAAATCCTCGATGAAGTAGGAACTGTGGCCTATAGACTCGTTTTACCGCCAAGTATGTTGCGTGTTCAGAACATTTTTTTTTTACGTATCGATGTTACGTAAATATGTGGACGACGAATCACATTATTAATTTAGAACCGGACGAGATAGCAGAAGATTTAACGTATGAGGAGATACATGTTAACATCTTGGATAAGAAGAATCTTGGATAATGATATGTCAAGAGAAGACTCACCATTGGGAAGAATATGATAGTAATCTTCTCGTTTTTCTTTGGGGTCTATTGGGTCAACCAATAATAATTCTGTGGCCATATGATATCTATCATAACCTAGACGCATGACCTCCCATGTACGAAGGTTTCCTTGAGCACTTCCCAAAGATTCTAATTTCTAAAACAGTTTTTGACTATACCTTTATGTAAGGTGTCATTGTGAGGTGATGTCCACGGTTGAAACATGAGTCACATTTGGTATATATTTGTATCCAAACTCACAGCATATGTGTTGTTGTATTTTGCACGACAATTGTTGTAATAAAGTTATAGTTGTTTTCTGTACCATGTATTTGGCGACTCAGAATAGGTTGGATGGAATGGACCTATTTTGGGGTCGTTACATTTGGTATCAGAGCTTAGGGATATGATCTCTGGCGGAGATCGGGGAATACAACTAGGAGGGGAGAGATGAGTAAATCCTTCGCTAGTGTGTCCTACCTAAGCTTATTTGTTGGTCAGTCATAATATTGGGATATTATGTGATATGTTAATTTGTTTAATTAACCCTTATTTTGTGGCAGTATTTGAGAATGGCAGCTGAGAATGCTAACAATGGAGTGAATGAGACTGTGGGGATACCTCTAATCACTAACCGTGATAATGTGATGTCAGACGAAGAAGGAATTAGAGATATCCATGTGGTGAGTGAAGAATTGATAGTTACACCCGAGATAGTCGCAGAGGTAACAGCTGAGACTGAGGAAGAAGAGGAAGAAGAAGTACCAGAGGAGAGTTTATTAGAGGTATTATATGATCAAAATGTAGAATTTCAAAATCGTATTCATGAGTTAGAAGAGCAGGCAGAAGAACGACAGGCGGTCGTGGAACAAAAGGATGCAACAATTCAAACTTGTGTTACCCGATATGTGATGCTTGAACAGAAGCATTCTTTGGCAGAGTATAAGATGATAAAAATAGAATCTGAGCTGAAAGAAGGAAAAACTGAACGAGTGAGAATAAGTGATGCATGGGCAAAAGCCGCACGACACGTGGATATTGTGGAAAGAGATGTTCGATCTAAGAAGGCTAAAATAGATGATATGAATTTCTCTTTTTAGAAAGCAATTGGGAGAACCCAACATCGAGTTTTGAATTACCCTGTACATAGCGGTCAACCTGAATTCGATATGGATCGAAGATTGATGATTCAGATCATGAATGAGGAGTACGAAGAGGCAGTTGAGGGAGGAATATGTCCTATAGAAAGGTATATTCCAACGGTAATGATGACGCCAAATGCTGCTCCAGACAAGTCAAAGCCGAGTAGTTCATGGGATGGCGGTTGTCATGACTTCCCAACAAATGAGGAACCCAAATAAAGTTATCATGGGAGATGAGCAATGGAGAAATCATGATGATCTGAGAGACAGAATCTAAAATAGAAGCAAGGTATTCTCAACTCTTTGAAATACCAGGTACGTAAATTTCGGGGACGAAATTTCATAAGGAGGGGAGATTGTAAGACCCCGAATTTTATGAAATAAAAGTATTCAATTTTTCTTATAATTACTATTCAGTAAATGGTTAAATTGATAAAAGTTTAAAGTTATGGGTGAAATATGATTTTTTTTTCAAAATAAGCAAGTGGTTATAAAATAATCATTGTTGTCGGGGAATATTCGTTTGGACGTGGAATATTCTTTCTGTCGGGGAATATTCGTACGACGGCGCAGCTATTTGTGGGCCCCATAACGAATAATTGTCGGGTGAAGAAAACGATAAATTTGATTTTTTACAAATAACGACGTAGTTGTTACCGTTAACACTGTTAGAATGTCCGGTTGTTAAAATACAGTAATACACGTTATTGCACAGTAGCACACGGTATTGCACATTATTTTTGAAATTATTGATTCTTACGTAAGAAGGCACTACTCAATAATTGTTACAGTAATTACTGTTCAATATTTTATTTTATTGATTCAATAATTGCTACGTTAAAATTTTATATTATTGTTGTTCAATAATTGTCACTGCACAGTATTTTCCATTATCAGATCAATAATTCATATTATTTGAATAATATTATTAGATAACATTATTGACAATGTCTAGAAAGTTCTGTCTAAGGAGAGGTTTGGTCACCTAATTGCGCGCCAGTAAGGAAAAATTCTTATTGGAAAGCCCCCTCTTTCCTGGGAACGGCCTGGTTGTCATAAATGTGTTTCTGTAATATTATTTGTGAATAATTAATTATTGATTCATATGATAAGGAAATATTTATTTTTATGTGGATCTAAATGTTGGATATATTTATTGTGGTTAAAAATGAAGGAGTTAATGTTGAGGTTTTTATCAGTATTTTTGTCGGAATGGAGGTATTAAAAATCAAATTAGGGTTTTTGAGATATTTGCGAGGGTTATAATTTTTAATCCGACCGTTGGATCGTGGTAATATTTGGATATGTTATACATATATAAATTGAGTATATGTTCACAAATTTTGAACCGTTAAAAATGAACGTATAATTTGTTATGAATTTTACAAGATGACTGGTTCAGAAATTGTTGAATTTTCGGAGTTAATCATTTTGGTAGAAAATTCTAGAATTGGTGGGCCCCACTTGTGGTTGGTGAAGAAATGTGCTAAATTATATTTCAAATATGGTGGGTGGGAATAGTAGCAGGTAAAGCCATCAGGTTGCAGGTCAAGCTTACTAAAATTTTCCTATAAATAGAGGGCTAAGTTAGAATTGAAAATCACACCAGAAACAAGTTTTTTCTCTTTCTCTCTCTATATTATGAAGCATATTTTGTGAGTATTTAGATACTTTGAGAGTTACTATTCAGTGCAAGTTTCCTTCAGCTTTGCATACCGATCAGAAGTACTGCTCTTTTGAGGTAAGGGATAGTAAAGAATTTTAAGGGTTGTTATGTTTTTCAGTTTCGTAATTTTTCTGACCTTCAAAAATTCTAGAAAAATTTGAAATGATATTTTGATGAGTTTTCTTGATTGTGTCCAAAAATGGTGATTTTTGGATGTATAGATTGAGAGTTATGAATTTTATGAGAAAAGACTATTTTAAAAGTAACCGCTTATAATTCCTTGTGGTTAACTCCAAAATTGATGAAATTTTTATTGGGAGTACATGTATATGATAGAAGTATACTCTGTAAATTTCAGAATTTTTGGACAAAAGTATAATTTTTGATAAATGTCTAAATATTCAGCTGTTTTGGCCATATGAAAAATAGTAAATGACTTTTAAAAATTCTGAGAAAAATATATGTTCACTATGGGACTATATTATACTAAATCTCAGAAAAGAAATATTTTTGGAACTGATTTGGTATTTTTCATGAAAATAGTCTAGTTATGAGTAAATGAATTAAATATGTTTTGTGAAGTAAGAAAATTGGAAAATAGGATTCTATGACTTTGAGAATCCTATATGAGGTATATGCAGATTTTTTATGAGGGTTTTGATTATTGGTGATAAAATCTTATGAGTTTGGTATTTTAGAATGATTAAATGCATTATTTAGTAAAGTGTAAACAATTTAAATAAATTGTTTATAAGCTTAAGAAATATTATTCTTTCAATATCATTATACCGAAATACTGGTATAGATTTTATTGTGAAATTTCTACCTTTTTGTGTCGGGTTTACTATTTATGAGTTACTATTCACGAGTTACTATTCATGAGTTACTATTCACGAGTTACTATTCATGAGTTACTATTCACGAGTTACTATTCACGATAAAAATTGGTTTCTTTTTCTAACCAAATTATAGTTGATTTACGAATATTACTCTTGAGATTAAAACTAGATGTTGATCATATTATTTTTATTATTATATATAACATTTTTATAACCTTAATGATGATATTTCTCTTTGACTTGAGTGTAAAGATGGGTAGATTTTTGGTATGATCATGACTATGGGTTCTCTTTGGCCAGTAGTGCAAAGTTGAATCGTTGATTGGTATGATCATGACCATTGAATTTATAAGTGAATATCTTTAGCTTAAGTGCAAAGGTGAATTGATCAACATGGTTATAATTATTGTTTATATAAATTCTAAAATGATTATATATTTCTTTGAGATATTAATATCTTTGGCTTGTAGTGCAAAGATGAAATATTGATGAATATCTTTGGCCTGTAGTGCAAAGATGAATTGTTGATGAATATCTTTGGCCCGTAGTGCAAAGATAACATGTTGTTGAATATCTTTGGCCAGTAGTGCAAAAATGAACAGATGTTGAGATAAACATGACCAACTGGTGATACAAATGAATATCTTTGGCCGTAGTGCAAAGATGAAGTTATTAGTATGATTATGAACAGGAAATGTGATTTGGTGTAACCATGATCTTTGATGTTTTAGGTAAAGATAGGTGATGAAAATTATCTTCGTCGTGGATGAGAAGAGGAATTTAGAACTACAGTTATGATTATGAGTTATTCATATGATTGTGGACCAGAATTGTTGATTGATGTTACAGGGATAAAACATTGTTGATGGATTTTTAACATGGAGAAGATAATAGACTTTATAGTCTATTTGACTCTTCTAATGGATTGCTCGTTCCGCTGCAACTATGGTTGAAATTTTTATCATCTACCATATGTTCTAAATCTCTGATTTATTACTGATGAAGACTATTGATAATTTATTTATCTTTAGTCATGATATTCTTTATTGAGCTAGTTGTGCTCACCCTTTTGCTTCACAATTCCTTTCAGGTAATAAGAGTGTAGCTGGGTCGAGCGAGGGTAACGGGAAAATAGAACGGTGGTCTCTAGCTGTGGATGTTCTCCCGAAGCAGTATAGAAAAGTTCATTTAGTAGTTTTATTTGGTGAATCCAATAGGGTAAGGTGTACCCAACGTTGGAAGGGTGGTTTGCCACTATCATACAAGATGTTTAACGACATACAACCTCGTGTCATCATAAGACATGGATGTGCTCCTCCACTTGCTGAGTATATATACGAGCACTACCTATATAATCTTGGTATTTGTTTGAAGTATAATTCTCAATTAGAGACAATAGAGATAATGATATGTCAAGAGAAGACTCACCATTGGGAAGAATATGATAGTAATCTTCTCGTTTTTCTTTGGGGTCTATTGGGTCAACCAAGAATAATTATGTGGCCATATGATGTCTATCATAACCTAGACGCATGGCCTCCCATGTACGAAGGTTTCCTTGAGCACTTCCCAAAGATTCTAATTTTTAAAACAGTTTTTGACTATACCTTTATGTAAGGTGTCATTGTGAGGTGATGTCCACGGTTGGAACATGAGTCACATTTGGTATATATTTGTATCCAAACTCACAGCATATGTGTTGTTGTATTTTGCACGACAATTGTTGTAATAAAGTTATAGTTATTTTCTGTACCATGTATTTGGCGACTCAGAATAAGTTGGATGGAATGGACCTATTTTGGGGTCGTTACAGACAGGATATTCCAACAGAATAATAATAAAGACGGAACCAGGTCCGGTGTAAAACACACAGACAGGATGTTCTAACAGAATAATAATAAAGACGGAACCAGGTCCGGTGTAAAACACACAGACAGGATGTTCCAACAAAATAATAATAAAGACGGAACCAGGTCTGGTATAAAACACACAGATAGGATGTTCCAACAGAATAATAGAAGAATGTCACCAAGTATAGGGTAGACCGCGTATACAGGTTATTCTAACAGAATAATAAGAAATGGAATAACAACAGTTCTCTTCATGAATATGAAAGAATAACACCCTTACCATTTTAAAGAAGAACTTAAATAAGGAAGTAGTTAAGTAACAGAATACTTTTCTTCTCTCTCTCTATAGTTTCTATCTATAGTTTCTCTCTCTAGAGTTCAGTGAATTCGTAAGAAATAATGAAGGAATGAGCTGCTATTTATAGAAAAATGGAATGCATAGTAACTAATCCATGAACGGTCCAGATTGATTACTTTAATCTGACGGTCCATATTAAAAGAAAAATCTTTTAAATAAAATATAATATATTCTACTTATAGAATAACTTTAATAAAGTATTCTGTTTTATATAAAAAGATGTTTCTGTTTTATTACGTTAATAATACGAATAAAACAAAACTTCATTATCGCTAAATAATTCATATTATTAACTGACAATAATTGAATCAAACTGAGTGACTTCTCACATAAGTATTAATAATCAATACCGCGTGTAAGACCCCAAATTATTAATAAATGAAATTTAATTTCTCTATTTATTATTTTGAAATAATAAGGGTTGATTTGATTAATGTGGTTAGTTATGGGTAAAATGCGCAAATATTTCAAATAAGTAAGTGGTTATAAAATACTCATTGTTGTCGGAGAATATTCGTTTGGTCGTGGAATATTCGTACGACGGCGCAGCCTTGTGTGGGCCTCATAACAGAAAGTGATTGGATGAAAAAAATGACAAGTATAAGTTATTTATAAATAACGGCGTAGTTGTTACCATTAACACTGTTGGAATACCCGGTGGTTAAAACACAGTAATACGCGTTGTTGCACAGTAGCACACGGTATTGCACCAATTATTGATTCTTACGTAAGAAATCACTACTCAATAATTGTTACAGTAATTACTGTTCAGTATTTTATTTTATTGATTCAATAATTGCTGCGTTGATATTTTATATTACTGTTGTTTTAATAATTGTCACTACACAATATTTTCTATTATCGGAGCAATAATTCATATTATCTGAATAATATTATTAGATAACATTATTGGCAATGTCTAGAAAGTTCTGTCTAAAGAGAGGTTTGGTCATCTAATTGCGTGCTAGTAAGGAGAGATCCTTATTGGAAAGCCCCCTCTTTCCTAGGAACTGCCTGGTTGCCAATACTGTGATTCTGTAATATTATTAGTGAATAATTAATTATTAATTTATATGATGAGAAAAATATTGATTTTATGTGGATATAGATGGAGAAAATTTTTAAATGTGACAATTGTTAAAAATTTATATTTATCTTTTTTGATAAAATAATATTATATTATAATGGTGATATTTTTACAATGAATGTGGGATATATGAGTATATGAGGAGGAAGAGTATTTTGTGGTATTAAATGACTAACACATGTTTGGTGTGTCGGTGGACCCTAATAATTGACTGAAATTTGATTATAGCCTGTAAAATCGTCCGTTTATGAATTTCGGTCAATTTCTATTTAGAATTTGAAAAAACTTTCTTCTGCAAAGTTGTAGATAATTGAATTTCCTATAAAATTCGCGATATTCGAATTTTCTGATGAAAGGGCTATTTATTATGAATTATTAAAGTTCCGAAGTTCCAAAATAATTAGTTTTTGAGAGTTTTAATTATTCTTATTTACAAAATTGTTTTTTTTGCTTGGTGGGCTGCATTAAACATGTGCAATGAGCTGAAATCAGATTTCAAGAGGTGGGCTTGACAATTTTGTAAATATAAATATTATTATATTCAATTTTCTGCTTTGGTGTTCTAAGTATTTTTCTATAAATAGGGTACTTAGGTTAGAATTAAAAATCACACCAGAAACTACAGATTTCTCTCTCTTTCTCTCTCTATAATATCGAGTGTATTTTGTGAGTATTTTTATACTTTGAGTATTGCTATACGGTGCAAGTTTTTTCAGCACTATATCTGATATTTCAACCAGAAGTACTATTCTTTCTGAGGTAAGGGATGTTATTTTCTTCGTAAGTGATATTATTTCTTCAATATCATTATGCTGAAATATTGGTTGAAACTTTTTTTTATCAAATTTGAAACTTTTTTATGTCGGGGTTTCTATTCATGAGTTACTATTTACGAGTTACTATTCACGAGTACTATTCACGAAGCATGATGATGTTTTTTTGTGAAATTTCTATCTTTTGGTGTCGGAGTTACTATTCACGTATACGACACTATTCACGTATACGACACTATTCACAAATACGGCACTATTCACAGAAAAATTAAATTTTTTTCTCTGTGTCCAAGATATCTATTATGGATACTAGCTTTGATTGTATCCATGTTTTAATCATTCTTGAATTTTACTTCGCTATGATTATTTATGAAGTATTTTTGAACTCGGATTGTTTGAAATATGAATCCTTAATATTTATTCTTTTGTTTCACTGGATTCGTTTTTTTAAAAAGATTTTTTATCATCCTCAGTCCTAAATGATGATATAACTGAATATTTTTGGCCTGTAGTGCAAAGATTAATGATTTTATGATGAATATCTTTGGCCCGTAGTGCAAAGATGAATAGGTGTTGAGATGAACATGACTAACTGATGAATATCTTTGGCCTGTAGTGCAAAGATGAATATTTGATTCAAGATGTTTATTGATTGATGTTACAGGGATAAAATATCGATGATGGACTTTTAAATTCATAGATGATAGTAGATTTCATTCTCTACTTAACTCTTCTAATGAATTGTTGTTTTCGCTGCAGTTATTGATCTAAAACTTGTTGTCTATTGTATTCTATCAGATTTTTCCCTGTTGAGGACTAACGATAATTTGTTCTATATTATCTTAGTCATAATATTCTTTACTGGGCTAGTTGAGCTCACCCTTTTTCTTTTTGTTCCATTTTTCTTCTCAGGAGGCGAGAATGTAGCGGGTACTAGTCGGGGTATGGAATGATGGTTCAAGATAGTTGTTTTAGTAGTCCTCACTATTTTGTAAAATAGTGTATCAATAATTGTAATGAGGACTCCATTTGAGTTTAAATACTGTCTAGATGACAATACTTGTATTTAAACTCACAGTATATGTGTTGTCGTATTTTGCACGATAATTGTAATAATAAAGTTGTAGTTATTTTTTGTATCATGTATTTGGCGACCCAGAATGGGTTGGGTGGAATGAACCTATTTTGGGGGCGTCACACCGTGTGTTATTATGCAACCACGCGTATTACTGTACTTTTACTACCGAGTAGTTCAACAGTATCAATGGTAAAACTTTCGCCGTTATTTTTAATAAAATATTTTTGTCGTTTTCTCAATCCGACAATAATTTCGTTGTGGGGTCCACCAATGATTGTGCCGTTGTACGAATATTCCCTGTTAAAACGAATATTCCCCGACCAATCGAATATTATATAACAACTTGCGTACTTTGTAAAATTTATAAATATTACCCACAACTATAACATTATATCAAATTAACTCCATAATATTCAAAAATGATATTTATAGAAAATTCATCTTTATTTATAAAAGTTGGGGTCTTACAACCTCCCCTTCTTATGAAATTTCGCCCTCGAAATTAGGGTACGTACCTGGTATGTCGAAGAGGTAAGGATACCTTAACTTCATTTCAGATTCTAACTCCCAAGTCATTTTCTCAACATCGTGATTTCTCCACAAAACTTTGACTTGAGGTAAAACCTTGAAGCGTAGAATATGTTCCTTCTTATCCAAGATTTGAACAGAAACTTCTTCATACGTCAAATCCTCCGCTATTTCGTCCGGTTCTAACTCAATAATGTGGTTCGGGTCTTCCACATATTTACGTAACATGGATATGTGAAATACGTTATGAACACGAGACATACTTGGCGATAAAACGAGTCTATAAGCCACAGTTCCTACTCGATCGAGGATTAAAAATGGACCGATGAATCGAGGATTGAGCTTTCCTCTCTTTTCAAATCTCGTAACTCCTTTCTATGGAGCAACACGTAAGAACACATGATCTCCTATATCAAATTCCACGTCCTTTCGATGAAGATCAGCATAACTCTTTTGTCGATCTTGTGAAGTTTTTATACGTTGTCGGATCGTTTGAATCTTTTCTGTAGTCATACGTACCAACTCCGGTCCCAACAACGTCGCTTCACCCACCTCATCCCAGCATACTGGAGAACGACACTTTCTTCCATACAACGCTTCGAATAGAGCCATGTCAATACTTGTTTGATAACTGTTGTTGTAAGAAAACTCCACCAATGATAAGAACTTGTCCCAACTTCCCTTGAAGTCAAGGACACAGAGTCTTAATAAATCTTCCAGAGTTTGAATAGTTCTCTCTGATTGTCCGTCCGTCTGAGGATGATATGCCGAACTAAATCGTAAATACGTGCCCATAGCTTTTTGTAAACTAACCTAAAATCGTGAAGTGAATCTTGGGTCTCGGTCAGAAACTATGGATACTGGCATACCATGCAGTCTTACAATCTCGTTCATGTACATACGAGGAAGACGTTCAAGTGGATAAGTTTTTCGTATCGGTAAAAAAATGAGCAGACTTGGTCAATCTATCAACAATGACCCAAATCGCATCAATACCTTGAGAAACCTTAGGAAGACCGGTAACGAAATCTATGGTAATGTGCTCCCACTTCCATTCTGGAATTTCAAGTGGTTGCAATGGACCTTTTGGTACTTGATGCTCTGCCTTGACTTGTTGACAAGTTAGACACCTTAAGATAAACAGCGCTATCTCTCGCTTCATATTGCTCCACCAAAATATATGACGAAGATCATGATACATTTTGGTACTCTCAAGATGGATTGTAAACGGTGTGTTGTGCGCCTCCATCATGATTTCATACTTTAAATCAGGGTCGTTAGGAACACAAAGTCTAGAGTTGACTCGAAGTATTCCTTCTTCATCGATTCTTGCTTCCGGCATAGCACCTTTTTGCACTTTCTTCCTCATACGCATCAGCTCCAGGTCTGTAGCTTGAGCAGCTTTAACTTTATCGATTAAAGTCGGTTCTACTCGTATATTCGCCATCATCACATGGGTCCCTAGTGTCTTTAACTCTATCTCCATCCTTTGCAAGTCACACAAAATGGGCCTTTGTGTTGACAATATCGCACTCGTACTTGCATATGATCTTCTACTCAATGCGTCAGCTACCACGTTCGCTTTTTCAGGATGATATTGAATGGTATGATCATAATCTTTCAACAGTTCAAGCCAACGTCGTTGTCGCATGTTGAGTTCCTTTCGAGTGAAAAAATATTTGAGGCTTTTATGATCCGTAAAGATCTTCACCTTCTCCCCATACAAGTAATGCCTCCAAATTTTAAGTGCATAGACAACAACTGCCAACTCTAGATCATGAGTAGGATAATTCCTCTCATATTTCTTGAGTTGTCTTCATGCATAGGCTATGACTTTTCCATGTTGTATGAGAACGCATCCCAACCCTTTGCTCGAAGCATCACTGTAGATGACAAATCCCTCCGAGCCAGATGGTATTGTTAGAACAGGTGCTGAAATGAGTCTCCTCTTGAGTTCTTGAAAACTCTTCTCACATTCTTCGCTCCAACCGAACTTTGTATCTTTCCGAGTCAGCTGAGTTAGTAGAGTAGCGAATCGAGAAAATCCTTCCACGAATCTCCGATAATAACCAGCTAAATCGAGAAAGCTATGTACTTCGGTTACTGATTTAGGTTGCTCCCAGCTTTGAATAGCTTCAATCTTTGCTGGGTCAACAGATATTCCACGACTTGATACTACTTGCCCAAGGAATGCTACCTCCTCCAGCCAGAACTCGCATTTCTTCAACTTGGAATAAAGCTTGTATTCACGAAGATTTTGGAGTACCAGCCTCAAGTGTTGCTCATGATCTTCACGACTTTTAGAATAAATAAGGATGTCATCAATAAAGACGACCACAAAGTAATCCAAATATTCCTTGAATACCCGGTTCATCATATCCATGAAGGCAGCAGGAGCATTGGTCAATCCAAAGGACATGACTAGGAATTCATAATGCCCGTACCGAGTTCTAAAAGTCGTCTTTGGAATATCCTCAGTTCTAACCTTCAGCTGATGATATCCAGAACGAAGATCGATCTTTGAAAAGAATTGTGCTCCTTGCAACTGGTCAAACAGGTCATCAATACGTGGCAATGGGTACCTATTTTTGATGGTGACATGATTCAACTCCCGATAATCAATACAAAGTCGCATACTTCCATCTTTCTTCTTCACGAATAGAACAGGAGCACCCCAAGGAGAAGTACTAGGACGAATAAAGCCAATGTCTAACAATTCCTGCAGTTGGATCTTTAACTCCTGAAGTTCAATAGGAGCCATTCGATATGGGACTTTGGAAATGGGTTTTGTACCGGGTTCAAGGTCGATACAAAATTCAATTTCACGCTCTGGGGGTAGGCCAGGAAGTTCTTCAGGGAATACGTCAGGGAATTTATTAACAATAGAAATATCATTCAAAACTGACGTATTTTTGTTTAGATTCGTGACATGAGCTAAGAAAGCTTGACATCCGTTTTTTAATAAACGAATAGCTTTATTGCTTGAGATGACAGCGATTGATTTTAATGGGTTGGTTGCTTGAATTCGCATAATAGGTCGATTAGGAATATGAAAGCTAACAACCTTACGAAAATAATCAATTTTTGCATGATGAGTAGTTAACCAATCAATCCCTAGAATCACGACAAATGCAAGTATTTTTAATGAAATCAAATCGACAGGTAATGTGTGGGTACCAACTTGAACCAAACAAGACTTATAAACCGTGGATGTAATGAAGGTTTCTCCCAATGGAGTTTCAACAGATAAGTCAAAGTCTAATTTCTCCGGAATCAAATTTAATCGATGAGCGCAAGTAGGAGAAATAAAAGAATGGGTAGAACCGGTATCAAATAAAGTATAGACTTCGTTAGAGTTTATGGTAAGCTTACCCGTGATGACCTCATTCGGGTTCCTTGCTTTCTGGGAGGTCACAACAAACGCTCTCCCTTGCACTACCGGCTTTGACTTTTCTGGGACGGCCTTTGGTGCCTCCATCCTAGCTGAACTTGTTTTTGGTAAACGACAAAATCGAGCTAAATGACCTCCTATTCCACAATTATAACATACTTTAGACGGCATCACGCAGTTTGGACTGATGTTCCCTTCCCCTCCGCATTTGAAACATATGATAGGTGGTCGTTCTCCTTCCTTAACAACGGGTGCTGGTGCTGACGTCTTTCCATCATTATTGAATCTCCTCTTCTTGAAATGACCATTCTTATTGTTTTGGCCCTGATTACCACCGAAGTGGTTACCATTTCTGGCCTGTTGATTCCCACCACGCTTGTTGTCACCGCTTCGATGACTGCTCTCACTGGTATTATCATTTTACCGACTACTCTCTTTTAGTTGCGTTGACTCGTTATCGCGCTCCACTAACTTAGCCCTATTCACAACATCTGAATACAAACATAGTTTATGAGAAATAAGATGTTGACGTATCTCAGGTTTCAAACCTCGCAAAAACATTCGCGTCATTCGCTCTTCATTATCCACCAAATGGGACGCAAACCGGGACAACTCAGCAAATTTAGCCTCATACTGCGACACGGTCATATTATTCTGCTTCAATTTGATGAAATCCACCTCCTTTATGTGTCGACCACTTTCGGGAAAGTATTTGTCATTGAACAGCTCTTGGAACTTCTCCCAAGACATCTTCAGTGCGGCAGGTTGAGTACGCTTAATCGATTCCCACCAGTAATCTGCCTCTCCTCACAACATAAAGGCGGCAAAGGGAACCTTTTGCTCCTCGGAGCATTCCAAGACATCAAATATCTTGGCGATCTGCTTTATCCATGTTTCCGCTATAAGTGATTTTGGCTCTCCCTTAAACTCCGGTGGTCCCAGCTCCTTGAACTGTTTAGCGGTGACCGTCCGAGAGTTTTCAGTGTTTCCACCTATATTTTGGACAGGAGCCGCTCTCGTCTGCTGTTGCATGAACTGCATAAAGCTTCTGAACATTCTATCATTCATCATTTGGTCAGTATTGTTGTTTGCATGAGGATTGTCGCCTTCCTGATGCACATTATCCTGATTATTGATATGTGGTGAATCAACAGTTGCCTGTGCTCCATTGCTATTCTCAACATTCTCGGATGCCATTTTCAGATACTGCCACAAAACAAAAGTTAATTGATATGTCATATATTATCCTTATATTCTGACCGATCAATTAAATACCATGCAAATAAACTTAAGTAGGTCATACTAGCGAAGGAATTCCCCGTCTCTCCCCTTCTAGTTCTATTCTCACATCTTAGCCAGGGATCATATCCCTAAGCTCTAATACCAACTGTGACGCACCCAAAATTAGGTATACATCACCCATCTTGGGTCGTCAGATACATGGTACAGAAAACAAATACAATTTACTAATACAACTGTCGTGTACAATACGACAAAACATAACTGTGAGTTTGAATACAATTATTGTCTACTAGAGACTATACAAACTCAAAAGGAGTCCTCATTACAATTATTGTCACACTATTTAACAGAATAGTGAGGACTACTAATACTATCATCTGGTCCATTACTCCGTTCCCCGACTCGTCCCAGCTATATTCTCATTTTCTGAAGAGAAAAGTGAAAGAAAGGGTGAGCTCAAATAGCCCAGTAAGAAATATTATGACTAAGATAATGTAGAATAAACTATCATTAGCCTTCAACAGTGTTAAACTGATAAAATATAACGAACATCAAGTTTAATTGCAGCGGAACAAGCAATCCATTAAAAGAGTCAAGTAGAAAATAAAATCTACTATCTTTTATGATTTAAAAGGTTTTTCAACACTGTTATTGCTGGGACTCAGCTTAATAAAATAATCCACATCATCGAATCACCCCTACACTACGGCCAAGGATATTCGTGTATTCATTAATGGTCATGATCATGCCAACAACTGTCCATCAATGCACTACGAGCCAATGAGGACTTTTACGACATCATTTGTAACATTACGGTCATGATTATACCGAATAATCTTTGGTTATAATCATACCAAGTCTATCTATGCACTACAGGCCACAGATGACTTTCAACATTTTATAAACATGAGGATGATGACAATGATATAAGAATTCAATAAAATAAGTTCAAGAATTAATTTATCCAAGAATTAACAACGTCCAAATTGTCAATATGATACTGTTTTGTGGAGTAAAATTCAAGAATGCTTAGAAGAATATTTTCATGAAAAGACACTAGATGAAACGCAATTATCAAGGATATTCCACAAATTTTATGGAGTATAGAAGTCAAAACTTAACCAACTGAGTATAATAAAGAATGGAATAACAAAAGAAATCACCATGCATGCGATAGACCGCACAGACAGGTTATTCCAACAAAATAATAAATAATGAAACCAGGTCCGGCGTAAACCGCACAGACATGATATTCCAACAGAATAATAATAAAAGATGGAACCAGGTCCGGTGTAAAACACACAGACAGGATGTTCCAACAGAATAATAATAAAGACGGAGTCAGGTCTGGTGTAAAACACACAGACAGGATGTTCCAACAGAATAATAATAAAGACGGAACCAGGTTCGGTGTAAAACACACAGACAGGATGTTCCAACAGAATAATAGAAGAATGTCACCAAGTATAGGGTAGACCGCGTATACAGGTTATTCCAACAGAATAATAAGAAATGGAATAACAACAGTTCTCTTCATGAATAAGAAAGAATAACACCCCTTACCGTTTTAAAGAAGAACTTAAATAAAGAAGTAGTTAAGTAACAGAATACTTTTCTTCTCTCTCTCTATAGTTTCTATCTATAGTTTCTCTCTCTAGAGTTCAGTGAATTCGTAAGAAATAATGAAGGAATGAGCTGCTATTTATAGAAAAATAGAATGCATAGTAACTAATCCATGAACGGTCCAGATTGATTACTTTAATCTGACAGTCCATATTTAAAGAAAAATCTTTTAAATAAAATATAATATATTCTATTTATAGAATAACTTTAATAAAGTATTATGTTTTATATAAAAAGATGTTTCTGTTTTATTACGTTAATAATACGAATAAAACAAAACTTCATTATCGCTAAATAATTCATATTATTAACTAACAATAATTGAATCAAACTGAGTGACTTCTCACATAACCATTAATAATCAATACCGTGTGCTATTATGCAACCACACGTATTACTGTACTTTTACTACCGAGTAGTTCAACAGTATCAATGGTAAAACTTTCGCCGTTATTTTTAATAAAATATTTTTGTCGTTTTCTCAATCCGACAATAATTTCATTGTGGGGTCCACCAATGATTGTGCCGTTGTACGAATATTCCTTGTTAAAACGAATATTCCCCGACCAATCGAATATTATATAACAACTTGCGTACTTTGCAAAATTTATAAATATTACCCACAACTATAACATTATATCAAATTAACTCCATAATATTTAAAAATGATATTTATAGAAAATTCATCTTTATTTATAAAAGTTGGGGTCTTACATGACAAGTACAGGTCGAACACACAGAGACTAGATTAATTTTAATGCATCCTTAATGTCTATTTTAAGCAAATTAGAAATAAAGATTGAAAATTGATTATCTAGAATATGAAAACTAATAATGATGAAATAATCAATGAATCCAAATCCATTAAATAATAAACATAGCATATAATTCAATCTCTTATATTTTTTATAACTCAAATATGATTTTGATCTCTTTTTCTTTTAATTTAGTAATTTATAATTAACGTGACCAATTATAGACTATGAAAATTTGACAATTAACTATAACCCATCAAAACTTATTTGAGCAAGCATGGATTATGAAAAAAATTCATATCTTAACAATAATCTTTCAAAATCTCTTAATTAATTCAAAATCACATAAGAATTATAAAACAAAATTATTTCAATAACGAAACATGAAGGCGAAATCAATTAAACATAAAAACATAAATAATAAAAGAGATGAAAAATATTATCAAAAATAATTATTTAATTTTATCTTCATCCTAGATTAAAGAAATTAGCTAGACATGAAAAATAATTAAAATACTAAAATAAAAAAAAGAAGAAGATTAAAAATAAATAAGAAAACTCTATTTAATTAACGATCATCTAACGAACGTACAATTAGGGAGTAATTTAATCTACTTCTACTCCTATTCCTAACCTAAACTAATGCAATCCTTATATTCATTCTCTCTCAAATAAGAGACCTATTTATAGGGAAAATAAATTTGTGTTTTCATCTTTAAAAGTTGGATATAAATCCTTTATTTACTTCTCAAAATAAATAAATATTATTTCCAACAAAACAAAACAAAAAATAATAGTTAAATAAAATAAGCATATACAATAATAAATATGAGAATATTAAAATGTATTAATTATGTGTCTATCAGTTAACATGAATTTAATTTTGGTCAATTAATTAATATAGGGTCGATATGTGGACGAGATGATCTCTCCCTTATATGTCAATACATAAAGTCCTATACGTTAATATTGTATTGGTCAATTGATTAACTCATAATCAAGTTAAATTCATAATATTTGGTTTTTGTTATAAAACTTTAGCAAAGTATAGAAATAAACTCTTATAATTGCTGCATAAATTTAGAGAGAGAATATATAAGAGAGAAAGAGAGAGAGAAATTCCTTCGGATGAATTTTTCTGAAGAATCCTTATTCTTTTTACTTTCTTCGCTATCACTGCCTTTATATAGGCAATTAGAGGAGGAGTCGGGAGGAAGGAATCATCACGGATGAAAATAAAGGAGGGAGGCAAGCTGAGAGAATAGAGGAGGGAGACAGGCTGTCATTCATGTACCCTCACGCGGAGGGAATCATGATTATAATACTTCCCCTGATTTCCTCCGATAGAAGATTATGTCTCATTAAAAACCTTGTTAAGAAAATCCAGTGGAAAAAACTTAACGAAGGGAAAAAGAGTACATATCTTTTATATAAATATCCTTTAATTGACTGTCTCGTTAAAACATTGTCAGGAAAAACCCATTGGGATAAAAATCGTGACAAAGAAAAAAGAGTACAGTCTTCCCCTCAAAAGGATTTCATTACTCCTTGATGAAATGTTATCATAAGTCTTTCAGTCGACACATTCCGATCCTTTTTCGAAGTTTTGCAAACGTTGCATTTGGTAGCGACTTTGTGAACAAGTCAGCTAGATTATCACATGATCGAATTTGATGCACATCTATATCACCCTTCTTTTGTAGCTCATGTGTGAAGAAGAATTTAGGTGAAATGTGCTTTGTTCTATCTCCCTTGATGTACCCTCCTCTAAGTTGAGCAATGCATGCAGCGTTATCCTCATAGAGAATTGTAGGAATGCCTTTGATTGATGGTAATCCACATGATTTTTGAATATGCTGAATAATTGATCTCAACCAAACAAACTCTCTGCTTGCTTCATGTATAGCGAGAATCTCTGAATGATTTGAAGATGTAGCTGTCATGGTTTGCTTTGTGGATTTTTAGGAGATAGCCGTGTCACAATATGTAAATACATAACCTGTTTGTGATCTTCCATTGTGTGGATCCGATAAATATCCTGCATCGGCATACCCAACCAATTGCGACATTGAATTTCTTGGATAAAATAACCCAAGATCAATACTTCCACGAAGGTATCTCAAAATGTGTTTGATTCCATCCCAATGTCTCTTAGTAGGAGAAGAACTGTATCTTGCTAACAAGTTAACAGCAAAAGTAATATCAGGTCGTGTACAGTTTGCAAGATACATAAGAGCACCTATTGCACTTAGGTATGGAACTTCATGTCCAAGAACTTCTTCCCCACTTTCTAGAGGCCGAAATGGATCTTTATCAACTTCTAAAGATCAAACAACCATCGGGGTAGTCAAAGGATGAGCTTTATCCATATGAAAATGACTGAGAATCTTTTCAGCATATGTGGATTGATAAACAAAAATTCCAGATGCTAAATGCTCCACTTGTATTCCCAAACAGAATTTTGTCTTTTCAAGATCTTTCATTTCAAATTCATTCTTTAAATAAGTAGCCGTTCTTGTGAGTTCTTCAGGAGTACCTACAAGATTCAAATCATCCACATATACAGCAATGATGGAAAATTCACTTTGCGATTTCTTAATAAAAACACATGGACATACTTGATCATTTATATATCCATCTTTTATTAAATAATCACTAAGTCGATTATACCACATACGACCAGACTGTTTCAACCCATACAACGAGCGTTGTAACTTGATTGAATATATGTGACGTGGCCTTTGTGATTCAGCCATTTTCAATCCTTCAGGGATTCTTATATAAATCTCACTGTCAAGTGAGCCATATAGGTATGCAGTTACAACATCCATCAGACGTGTTTTCAAACCTTCCATGGTTGTCATACCTATCAGAAAGCGAAAAGTAACTCCATCCATTACTGGAGAGTATGTATCCTGATAATTAATACCAGGTTTTTGTGAAAATCCTTGAGCTACAAGTCGGGCTTTGTATCTCACAATTTCATTTTTCTCATTTAGCTTTCGTACAAAGACCCATTTATTTCCAACCGGGATTACACCCAGCGGTGTTTGGACTACTGGTCCAAATATTTCTCTTTTCAATAGAGATTGTAGCTCAGTTTGAATAGCATCTTTCCATTTTGGCTAATCTTTTCTTTTCCGACATTCTTCCACGTTTTGTGGTTCAGGATCCGTGTCAGGAATCAAAGTAATATCTGATGCTATAGAGAAAGCAAATATGTCATCAATCATGACTTTGCTTCGATCCCATATTTTCTCATCATGTACATAATTTATTGAGATCTCTTGGTGTTCATCTCTTATCCCTTCACTGAGATTTTGAACCTCTTCTGGGGCTATTCCCACTCTTGGAATATGTGCTGCTTCTAGAGCGATTTGTACCTCTTCTGGGTCTATTTTCACTCTTGGAATAAGTGCTACTTCTGGAGCGGATATTCCTTCTGGGATTCCCTTATTTGCTTTTGATTTTCGTGGTACAGTGCCTTTTGCACCAACCGGTCTTCCACGCTTCTAGCGTGGTTTAGATTCTTCTATTACCTTATTCGTCAATTCTCCAGGAATTGATTTTTCAATAGACACTTCTATCCTTGCTGGAGTATTCACTGCAGGTGTATGTGACTTTATCACTTTTCTAGCATCATTAAATGCATCTGGCATTTGATTTGTAATATTTTGTAAATGAATAATTCTTTGAACTTTAATTTCACATTGTCCTGTACGAGGATCAAGTGAATTTAAATCTGATGCATTCTATGATATTTCAGAGGGTTTTTTATTTAAAATTTTCCCTCCTTCTAATGTTGGAAATACAGATTCATCAAAATGACAATCTACATAACGTGCAGTAAAAACATATCCAATTAAAGGTTCTAGATATCTGATAATAGAAGGAGAATCAAAACCAACATAAATACCTATTCTTCGTTGTGGTCCCATTTTAGTTCTTTGTGGAGGTGCAATTGGAACATATACCGCACTCCCAAAAACTCGAAAGTGTGATATGTTGGGTGTCTGTCCAAGAACTAACTGCAGAGGAGAAAATTTATGAAGAGTTGTTGGTCTTACTCGAATGATGGCTACAGAATGAAGAATTGCATGACCCCAAACTGAGGTAGGTAAGTTAGCCCTTAACATTAATGGTCGTGCAATAAGTTGAAGTCTTTTTATTAAAGATTCAGCTAAACCATTTTGTGTATGAATATGAGGAACGGAATGCTCAATGGAAATTCCAATAGTCATACAAAAATCATTAAAAGTCATTGATGAAAATTCAGCTGCGTTATCAAGTCGAATTGACTTGATTGGATGATCAGAGAACTGAGCCCGTAACTTGATTATTTGAGCAAGAAGTTTTGAGAAGGCAAAGTTTTGAGAAGAGAGAAGACAAACATGAGACCATCTAGTTGAAGCATCTATTAAAATTATGAAATATCAAAATGGGCCAGACAATGGGTGAATAGGTGTGACAACCCCAAAATAGGTCCATTCCATCCAACCCATTTTGAGTCGCCAAATACATGGTACAGAAAATAACTACAACTTTATTACAACAATTGTCGTGCAAAATACAACAACACATATGCTGTGAGTTTGGATACAAATATATACCAAATGTGACTCATGTTCCAACCGTGGACATCACCTCACAATGACACCTTACATAAAGGTATAGTCAAAAACTGTTTTGGAAATTAGAATCTTTGGGAAGTGCTTAAGGAAACCTTCGTACATGGGAGGCCATGCTTCTAGGTTGTGATAGATATCATATGGCCACAGAATTATCCTTGGTTTACCCAATAGACCCCAAAGAAAAACGAGAAGATTACTATCATATTCTTCCCAATGGTGAGTCTTCTCTTGACTTATCATTATCTCCACTGTCTCTAATTGAGAATTATACTTCAAACAAACACCAAGATTATATAGGTAGTGCCCATAGATATACTCAGCAAGTGGATGAGCACAACCCTGTCTTATGATGACACGAGGTTGTATGTCATTAGACATCTTGTATGACAGTGGCAAAACACCCTTCCAACGTTAGGTTCGCCTCACCCTATTGGATTCACCAAATATAACTACTAAATGAACTTTTCTATACTGCTTCGGGAGAACATCCACAGCTAGAGACCACCGTTCTATTTCCCCGTTACCCTCGCTCGACCCAGCTACACTCTTATTACCTGAAAGGAATTGTGAAGCAAAAGGGTGAGCACAACTAGCTCAGTAAAGAATATCATGACTAAAGATAATTAAATTATCAATAGCCTTCATCAATAATAAATCAGAGATTTAGAACATATGGTAAATGATAAAAATTTCAACCATAGTTGCAGCGGAACGAGCAATCCATTAGAAGAGTCAAATAGACTATAAAGTCTATTATCTTCTCCATGTTAAAAATCCACCAACAATGTTTTATCCCTGTAACATCAATCAACAATTCTGGTCCACAATCATATGAATAACTCATAATCATAACTGTAGTTCTAAATTCCTCTTCTCATCTAGGACGAAGATAATTTTCATCACCTAACTTTACCTGAAACATCAAAGATCATGGTTACACCAAATCACATTTCCTGTTCATAATCATACTAATAACTTCATCTTTGCACTACGTCCAAAGATATTCATTTGTATCACCAGTTGGTCATGTTTATCTCAACATCTGTTCATCTTTGCACTACTGGCCAAAGATATTCAACAACATGTCATCTTTGCACTACGGGCCAAAGATATTCATCAACAATTCATCTTTGCACTACAGGCCAAAGATATTCATCAATATTTCATCTTTGCACTACAGGCCAAAGATATTAATATCTCAAAGAAATATATAATCATTTCAGAATTTATATAAACAATAATTATAACCATGTTGATCAATTCACTTTTGCACTTAAGCTAAAGATATTCACTTATAAATTCAATGGTCATGATCATACCAGTCACAATTCAACTTTGCACTACAGGCCAAAGAGAACCCTAGTCATGATCATACCAATAATCTACCCATCTTTACACTCCAGTGAAAGAGAATTTCAACATCAGGGTTATAAAAATGTTATATATGATGATAAAAATAATATGATCAACATATAGTTTTAATCTCAAGAGTAATATTCGTAACTCATGAATAGTAAATCGTGAATAGTAACTCATGAATAGTAACCCCGACACAAAAGATAGAAATTTTACAATAAAATTCATACCAATATTTCGGTATAATGATATTGAAAGAATAACATTACTTAAGTTTATAAACAATTTATTTTAATTGTTTACACTTTACTAATTAATGCATTTAATCATCATAAAATGCCAACTCTTACAATTTCATCATCAATAACCAAAACCCTCATCAAAAATCTGCATATACCTCATATAGGATTCTCAAGCCATAAAATCCTATTTTCCAATTTTCTTTCTTCACAAAACATATTTAATTCATTTACTCATAACTAGACTATTTTCATGAAAAATACCAAATCAGTTCCAAAAATATTTCTTTTCTGGGATTTAGCATAATATAGTCCCATAGTGAACATATATTTTTCTCAGAATTTTTAAAAGTCATTTACTATTTTTCATATGGCCAAAATAGCCGAATATTTAGACATTTATCAAAAATTGTACTTTTGTCTAAAAATTCTAAAATTTACAGAGTATACTTCTATCATATACATGTACTCCCAATAAAAATTTCATCAATTTTGGAGTTAACCACAAGGAATTATAAGCTGTTACTTCTAAAATAGTCTTTTCTCATAAAATTCATAACTCTCAATCTATACATCCAAAAATCACCATTTTTGGACACAATCAAGAAAACTCATCAAAATATCATTTCAAATTTTTCCATAATTTTTGAAGATCAGAAAAATTACGAAACTGAAAATCATAACAACCCTTAAAATCCCTTAATATCCCTTACTATCCCTTACTATCCCTTACCTCAAAAGAGCAGTACTTCTGATCGGTATAAGGCTGAAGGAAACTTGCACTGATGAATAAAAACTCACCAAGTATCTAAATACTCACAAAATACACTCAATAATCTAGAGAGAGAAAGAGAGAAAGCTTATGTTTCAGGTGTGATTTTATATTCTAACATAGCCCTCTATTTATAGGAAAATTTTGGTAGGTTTGACCTGCAACCTGATGGCTTTACCTGCTACTATTCCCACCCACCACATTTGAAATATAATTCAGCACATTTCTTCACCAACCACAAGTGGGGCCCACCAATTCTAGAATTTTCCACCAAAATGATAAACTCCGAAAATTCAACAATTTCTGAACCAGTCATCTCGTAAAATTCATAATAAATCATACGTTCATTTTTAACGGTTCAAAATTTGTGGGCATATACTCAACTTATATATGTATAACATATCCAAAAATTGCCACGATCCAACGGTCGGATTAAAAATTATAACCCCCGCAAAATATCTCAAAAACCCTGATTTTTAATACCTCCATTCCGACAAAAATACTGATAAAAATCTCAACATTAACTCCTTCATTTTTAACCACAAAAATATATCCCTCATTTATATCCACATAATATAAATATTTCTTTATCATATGAATCAATAATTAATTATTCACAAATAATATTACAGAATCACATTTATGACAACCAGGCCGTTCCCAGGAAAGAGGGGGCTTTCCAATAAGGATTTCTCCTTACTAGCGCGCAATTAGATGACCAAACCTCTCCTTAGACAGAACTTTCTAGACATTGTCAATAATGCTATCTAATAATACTATTCAAATAATATGAATTATTGATCTGATAAAGGAAAATACTGTGCAGCAACAATTATTGAAACAACAATAATATAAAATATCAACGCAACAATTATTTAATCAATAAAATAAAATATTGAACAGTAACTACTGTAACAATTCTTGAGTAGTGCCTTCTTACGTAAGAATCAATAATTTCAAAAATACTGTGCAATACCGTGTGCTACTGTGCAATAACGCGTATTACTGTATTTTAACCACTGGGTATTCCAACAGTGTTAACGGTAACAACTACGTCGTTATTTGTAAAAACTCAAATTTGTCGTTTTCCTTCACCCGACAGTTATTCGTTATGGGGCCCACAAATAGCTGCGCCGTCGTACGAATATTCTCCGACAGAAAGAATATTCCACGACCAAACGAATATTCCCCGACAACAATGATTATTTTATAACCACTTGCTTATTTTGAAAAAAAAATTCATATTTCACCCATAACTTTAAAATTTTATCAATTTAACCATTTACTGAATAGAAAAATTGAATACTTTTATTTCATAAAATTCGGGGTCTTACAATAGGTCCACAAATGTCTCCTTGAATTCTCTCTAGAAATTTTGGGGCTTCTTTATAAATTTTTACTGGTGATGGTCGAACAATTAATTTTCCTCGAGAACACGCAGCACAAGGAAATTCACTACTAGAAAAAACCTTTTTATTTTCGAGAGGATGACCAGTAGAATTTTCAATAATACGATGCATCATAGAAGTACCTGGATGACCAAGTCTTTCATGTCAAAGCATAAAGGATTTGGGATCTATGATTTTTGGAATCATAACAGTATGAGACTCAATTGCTCTAATTTTCATAGTATATAATCAAGAAGAAATTGAATGAAATTTTTTTAAGATATTTTTTTTCCAGAAATAGTAGAAGTAATGAGAAGATATTCATTATCATTCTCATTGGTTGTTTCAATATGAAAACTATTTAGTCGAATATCTTTAAAACTAAGCAAATTTCTTCTTGATTTACTAGAATATAAAGCATTTTTGATAAAAACTTGTGTCTCATTTGGTAGCAAGAAACTAGCTTTTCCAAATCCCTCGATTAAATTTGATGTGCCAGAGATAGTTCCTACATTTCCCTTAGCTTTAATTAGTTGTGAAAAATATTTCTCACTTTGAAGGATTGTATGAGTTGTTGCACTGTCTGCTAAACATATATCCTCCATATCCATTAAAGATGGTCTGACACATATAAAAACATAAATAAAAAAAGTTACATTTCAAATATAATTTTATTCATGAGAAACACATATCACATATAGAATGAAAACTAATAATATTATACATGCATGATGTTTAATTAAAACAAGAAATTAAACGATATCCCAAAAGGTAATTTCAGAAGGTTCAATAATATCATCAACCTTTTCCTCATTGTTGATCATTGGTGAATCATCAACAATATTCAATTGATGATTAACAAAGTTTGTTTCTGCCTCCATTACTTTGTTCTTTTGAGACTCCTGGAATAAATTAGCCAGATGCCTCGGCGTACGACAGGTACGCGACCAATGCCCTTTCATCCCACACCTAAAATAAACATCTGGTTTATTTTTTATCGGTGCTGTAGTTTCTTTATTTTTACCTGACTCAGACACTTGCCACTTCTGGTGGCCTGAATTGTCGCGGTTCTGAAATTTGTTGTTACGATGGCCTCGTTTATTCTTTCTTCCCAAAGGCTTCTTATTATATGACCATTTCTTGTCACGTTTATTCTGCTGGAATGATGTGCTGTTAATATCCGGCAATGGGGTAGCACCCGTTGGCCGTACTTGATGGTTTTTCAACAACAATTCTTTATTCTTTTCTGCAATAAAGAGGATAGACAACAAGTCACTGAATTTTGTGAACTTATTATGTCTATATTGTTGTGACAGAATCATGTTGGTGGGATGAAAAGTTGAGAGCGTTTTCTCTAACATTTGGGATTCAGAAACTAGATCTCCGCACAAAGTCAAAGTAGATGTTATTCTATAAACATTGGAACTATATTCCGTAATTGATTTGTAATCTTGTAGCCTTAAATTAAGCCACTCAAATTTGGCATTAGGGAGAACAACTAATTTTTGGTGATCAAATCTTTCCTTAAGTTGTGTCCAAAAAGATAAAGGATCTTTGACTGTTAAATACTCAGTCTTTAATCCTTCATCAATATGATGACGAAAAAAAATTATGACTTTTGCATTTTGTGTCGAAGTAGCTGTATTTCCTGATTCAATGGTCTTTTCTAACTCATTTGCACTAAGGTGCAATTCTGCATCAAGTGCCCAAGCCAAATAATTGTCTCTAGAGATTTTCAAAATAGAAAAATCTATTTTTGCCAAGTTTGCCATCTATTCTGGGTTAAAACATAATTTTATTATTTATTAAAACAATAAATAATTGCATGTATGAAATATGAAAAATAAACTACGTCACGTTCTCATGTGGTAATAAAATGCAAATATAAATATTCTTATATTTATGTTATTAGCATAATGTAAATGGATCTTCACCCGGCATGCGGTAGTTCGCATAGACAGATTATTCCAACAGAATAATAAATAATGGAATAACAGAAGAATTTCACCATGCATGCGATAGACCGACCGCACAGACAGGTTATTCCCAGCAGAATAATAAATGCGGAATAATAAATAATGGAACCAGGTCAGGTGAAAATCACACCGACAGGATATTCCGACAGAATATTAAATGCGAAATAATAAATAATGGAATCAGGTCAGGTGAAATTCACACCGACATGATATTCCGACAAAATATTAAATACAGAATAATAAATAAAAAGGTTCCCACCAAGTCTTGTAAGATTAACAAGGATAGATGGTACCATTGTAAATAACGGAATTTAATGGCAATTATAAGAATAAAATTATATTATTGGTGGTATAGCCAAAACAATAATATAATAATAAATTGTAAGAATTTAATTTTACCGTCCCAGTTGGTTAGAGTCTTGTGCTGATAACGTGTTATAAAATTTTAGCAAAGTATAGAAATAAACTCTTATAATTGCTGCATAAATTTAGAGAGAGAATATATAAGAGAGAAAGAGAGAAATTCCTTCGGATGAATTCTTCTGAAGAATCCTTATTTTTTTTATTTTCTTCACTATCACTGCCTTTATATAGGCAATTAGAGGAGCAGTCAGGAGGAAGGAATCATTACGGATGAGAATAAAGGAGGGAGGCAAGTTGAGAGAATAGAAGAAGGAGACAGGCTGTCATTCATGTACTCTCACCCGGAGGGAATCATGATTATAATAGTTTTTAAGTTTTTACTGGGTAATTGTCGTGGGTGGATGCAGCTCACTTCTCACGTGCAAAGGACAAGCGGGAGAAGCAGAGAGAGAGAGGAGATAGGAAAAGGGTTGTTCTGTTCCTCTTTGGGTCTACGCCGAATTGAATCGGATTCGATCATCCCCTGCCTATCTTTCCCAAACTGTCATCAGTTTCATGGATTCGTCTCCCATCGTTATCTCGTACCGACGCTGCTTTACTTTGTCTCTTTATTCACAGCTATTGACATAAAGTAACCATTAAGGTTTTTTGGATTTAGATCGCGGTTATCTAATTCTCCCGGTAAGCCGACCCATATCTCGAATCTTTGTTGCAGTTTATTGTTTGGGTATAATGTGATATTTTGAATTTGATCCAGTCTGATTAATCTGTTAACTACTGCTGCTACCCGATACACTTAACTTTTGTTTTTTGACTGGGTGGGTAAGTTAACTTTTCTCATTAATATTAACTGGGTATGTTGAATTTTAAAGCGCAATAACATTACTTTTTTTCACTACCCAGGCCAGATGTCCGGTTACTGAGTATCTCAATTTTTTTGAATTGTCATTAGTATCTGGAGAACATTGTTGTGTATTGGTTTATGGTTTCCTAGTCTTTCTGTGAGAATACTATTGAATAATTAATTTTTTTTGCTATTTTGATCCGGTTTCTTTATTTTTCTTTTTCTTCCCCCCCTTATTTTCTTCTTGTTTCAGCATTTTCGTTTAATTTGGTGGTAGTAGGTATACGCAGCTTTAGTTTGCTGGTTGGGGATGGAGTATCTTCCTGTTGAAGTTATTGGAAATATCCTATCTCGGCTTGGGGCTGCACGAGATGTTGTGATTGCATCAGCTACATGCCGGAAGTGGCGACAGGCTTGGCGTGATCACCTCCACACCCTTTCATTCAATTCCAATGATTGGCCAGTTTATCACGATATTACAACAAGTAGACTTGAAATTCTTATTACTCAAACAATTTTCCAAACCACTGGACTGCAGTGCCTTTCGATAATTATGGATGATGTTGACGAGTTCTCTGCTGCTCCTGTGATTGCTTGGCTCATGTATACCAGGGAAACCTTGCGCCAGTTGTGTTATAATGTAAGGACGACACCGAGCATTAATATTCTTGAGAAATGTGGTCGGCAGAAGCTGGAGGTGTTGGCCTTGGCTCATAATACCATCACAGGTGTTGAACCCAGTTATCAAAGATTTCCTTGCTTGAAATGTCTTTCTCTGAGTTATGTCAGTGTCTCAGCATTGGATTTGAGTCTTCTGCTCACGGCATGCCCAAAAATTGAGGTCTTGACCCTTGTTAGTTTAGATATTGCCATGTCAGATGCACAGACAACAATGGAATTGAGTAGCCCCTCATTGAAAGATGCCTGTGTTGAAGCTATCAGTTTGGACAAATTTATATTGGAGGCTGATAACCTTGAGAAGTTGCAGTTAAAAGATTGCACACTCGAGGTTTTTGAACTTGTGGGCAAAGGGACATTGAGGCTCCTCAAGATTGATGATGTTAGTGTAATCCATCTTGATATTGGTGAGAATACTGAAAATCTTGAGGTTGTGGATGTTAGCAACTTCACAATCATGTGGGCAAAGTTTCATAATATGATTTCAAGGTCATCAAAATTGAGAAGACTCCGGCTTTGGGGTGTTGTTTTTGATGACGAGGATGAGGTGGTGGACATGGAAACAATTTCAGTGTGCTTCCCTTTGTTAAGCCATTTATCCTTAAACTATGATCTAAGAGAGGGATCACTACAATATGGGTTGCAAGGTTCATTTCAATTGGAGAATGTGGTTGTCTTGGAGCTTGGGTGGACAATAATTAGTGATCTCTTCTCACACTGGGTTGCAGGGCTTCTACAAAGATGCCCTAATCTCATCAAGTTAGTAATTTTTGGGGTAGTGTCAGAGACCAAAAACCATGAAGAATGCAATATGTTGGCCAACTTTACCTCATCTGTAGTTAGGCTTATGAGAAAGTATCTGCATGTAGATGTTCAGTTTGAATATGAATAGGGTTTTTCCAAGATGCCTGTACTGGAATTCAAAGTTTGGTTATGGGTTACACAACTGTGCATTTAACACTTGACGTAGATTCTGATTATTCATCCGTCTCTGGTACTCATTTTTTCCCCATTCTGTTAAACTGTGTATTTTGACCAATTGTTAGTTTATCTTATTCTTTGTGTAGAATTGCATCTTGTTTTTCTCAGTCTTCTTATCTTTTGGTGCTTGTACTGTGCATTGAGAATTATGTCATATATTCTGGTCATATGACTGGTTCCCATATTAAACAAATCTCATTTTGGTCAGCTGTTCAGCTCATTATATTCCTATAGGACTTACTGTTGAAGTGTGGCTAATTAAGACGGTGCAAAAAGTTAGAAGATCTAATTAAGAGATCATTAATATCTCCTTTCAAAATTGCTTTCACTACCTAGTTTAACTTGAAAGAAATGACCTATTTTCATTTCCAAATTGTTTTCCTTTACCTCCCTCTCAGTAGTGGGAAACTCACCCCTAGTATAGTTTAAGATCAACCCAATAGCATGATTCTCTTCAAGAAGCTATATTTTTTTGGTTAAGAATTTATTCGGTTGTGATATCATGGGGCATGAATTTATTGTTATGATATCACGGGCGTAGGGGGTGTTTATTTAGAGCTGAATGAAGTTGAATCTGAATGGCTGAATCGGTCAGTGCGTTTGTTTTAGTCTGAATAGCTGAATCGGTAAGATAGACGAACTGAATAGCTAAGTCAGATTTTTTCAGTTGAATGAAGTAAAAAAAAAATAAAAAAAAATATTAACTATTATATTAAGTAATATTAAATAAATTTACAATAATTTTGAATTTTTTGAGAGGGGTAAAATAATAAAGTTTTGTCATTCAGATGTTTCAGACATGTCAATTATCAAACAACTTTTTTCATTCAGATTCAGCTCATTCAGATTCAGATTCATTCAATTTTTATCAAATAGCCCCGTAGTAAGACAAATATCATTCAGAATACTTGCTCAACATGCACACTGAAAATGTGTGCCGGTACAGTTCTTCAGTGTGTGAGAGTGGTATATATATATATATAGAGAGAGAGAGAGTGATCGGTAGTTCGTAGTCACAAATCCATCACTATGGAGTTAAAAAGATGAGACATAGGAGATGAGGTAGCCCAAATATTTAGAAATGATATGGCTGGAAAATGGAAAATTTTGATGAATTTCTGATATTTGGTCATTCTGTTAATTTTGATACTTTCGATTATGTTTAAAACTTGCACTTTTTTCTGGTGGCAATACTTTCTTAGCAAATTTAAAACCTTAAACAGTGGATAATGCTCTCTTGGTTAACAGCCAGGGGAAAGGACGCATTAACACTTGATATCACAAACAGTTGTGCTTTATAACTTTAGCATAGACCCTGCATGAGATAACCCCACAGGAAAATTATAAAGGCTGGGAATATTGTGCTTCAAGAATAAGTCATTCTTCATGTTTGTGTATATGCCTGGAGAGCACATTTTTTTCTTTTATCAGAGTATAATTAATAGATCATTTTTCATATTGGTCCAGCAACTTGCCGTATTATTGCAATCCATTAACTGGGAAATTGGTGCCACCTTGACTAGAATGTTTTGGTGTAGCTGCAGATATAATGAACATGATTCTTTGCCTTCCTCAGTATTATGTTATGTTTCCTATTGAAACAATAAATACAAAATAAAATTTATAGAACTGAAGACCGAAAACATCTGGAAAAGAACTGCCATGTAAGACCAAAACTACTTAAGCATCTTATGTTTGTTAGGAGCCATAAAAAACAAAAAGAAGATAGTATAAACTTAAACTAAGAGGAGATATGTATAAATTTAAACTAAGGTGTTCTACTCTTACCAACTATTGTAGCAAAAATGTAATCTCACACACAGTGAACAGCCGTCAGTCTTGCTTTAATATGGGCAACTCATATTCCTTCTCATCAGTATCATTCTGTCTTTTGCTTTTTGAGCTTTTGTCTGTGCTTTCATTTTTGCTTCCTCAAAGTACTGCATGAGGTTCACAAAACATGAATTTGATATATAAAAAAGGTGGACGAAAGAATTTTCCCCTGTTTTTATAATCTGATTCAAACAGCAATAATTACCAACAGGAAAATTGCGCATTTTGAATGCCACATCCGTGAAAATAATACCATGAGGTTGCACCATGTTTGCAAAGCAAACAATATCATATGAGCATTAGTTCAATGAAGTGACCGTGCACTCTTTTCTTGAGTGAGAATGTTTTAAAGCTACTCCGTGGAGAGTGGTTGCAAGAGCGCCTTAATCAGAATAATTATGCAGATAACCATGCTTAAATAGTTGCTAAGAATTAATACCTGTTGCTTTATTTTCCTCTCTAGCTCTGCCTGTTCAAAGTATTAGAAAATGAAGAGAGTTGATCATAAACATTTGAATAGTAAGTTAGTGAAAACATACTCCATTATATTGCAAAACAGTGTTTACCAGTGCCTGTTTTAGATGCGCATTCTCTTCTTTTAACTGGTTCAATTCTGCTTCCAGTTCAACAGTGTAAGCCTAGCACCAAAAATTGACAAAGTAGAATAGACATTATAATGAACTACCTTTAGCCTCTAAGCACCATGAATTTTGATGTTATACAATTGAAAAAGTTGTGAATATTTACCAATGCATAAATATTCAATCAACTGTGTGCGTGTGTACATTTTGCATCCAGTTCAGTCAAGTATTAAGCATCAATTTAGCGGCTTAGTATTGTGTCTGTGCTTTCTAACAACTTCATTTAAAAGAGGTTGTACCTGTTTCCTTGCTCTAGACCTTGCTGCTGACTCTCTATTCTTGATCATCCTCCGTTGCCTCCTCTCCACCACCTTTTCCACTGGACCATCTATAATCCGCTTCCATCCTCCCCGCATCCCACCCATATCTAACCCGTGCATATCTAACCTGTACTGATTCACGCTATCCACTTGATTTGTACCCATCCCATCCGATGAAACTGGACTCAATGGCGATCCCAGCCCCGGCCCTTTCACCTGTCCATAACCACCTCCACTACCACCATTTGGTATCCTCCCGCCATAACAAATCGCTGGAGGCCGGTATCCAGCAGCACTTCTTTTTCCACCTGGGACGAAACCTGCTACTACATCTCCCACGCCACTTTGCGGAACCGCTGGGTATGCTGGGACACTAACTCCGCCGCTGCTGCCGCCACCCCCTCCTATGACCATAATAGACCTAGCCATATAGCTAGGTCCAACAGCTGTATTATTGCTGTTTTGGTATAACCCATAAGGTGGCTGCGGAAGTGGCAGTTGCGGATGACCTTGTTCCCGAACTACCCCTGCCTTAACCAGAAAATCCTCTAGTGTCATCTCTCCGAAGGTCAGCTGTCGCTGGCTAGAGCCAGTATTCTGACCGTTACTTGTACTCCTATGTTGTTCTTGTTGAGTTTTATGTATCGCAGACCACATTTCTTCTACTGTTTTCCGGCACAAAGGCGCTGGAATAGTCAAAGAACCTTGTCTTGGCAAGCTCGGTTGTTTAGCAATGCCCTTCTCTGTTGGGGTACTGATCTCACCTTGAGGAAACGGTGCATTAATGTTAGTTGTGGCAGTGGGGATGACGATACTGGAGTTGGTGATTTGGGCATGTGCATGAGCTTGATTTTCTTCTGCTGTCCAAATGCTATTAAGGAACTCATCCATGTTCATCGATCCAAAATTTTTGCCACCATCAGATAGGGTGTGTTGAAACTCATCTAGAGTGAGGGAATATATTGATGATTGACGGCCCAGTGATGGGAATGCATTATGGTTCTTGGGCTGCTGTTGGGCTGCTGATTGTAATGGTGATTCGACCTCACCTTGGGATAGAATATCTGATTGATCTGTTACCACCATTTTGAGATTTTTTTTAGGAGTCTCTTCCTGAAAAGTAAATGGTTTCTGGCTAAAGTTGGTAACAGATGATAGTACTTGCACGAAACCTGTATCAGCAGCTTGAATCAGAGAGGAAGAAAAGAAGATTTTAGTTATACATACAGGAGGCAGTTGAGGATGTTCTTTCGACTAATATGGCATGATGACATTAGCGAATTAGATTGAAAGCATAGAAGACGGAACTGCATGGATTCTTCTCTACTTTTAGCTACTAGCACCTTTCTGTTTAAAAATTGTCCTTTCCACCCACAAACATATAACACTAGCAAATACATTAATAAAAGCCAAATAGCAGAGAAAATAAGGACAAACAGAAAAGGAAAAGTGATGGGCATTGCATTTCAAGCAATGGATTACAAATATTTGGAAACAGTAATACAGGTTGAAGAAATTGAGAGAGCGAATATGCATTAATTTATATGACATGGGAATATGCAACATTTATTGTTTACTTGTTTTGTTGGTTTAACATGTACGGTATACTGCTGCTACGTTTCTAGATAGAAACATACAGCTGATTGTATCTTGATGAGATCTATCTATCTATCTATCTCAGTGCTAATATATTATTTTGAAGAGCAATTGGAGGCATTATGCAGCCACGAAATGGGCCATTACTCAATATTGAAGGTCATTTTCAAAAGTCAGCCTCTAAATCTAATCACTTTTAGTGCTGGAATCAGAATAATAGGTAGGTGGTATGCGTTGTGAATGAAAAATAAAGTTTCCACCACCACTTCTGACATGAAGTAAGGATGGATGGATGGCGGGCGATGCTACCACAAAATGTCAAAAACAAACTAATTACATTCGACTGCTAAACCGTCCGTCCCTAGTCTTAATACTATTTTGGGAAAAATAGCCAATTTAATTAAGAAATGATGACGTATTAGTATTGGATATATAAAGAAACATGTGTATTGAGAACCAAATCAAATATACTAAAAATAAAAGAGAGGAGGACTTTCAAATGTATATAACAAAAGAAATTAAGAAGTCTTAATTTAGACTTTTTCTAAGAACAATGTAGCTAGCTAGGTGGGTAGGTAGGAGAAGTCTTAATTTATGGAGTAATTATTTTTGTAGGACAGTATGTATGGAGATATATAGTAACATAGATTCAAAAGATATGGATCAAAACCATAGATAGATAATCAGCAGATATATGGAGTTAGTGAGCTTATATATATATATATATATATATATAATAAGCAAGAAATTAAAATTAATTAAAGCAATTATCTCTGATATATCAGTTGGTAGATATACTTACTACGGTATCTTCAAATTCAATATATAGCTTAGCTTAGCTTAGCTAGGAGGTTACCAAAGAAGCTCAGTTAACTTGAATCTAACCTACCTTCGATATGATGATCAGATCTCCTAACTTAATCTGCAACTCAAAATGCAAACCTAAAAGCTGCAAGAACAGCTAGCAGAGGCAGCCAGCCATATATATTCACAACCTCCGCCATTAAATTTACAAGCCAAGTACAGGTCAGAGTGTGTATATATATATATATGTAGTTTCAGCATCAACTTATTGTACATATATATATATATATATATATATATAATTATATAGTATGAATGAATGAATGAATGAGATAGAAAAAGATGAGAGAAAAAGAGCTGGTGATTTGAAGGAAGGAAGGAAGGGGCCCGACTTGAGTTTTCGGTTTACCCTTCTCTCTCTATTAATTGCATCTGCGGATCCGCCCCCAAGGCTAAGGCCCATACAAAGAAACAAAAGTTGAGAAGCACAGCACAGCCTCTCGACACGTATCTGCCAGGTGTCTTCACCAGAAGCGCTTTGCCTCTCCCTTCTGCTCTCTTACGTTAACGCGTGTCCAACCAGGATAACTTGCATTTATTTATGCCCTTATTTATACCTCCAAACCTCTACTCACACCCACGAGAATACTAGTAGTAGTTTTTTTGGTACAAGATTGAAATTTGGATGTTATGATTTTTAAAATCCCCCCATTAAATTTGAAGATTTTAGATGACAAAATTTATTTAAAGTAATAATTACCAAAATAAGATTCTTCTTTTCAGATCTTGGGAGCCTTCTTCTTTTACAGCAAAATTGTATGATTTGAGATTTGTTAATAATAATAATAATTGAAAACTATTTTTGAATAATTAAAATATACAAAACATGATAATAAATTATTTTCTCCTTTCAAACGAGAGATATATTTTGAAGTCGATTTATAAAATCTATACAAATTTATTTAATTATAATACAAATAACCATTTCAAAGACATTGAAAATATTATGTCATTTTAATTTATTGGATTCAATTTACATGTTCAAGTTATATTATAACAATGGGTAAAATATATTTTAAGGGTAATTAATTTTGGGTTCTACTCGAATTGCTAAGAAACGAGTACGATCATCATACTGTTAGTCTGTTATTTTGGAAAACAGGAGCATTATTTTCACATGTTCCCCTCTTTCTTACACAAATCTTATAAAGTTTTTATACCTATTAAAGGAACCCTGAGAGAAGATGATGACATAATAAGCCATCACATCAATTTCTCAATCCAGAACTGAAACAAATCACTCTTTTTCTCAATTCTTTAAAATGTTTGGAGCGGAGCGTGTTGAGTGAATTCCATAAAACTACTTCCAACTTATTAATCTTTTAGATAAGGAAGTGATCCAAACTTATTGGACGATGATAAATTGACATAAGATCGTACAATTTCACTGAGCTATGATATGAATGCAGGCCCATATATTAGTCTGGTGGTTCTGACACCTACCGTTTGCTGAACTGAGTTTTACCACGACAGGCCCATACATAAAAAATACAAAGCAGCTATAATTTTTCCAATTAAATTACTGAATTTAATATATTGGCCGGAATATAGCAGGATCAAGAAAAAAAGAAAGGAAAATAGATTGACATCGTTCAGTGAAAGAACTTAATTCATGTTATCCCACAAGATTTCTTCTTTTCGGGCATAATAAATTTCAGCAATATAAAAAACAACTCATATATAAGAATAAAGTATGCCAAAAGAGTCATATTACAATAGATTTTAACTTACAAATGAGAAAAGAAATCAATAAGAAGTTATTCTACGTATCAGATTTACCAGAACTTTTTCCAAAACCCCTACACTGAGCAAACAAAACATGGCAAGTGCAGACATACTTACCTACTAGCATTGCTTTTCGTCTATGGAGTGATGTTCTCCCCACTCAAAAGTGTCTTGATAATTGCATTGCCCATGCCATCTGCAAACGGAAACATGTGGCCAGCCCCTGCCAGTTCATGATAGTGAATCCAGCGGAGCCTGCGGGCAATGTACCGTTGCAACGTAACAGGCACAATCCCATCTTCATCACCATGCCATAAGTGGACAGATCCTTCATTGTTAGGAAATGGATTTTTCAGATCCATAGGATCAAATTCCCAGGTCCCAAAACCAATCATTAGGTCACGGTGGACGGATTCGTATTCTCCTTGCTGTCTTACCTGTGCCTGGGGAACACAAAAATGTAATATTAATATAAAGAAGGGAAAACCTATTGTTAAAATAGAAAGAACAGCATTTCTAAAACAAAGTTACGAACATTTTGCAGGTTAAATTTTGTTTACAGCACATTTCAATTTTCTCACACCAATGTCATTCAGCCTTTAATCAGATAAAGAAGTTCAATAAATCATCAACTATGGGAATGGTCAAGGTCCCTGGCTTCCAAAGCTAATGAAAGCATCTAAGGTTCTCTACAACTAAATGAAGCCAATGAAAGTGTCATCAAGAAATCCACCAATTTCAGGAATGTTTCACAGCAGAATTAAACAGGATAACAAACAAAACAAGTTTGGAAAGCAGCAGGGGAAGATGTGATCTTTCAGTCTAAAAGGTCTCTACACTTTCTACAAACCTTGTGCAGTTCCTATCACGCATGTAAAATAAACAATTGAGAAAACTCGGCTTCGATTAAATGCTTGAAACTAAACGAACCCTTTGAAAACTTAAGCTAGAGTCTACCATTTATCTGCCCACCATGTTTTGCAGCTGTAGAAAGAATATTTTGGAAAACATCCAGATGGCAACAGAATTACCGCAATGCTATATAGCAAACTACTTTGACCAATTTAAGAGTCAACACCAACTGCTCACAAATGATAAGTAACAAGTAACCAGCAGTGCACTGAAGGTATCACAAAACAGGTATGAACGATGTCACTATATGGGTGGATGGACAACAGATGATGCCAGCATAATCCATCTCTTAATTACCCGGTAATTACTAAAAGATGCCAAATCAGATCAAATGGTAATCCATAACATCTTTGACTCCGCACTCAATTCTTTCAGTTTATTCCAATTTTAACCAACAAGTTACTTGCAAATTACCTTACCAATTTTAACCAATTTCAGTGTGTTCTATTGTTGGTTTATATCTTTTGTGATTTTAATAATGATAATATATTTGGGAATCTATTTGGGAATGTTGGTTTATATCTTTTGTGATTTTAATGTTGACAATATTATTGGGCTTGTATTTTATTTTAATTGCTTGAGCTGTTTAAAATTGATTTGATTTTATGTAACTACTTATAATTACTTGGGTTGGTTTATATATATTATAAAGTAAATTTTTGGTTGGCTTAAGTTTGTTAAATGTGTTATTTGATTAAGAGTCCTTGTAAATGGAACTATATTGACTGAGCATATTTGGACTCCTTCTCTCCTTGTTTTTAGCTATCTTTAATTGACTTGAATTTCAAATATTTTTATCTACTACCTCCGTCCCATAATAAATGATTTTTTAGGCTTAATATTTTTTTTTCAAAATAAGTGATGTGCTAGAACTCTAATACAATTTTTACAATTTTTACAATTTTTTCTCATATATGCCCTTATGCAGTCAATGGTATGTATTGCATCTTGCAATCACTACAATTAAATGACACTCATTAACTCTTCAACTTCAAAGAAAATATATTAAGGGTATTTTTATCATTTTAGCTTGTGTATTGGTATGTGTGATTTAAACTAAAAAATCACTTATTATAGGACGGAGGTAGTAATAGTTATCTATTAGTTACTGAAATACTATTTTTATTCCAAATGTGATTTGAGATTTGGTGCTAACTTCTTCTTATATATCCGTTGGTCTATATCTGATACTAAAAAAAATATATAGGTTAAGGATATATTGCTAATAAAAAGATATAGTTGTTAGCTTTGCATGTATGTATATATATATATCTTCTTCTTGAAAAAACAGGTACACAAAAAAAAAGAAACTTGAAGCTAATATTAGTTCAGTACTGTTGAAGATATATATGAAAAAGTCCAAAGCCTACCAAAGCTATTTTCAGCTATATATTGTATTGATTATTATTTCTTCTTAGCTGAAAATTAAGAGCTCATTGTATTCAAAATTCTTTGTAAATCTGAGTTCCAGTCCTGTTGAGCGTGGTCTATCTAGCCGTAGATAGGGTCTGTTCATAGAGAGCTTTCAAAGTTGCAGAGGTGCAAAGGTCTTAGTGGTGAGAAAGGTTGCAGTGGTGCAAAGGGGTCAGAGGTGTCCATCGTAGTGGAAAGCTTTATTTGAACAGAAAGTTCTTTTTATTGTATTTAATTGTGTATTAAGTTTAATAAAAAGAGTCTCCAATACTAGTTGGTATTGGACGTGGATTAGGCGACTAGACTAGAGGATAGGGTCTGAACCACTTAAAAATCTTAGTGTGATTTACTGTTCTTTTGTTTCTGTTTTAAGCTTTAATATTCTGCAGATTTTGGTTTAAGTCGGAAAATTTTATACTAATACGGACAGGTATTAACTGTCCGTTTATAACTGACGAAGAACATAACTAATACGGACAGGGTTAGACCGTCCGATTATAGCTTGCTATAGTAAACTTTAAAAATTTGCAACTGTAGATCACTTCTGAATATTTACACCTATTCATCCTCCCTCTAGATGTGCTTAATTACAGAATTTCATTTAGTATCAAAGCAAAGCTCTACTAATATTGATCTTTGCAGGTCGTAGGGAAAGATCCTATGACACCTCAATTTTCAAGAATGTCAATCCACAAGCCGGCCACCTTTGTTGCTCGGAAGTGAAAACTTCAACTTTTGAAAGTTTAGAATGATGATCTATCACAAACGAGACCCATGGGAATGGTGGGTTGTTGAAAATGACTGTCATTCCAAGACATGATGATGAAAAACCTAAGACTCTCATGGAAATGGATTCAAATGAATCGTACATGGTATCATACGACTTCAAAGCCATGAACACGCTGTTAAGTGGGATGATTCAAGCTGAAATTGACAAAGTTTCTGCATGCACCACTGCTAAAGAAATATGGGATACAATCATCATGAGCCATGAGGGAACTACTAAAGTAAAAGAAGTCAAATTAAGTATGCTAATGCAAGAATATGAGCTTTTCAGGTTAGAGAAGAATGAATCCATCAAAGAAGCTCAAGCTAGATTCCTCACTCTTATGAACTCTCTAAGTATGCTTAGCCGGAAAATTGATCAAAGGGAGATAAATAGAAAGATACTTAGAGTCATGCCCAAACGGTTCGCACCAAAAGTTACAACTCTTCAAGATTCAACAACAATTAGTACAATGGAAACTCACTTTATTTGGAGAACTTGAAGAATTTGAAAATCAGTTAAGAAGGTATGATAAAGAGGATGAAGCACCAATAAAGAAAACATTGACACTTCAAGTCGTGAGCAACAATGAAAGTGATCACGAAGATTTTGATGAATAAATTGAAATACTCTCAAGAAAACTCAAGAGACTACTTCAAAGGAAAAAACAAAGGAAAAATCAAAAAGGTAGCTCAACTCCAGTGAGTAAGTCTGAAACGAAACAAGAAGATGAAACTGCTCAATTGTGTTTCACTGGATTATGCAATCAAGAATCATCTGAGGTAAACTCTGAACTTGGTGATATTACTATTTCTGATTATATAGTTTTAAAGAATGAAAATATTCGTATTAAAGAGAAAAATGCTCATTTAAAAAATTGGATAAATGATTTAATGAAAGAGGTAGAAACATTAATTGAAGAAAAATAAGAAATAGTTAAAGATTGCTCATCAAGTGAAGTATCTAAATTAAATGCTAAAATTGATTATCTTAATAACTATAATAAAATTCTAAATAATCGTGCAAACAAATTAAATGAAGAATTTAATGATCTTAAAAAGGAAAATAATGCTTTAAAAGAAAGTTAAAAATGAGATACTTGTATTGATGTTTTTAATGATGAAAAAATATTAAATATGCAAAATAATAATGAAGAAATAATTTCATTGAAAAAAGATCTTGCAAAATTTGTTCAAGGGGAAGAGAATTTAAATATAATGTTAGGTGCACAAAGGTCTAGTATTGATAAACAAGGAATTGGGTATAATCCTGTTAAAAATGTGAAAAATAGAACAAATGATAATATTAAAATGATTAATAGTAAACCAAGGTTTAAGCCACTTTATTGTTCACCGTTTGTTACTTGCAAAAAATGTGATTTTAAAGGTCATTTTGATTCTAATTGTAATAAAATTAGAATAAAACAAATTTGGGTAAAAAAATATGATTTAAATGCTACTAACTCAAAAGGACCCAAAAAGATTTGGGTACCAAAAAGGTAGAGACTATTTGTTCATTTTGTAGATGTCTCAAGGTCAAAAAGTAGACGAATAATAGTTATCTATAAATTATTTGGCGGAATCTGTAAGTACCTCATATTATTTTTTAAATAATGTTTTAATTATATATATATATTTTCTAACACAAGGTTTCATAATATTATTTATTTTAAAGTTTTTATTGTGCTAAATGTTCCATATTTAATACACATGACAATCATGATGAGGAATCCGTACTTGTATTTTTTTTAATGAACTTAACCATGATCTGTCAAAGGAAGAGAATGAGGATTCTGCAGGAAATAGCAATTTTAGTCGTAGAAACCAAATTGCTAAATCCGGACAGCCTAAGCCGTCCGAATTAGAAGGAAAGACAGCTGAAATCAGACAGCCTAAGCCATCCGAATCAGAAGGAAAGACAGCTGAAATCAGAGAGCCTGACCCACCCGTTTCAGTAGAAAATTCATACATGCAGACATCGAAAAACAGACAGCCAGACCCGTCCGATTTAGAAGAAAAATCATATGAACACTCAGATGCAGAATTTGATATATCACAATTTGAATCTAACGAACAGATGACTACTGCCAAGCTTCCTAGATCATGTCGAACTGTGGGAAATCATCCCCAAAATTTGATTATAGGTGACCTCCACTTTGGATTATCAAAAGAAGTGTTTTTTAAGAGATTTGATTATGAAAATCCAAAATCGAAAACTTCAGAGTACATCTAACAAACTTACTATTAGTAACAACAATGTTGATATATAGGTAACAAATCACAAAGGAATGATCGTATTGTTTACTTGCTATATGTGATTTTATTATAAACTTGCTCCAATGATATTCTTTATCTTTGAACTTATTCTTTTAATATTGACAACCGAGGCGAGATAACTATTTAGTTAAATTGATATGAATTAATTTTTGTTGATAACAAAGAGGAGATATTTGGGATGATTATGTTTTAATTAACTTGTGCTTAATGATTTCTTTTTGATAATGACAAAGGGGGAGAGATATTTGGTATTTGAATTAGTATTCATGTTGGTAGTGAGATACTATATGCAAAATGATGGTTATTTGGATCAAGTCATTTTTTGCTTTTTAATATGCATAAATTTAGGGGGAGCCTTATAGATAGGGGGAGCATATAAATTCAAAAGATGATATATTGTCATCATCAAAAAGGGGGAGAATATTGGTTTATATCTTTTGTGATTTTAATAATGACAATATATTTGAAAATCTATTTGGGAATGTTGGTTTATATCTTTTGTGATTTTAATGTTGACAATATTATTGGGCTTGTATTTTATTTTAATTGCTTGGGCTATTTAAAATTGATTTGATTTTATGTAACTACTTAATTACTTGGGTTGGTTTATATATATTATAAAGGAAATTCTTGGTTGGCTTAAGTTTGTTAAATGTGTTATTTAATTAAGAGTCCTTGTAAATGGAACTATATTGACTGAGCATATTTGAACTCCTTCTCTCCTTGTTTTTAGCTATCTTTAATTGACTTGGATTTCAAATCTTTTTATCTAATAGTTATCTATTAGTTGCTGAAATACTATTTCTATTCCAAATGTGATTTGAGATTTGGTGCTAACTTCTTCTTATATATCCGTTGGTCTATATCTGATACTAAAAAAGATATATTGGTTAAGGATATATTGCTAATAAAAAGATATAGTTGTTAGCTTTGCATGTATATATATATCTTCTTGTTGAAAAAACAGGTACACAAAAAAAAAAGACTTGAAGCTAATATTAGTTCAGTACTGTTGAAGATATAACTAAAAAAGTCCAAAGCCTACTAAAGCTATTTTCAGCTATATATTGTATTGATTATTATTTCTTCTTAGCTGCAAATTAAGAGCTCATTGTATTCAAAATTCTTTGTAAATCTGAGTTCAAGTCCTGTTGGGCTTGGTCTATCTAGCCGTAGGTCTGTTCATAGAGAGCTTTCAAGGTTGCAGAGGTTCAAAGGTCTCAGTGGTGAGAAAGGTTACAGTAGTGCGAAGTAGGTAGAGGTATCCATCGTAGTGGAAAGCTATATTATTTGAACAGGGAGTTCTTTTTATTATATTTAATTGTGTATTAAGTTTAATAAAAAGAGTCTCCAATACTAGTTGGTATTGGACGTGAATTAGACTACTAGACTAGAGGATAAGGGTTGAACCACGTAAAAATCTTAGTGTGATTTACTGTTCTTTTGTTTCTGTTTTAAGCTTTAATATCCTGTAAATTTTGGTTTAAGTCGGAAAATTTTATACTAATACGGACAGATATTAACTGTCCGTTTATAACAGACGAAGAACATAACTAATACGGACAGGGTTAGACCGTCCGATTATAGCCTACTATAGTAAACTTTAAAAATTGGTCACTGTAGATCACATCTGAGTATTTACACCTATTCACCCCCCCTCTAGGTGTGCTTAATTACAAAATTTCATCTATGTCTGGTGTGTATATGAGAGTCCACAAGCAAATGTGTGCTTTCTATAACATGTCCCATCCTCCTCTCTCCTTATATCTATACCACTAGTCCCTGGTAATAGAAGTGGCTAGTAAATGGTATTGTAGCCTGTTATAGCAATTTTCATGACCACTGCAACTCTTATTAAGATAAGCATTGTTGTTGCTGCTGCTACATGGACAAGCAGTGCCACATAAGCAGATTATCATTCAGTGCAAGATGATATGATTCACTGATTACTTGAGAAATTTTTAGAACCATCAGCTGTGTGAATACAATTGTTTATTATACTAGGGAAACCACTCAATTCCAAGATGACAGTTACTCCTTTAGTCATACATGAAGCTTCTCTCTCATATTAATTAGCAAACTGTTCCATTTTAAGCTCGCAATCTCAAATGAAAAATCATCGCCTTATCAGCCAAAGCTCTTGCCATCACAAATCTCTTCTGTTGAACTCCTTGCAGGCATTAAGTCAGGAGCTGGCCACAAAATTTGTAAGATAAGCATTGCAAGGAATCTTCCTATATCTGCAATCTGTGTGCAGTCCGATAAGTTTTTCTAATAATACGCTCTAATAAACTCCTCCAGACAGGTATTCTCAAGTTCAAGGAGTCCTACACAACAATTTGCACCTCAAACAGATTGGAACTTACATGCAATAGGTTTTCAATTCGCACATGGCCAAATGTAAAAGTAGATGTTGAGAATTGGAAAAACTTAAAAAACAAAGTAGTATAAAGTTCGGAACTTCTTAGTATATATGCATATGCCTTATTTGAAACATAGTCATGGGATGGGATTTTGTTCATAATATATCTCCCAGAGTTCAATTAAGAAACTTGGAACCCGAAAATAATAAGAAACAGATACTTTCAAGAATGAAGTATAGAGGGATAGATGCGGTGTCAAATAAAATAATTGGTAAAAATCATGATGCCAAAACAAGACACTATATGTTATATGCGTAATTAACTTAGAATGAAAAAAAAATAGAGAGATGCAGAAAGATCGCCAGAATAAATACCTCATACTCTTTTCTCTTAGTTGTAGAAAACTTAGGCACGAGTTCCAAGTCCTGGCGAGAAAGAATAGAAGGGCTCTGACCTATTAAATTAAAAGAAGGAAACCATTTTTGGGTGTTCCACCAATAGGTAAGCCACGGGATGTAGTGAGTAACACGCAGTGCCCACTTGTCTTCAGGAAACTGCTGGTAGTATGCTTCATTAGATAAGTTTGAGGGCAAACTAGGCCACCAGTAATTAACAACTGGAGCTATAAGAGTTGCTCCTGCTAACCTGTTTCCATTACAAAAATCCCGATTCAGACGGAAGGAGTAAGAAGAATAATATAAAAAATGACAGGATTGAACCCTAATAAAAGACTGCCAATCTTAACAACCTTCATATATGCCTTCTATTTCCCTCCATTCATATAAGACGGCCAGTTCATACGAAAGGATAGAAGATATATTGCTAATAAAAGAGGCAATCTTACAGCCTTTCTACAAGCAATATATTCCCTCTTTCATGCATATAAGAGGGCTGGATCATACCTGTGCGGGATGTACTTGAGACAGGACCAAATTAGTTGTCCACCCAAGGAAAATCCAACTACATAAAATTTTGATCCTAGTCCCAGCTGATCAGCAAGCTCCTCTATATCAAATGGCAAACTCTTCACTGTTTGATTGGGATTAGGATCACTCTCTCCATAACCAGGTCGATCAAATGAAACAATGTAGATCCCCAAGTCTTCAATAACATCCTGTCAGATAAAGAAACCGTAAATTCAAGTAATTCTAACTTCAAATTATTTGAACTAAGAACATGAAAACCTTAGAAGCTATGAAATCAATCAAATATCAGTACCGGAGAAAGGGTTGTGGCAGCAACAGCATCATGTCTGCAAGAATCAAACCCATGGACATACACTATTTTATACTTCGCAGTATCTTTTGGAACACCATACTCATTGTAGGCCAAATGTCTACCATCAGTAAGTTTAATTCTAGATGCTGTAACAGGGGGACCATCTAGAGAGCCACATGTCTTGGGTGGAGGTGGTTGATTTACCTGATAACCCCATGCCGAAAATCCCACAATGCAGACTAGTAGTAATTTTATAAACCACCCTGAAATATTTTGTGTTAATTCAATACGTCAAGTCACGAAACTTTCAATTGAATTTCAGAATAAACATATTTGAAATCATAATTATGATGGATTATCAGTGGAAACATAAACCTTATTTTATAACTAACAAATATGTAGAACCCCATAAATGAAGTATATATACTAAGTGTCAATTTGATGATCATCTGTCCATTCATTTGAATCTTTTCCAGTTTTCCTAGTCAAATTGTGAAATCCTAAAATTCAATATTGATGTGAATTTATGTGATTTTAATAAAACAATAGTTAAGTGTAAACTACTTGAGAAATATTACCAATGACAAAATTGCTATATCGAAATTTAAAATAATTCGTCACAATTTAAATTTTAGAATTTCCCAAGTTAACTAGGATCAACTTTAAAAGGGACTTTTTTTCGTGTGGATCAGAGGGAGTATTTATCAACTATTACTGCTTTACAGCAAAATCAAATCAGTTGCACAATCTGTACAGTATAATGGATAACAAGCCTTGTTAATTTGTGACAGTTAAAAGCAATTTTACTTGATTTACTTATCAGAAAGGAATAATTATACCAGACTAAATATCAGATCATCAAGGATTAACTCTAAATTACAAGTGACAAAAATCGGATTACAAACATTGAGTTTTTTGCTATTAAAAATGGCATGAAGCACCAAACTGCCCATTTGCTCAAAGTTGTTTCATCAATCAACAATTTTTTCATAATTCTCTAGACAAAATTGAACACGAACATATTCAAACAATTGGGCTCAACATACATAAAACTTTTCTAAATAATTAACTAAATTACTTCTTTTAGAATTTTGGAATAAGTCAACAGTATACATATACTAAAATAAATACAGAAGCATAGGCTATACTCCAATCAGATGATATTAAAGAATGGAGAAACCCCACCAGAAGGAAGTTGAATTGGACCCTTCTTTTGGGTTTTTCTGGTATGAGCCCTAGCAGATGCCGCTGAAATTTTCTTGTTAACTCCTGCCGCCATTTTCTTTCAAGAAAAAAGAAACCCAACTATCACAATTTACAACAACCAGCTCTCCTCTAACACACCTACCAGGGATATAAATCGAAATCAAGATTCACATAGGATAGGGAGAATAGATCTGGAATTTTAAAACGAGATTGACCTGGCTGCATGTGGGTAAAGAATATACATATATTTTGAGGTATACTTGGGACTGCGGGCTGCGGCTCACAGTTTGACACTACGACTTTTAAAGGATTTATTAAGGACTTGTTGATTAAAAAAATTATCTCAAATTGTGAATACAAATTACATGTACAAATTCGAATATTTTGCTAAAAAGTGCCAATCCACTTTATTTATCTATACACATAGTTGTTGTTTGTTTATATCTGATTGCTTCTTAATAGACTGCCTCTTATTCGCTAAGAGGCATGATGCTGTTTGTTTTGTTTTTTGTTACCTCTGAATGCCTCTTAATCGATAAGACAGAAAATGAAATCTTAATAATTAAGAGGTACCTCTTAATGAAATTTTTTTGATAATTTTTTTTATATAAATATATTCAACAATATTATGCACTCATTTTTATTAAATTGAATATTTAAAATTATTAAAAAAAAATTACCCTTTAAAATGGTAAAATAGTGTCATTAAGAGACAACTTATTTTTTTGTTATCAAACAATTTTTTAGATTCAGACCTCATAACCATTCAGATGATCTAATTTATTAAGACATCAAAATCATTCAGATCTTAATTCTCAGATTTATCAAACACAACCTTAATCGTCTTATATATGAATTATGGGATTTGCATCCCTCCACCACACCTTCCTTCCGATCTCATTAATACATCATATTTTTATTTTTATAATTATAAATTGTATAATTGAAATCGAAATGGTCACTAATCTTGTAATAATATAATAATAAAATAAAATCTAATTTAAATTTGAACAAAAAAACACAAGTACGATTTAGATTCATTCTAATTGATTTGGGTGGAAAAGCTCAAGGACAGTTTAGATTACTTTTAATTTTTAGATTGTTGAAACGGAGGGAGGGAGGCACGGAGAGAGATAATTTCGTTAAGTCGTGCCTTCAGGCACGTGAAATTACTAATTTATTATATTAAATAACATAATTATTTTTAAAATAAAAATAATCGACACTTTTTTACATCAACGTATCAATATGTAATTTTTTTATCAGAATATCAATTGATGATTTTTTTTAGACTTTTAACTATAAAAATATTTTTTATAATTCTTATTTTTTGTAATATTGATATTAATATAATCAAGTATCTATTAACATATTTTAATCATTATTAACAAAATTATTAAAATCAAATAATTGGTGTATTGAATGAAATTGAAAAAAATGTATAATAGAGGAAAGTCAAATCTTGAATTGTGTATTGCAATAGTATTTTAACGAATGACAATTGTGAAATATATTTCAATACACAAAATCAAATTAGAGTATTAGGTCTGGTTCATGATATTACATCTTTCTTTAAAAGAATTATCTATCATATATATTTACATAGCTGATAACAATATAATTAATACATAAAAACCTAATATATGTCGTTATGCTATTGCATATTTTAGTGTGGTTTCTGACTTTCAATCCTGACCCTTGATCTAGCAGGTAGATTAATAGCTTTTCAATAAAGTTAATAAGTAGGTAAAATATGTTAAGTTAATTTAATTAGACCACTAACCGGTTAGAGTTTGTATTCCATTTTTGTTTATTCTAATAGCATTCACAATAATTTTCTCAATTAACTCTTTATCCCTAATTTTGAAAAATATATCAATAAATCATTATCCAATAATTTTCTTATCCTTATTTAACTCTCTATTTTAATCCATATATAGGATTTTACTCTCCAGTGTTAGATAGTCAAATAATTGTTCCATATATATGCAAAATGACATTTCACTAAACAGTGAATTTGTATTTCATTTTATTGCAGGACTATTTTTCTCTTTTAGTTTTTTTTTGTAAGACCCCAACTTTTATAAATAAAGATGAATTTTCTATAAATATCATTTTTGAATATTATGGAGTTAATTTGATATAATGTTATAGTCGTGGGTAATATTTATAAATTTTGTAAAGTACGCAAGTTGTTATATAATATTCGATTGGTCGGAGAATATTCATTTTAATAGGGAATATTCGTACAACGACACAATCATTGGTGGACCCCACAACGGAATTATTGTCGGATTGAGAAAACGACAAAAATATTTTATTAAAAATAACGGCAGAAATTTTACCATTGTTACTGTTGAACTACTCGGTAGTAAAAGTACAGTAATATGTGTGGTTGCATAGTAGCACACGGTATTGATTATTAATGTTTATGTGAGAAGTCAATCAGTTTGATTCAATTATTGTCAGTTAATAATATGAATTATTTAGCGATAATGACGTTTTGTTTTATTCGTATTATTAACGTAATAAAACAGAAACATCTTTTTATATAAAACAGAATACTTTATTAAAGTTATTCTATAAATAGAATATATTATATTTTATTTAAAAGATTTTTCTTTAGGTATGGACCGTCAGATTAAAGTAATCAATCTGGACCGTTCATGGATTAGTTACTATGCATTCTATTTTTCTATAAATAGCAGCTCATTCTTTCATTATTTCTTACGAATTCACTAAACTCTAGAGAGAGAAACTATAGAGAGAAACTATAGAGAGAGAGAGAATAAAGGTATTCTGCTACTTAACTACTTCCTTATTTCAGCTCGTCTTTAAAACGGTAAGGGGTGTTATTCTTTCTTATTCATGAAGAGAACTGTTGTTACTCCATTTCTTATTATTCTGTTGGAATAACCTGTATACGTGGTCTACCCTATACTTGGTGACATTCTTCTATTATTCTGTTGGAACATCCTGTCTGTGTGTTTTACACCGGACCTGGTTCCGTTTTTATTATTATTCTGTTGGAACATCCTGTCTGTGTGTTTTACACCGGACCTGGTTCCGTCTTGTTATTATTCTGTTGGAACATCCTGTCTGTGTGTTTTACATCGGACCTGGTTCCATTATTTATTATTCTGTCGGAATATCCTGTCTGTGCGTTTACGCCGGACCTGGTTCCATTATTTATTATTCTGTCGGAATATCCTGTCTGTGCGTTTACGCCGGACCTGGTTCCATTATTTATTATTCTGTTGGAATAATCTGTCTGTGCGGTCTATCGCATGCATGGTGATTTCTTTTGTTATTCCATTCTTTATTGTACTCAGTTGCTTAAGTTTTGACTTCTATACTCCATGAAATTTGTGGAATATCCTTGATAATTGCGGTTCATCCAGTATCTTTTCATGAAAATATTCTTCTAAGTATTCTTGAATTTTACTCCACAAAGCAATATCATGTTGACAATTTGGACGTTGTTAATTATTGGATAAATTAATTCTTGAACTTGTTTTATTGAATTCTTATATCATTGTCATCATCCTCATGTTTATAAAATGTTGAAAGTCATCTGTGGCCTGTAGTGCATAGATGGACTTGGTATGATTATGACCAGGGATTATTCGGTATAATCATGACCGTAATGTTACAAATGATGTGGTAAAAGTCCTCATTGGCCCGTAGTGCGTTGATGGATAGTTGTTGGCATGATCATGACCATTAATGAATATACGAATATCCTTGGCCGTAGTGCAGGGGTGATTCGATGATGTGAATTATTTTATTAAGCTGAGTCTCAGCGATCACAGTGCTGGAAAATCTTTTAAATCATAAAAAATAGTAGAGTTTATTTTCTACTTGACTCTTTTAATGGATTGCTTGTTCCGCTGCAGTTAAACTTGATGTCTATTATATTTTATCAGTTTAACATTGTTGAAGGCTAATGATAATTTATTCTGCATTATCTTAGTCATAATAATATTTCTTACTGGGCTAGTTGAGCTCACACTTTCTTTCACTGTTCTCTTCAGGAAATGAGAACGTAGCTGGGGCAAGTCGGGGAACGGAGTTGTAAGACCCCAATTTTTTATAAATAAAGATGAATTTTCTATAAATATCATTTTTGAATATTATGGAGTTAATTTGATATAATGTTATAATTGTGGGTAATATTTATAAATTTTGTAAAGTAAGCAAGTTGTTATAAAAGATTCGTTTGGTCGGAGAATATTCTTTTTGTCGCGAAATATTCGTACGACGGCACAATCATTGGTGGACCCCACAACGGAATTATTGTCGGATTGAGAAAACGACAAAAATATTTTATTAAAAATAACGGCTGAAGTGTTACCGTTAAAACCGTTAAAACTGTTGAACTACTCGGTAGTAAAAGTACAGTAATACGCGTGGTTGCATAGTAGCACACGGTATTGATTATTGATGCTTACGTGAGAAGTCACTCAGCTATACTCAATTATTGCTATAGTAATTGCTGCATCATATCTCTTAAATTATTGTCATAGTATCGTCTGTATAATATGTTATATTATTAAATCAATAATTGAGACGTTGTGGTAAGTTTGGTTATTTTATGGGGGGCCATATGTCATCATCTAAGAGTCTCTTCGTCAATAGTATTTACCGTCGTCAATAGTAATTACCGTCGTTAATAGTAATTACCGTCGTCAATAGTATTTACCTTGGTCAATAGTAATTACCTTCGTCAATAGTATTTACCTTGGTCAATAGTAATTACCTTCGTCAATAGTATTTACCTTGGTCAATAGTAATTACTTTCGTCAATAGTAGTTGTCCCTTCAATATTACCAAGAGTCATTTGACCCTTCGTTAAGACCAAGAGTCATTTGACCCTTCGTTAAGACCAAGAGTCATTTGACCCTTCGTTAAGACCAAGAGCCACCCTCGGTTTTTCTATAAATAGAGGCCTAGGGCTTCATTATTTTTCACGAATTCATTCAAGCTATAGAGAGAGAAAGTATAGAGAGAATAAGAGAGAGAGAATAAAAGTATTCTGCTACATCACTTTTCCAATATTCAGTTCTTTTAAGGTAGGGAATATTATTTCTTTTATATTCATGAAGAGAACTTCTGTTATTCCATTTGTTATTATTCTGTTGGAATAACCAGTATACGCGGTCTACCCTATACTTGGTGACATTCTTCTATTATTCTGTTGGAACATCCTGTCTGTGTGTTTTACACCGGACCTGGTTCCGTCTATTATTCTGTTGGAACATCCTGTCTGTGTGTTTTACACCGGACCTGGTTCCGTTTATTATTCTGTTGGAACATCCTGTCTGTGTGTTTTACACCGGACCTGGTCCCGTTTTATTATTATTCTGTTGGAATATCCTGTCTGTGTGTTTTACACCGGACCTGGTTCCATTATTTATTATTCTGTCGGAATATCCTGTCTGTGCGTTTACGCCGGACCTGGTTCCATTATTTATTATTCTATTGGAATAACCTGTCTGTGCGGTCTATCGCATGCATGATGATTTCTTTTCTTATTCCATTCTTTATTGTACTCAGTTGGTTAAGTTTTGACTTCTATACTCCATGAAATTTGTGGAATATCCTTGATAGTTGCGTTTCATCCAGTATCTTTTCAAGAAAATATTCTTCTAAGCGTTCTTGAATTTTACTCCACAATGCAGTATCATGTTGACAATTTGGACGTTGTTAATTCCTGGATAAATTAATTCTTGAACTTGTTTTATTGAATTCTTATATCATTGTCATCATCCTCATGTTTATAAAATGTTGAAAGTCATCTGTGGCATGTAGTGCATAGATGGACTTGGTATGATTATGACCAGGGATTATTCGGTATAATCATGACCGTAATGTTGCAAATGATGTGGTAAAAGTCCTCATTGGCCCGTAGTGCATTGATGGACAGTTGTTGGCATGATCATGACCATTAATGAATACACGAATATCCTTGGCCGTAGTGCAGGGGTGATTCGATGATGTGCATTATTTTATTAAGCTGAGTCTCAGCGATCGCAGTGTTGAAAAACTTTTTAAATCATAAAATATAGTAGAGTTTATTTTCTACTTGACTCTCTTAATGGATTGCTTGTTCCGCTACAGTTAAACTTGATGTCTATTATATTTTATCAGTTTAACATTGTTGAAGGCTAATGATAATTTATTCTGCATTATCTTAGTCATAATATTTCTTACTGGGCTAGTTGAGCTCACCCTTTCTTTCACTGTTCTCTTCAGGAAATGAGAACGTAGCAGGGACAAGTCGGGGTACGGAGTGATGGTCCGAATGATAGTATTAGTTAGTAGTCCTCACTATTCTATGTAATTGTGACAACCCCAAAATAGGTCCATTCCATCCAACCTATTCTAAGTCGCCAAATACATGGTACAGAAAATAACTACAACTTTATTACAACAATTGTCGTGCAAAATACAACAACACATATGATGTGAGTTTGGATACAAATATATACCAAATATGGCTCATGTTCCAATCGTGGACATCACCTCACAATGACACCTTACATAAAGGTATAGTCAAAAACTGTTTTAGAAATTAGAATCTTTGGGAAGTGCTTAAGGAAACCTTCGTACATGGGAGGCCACGCGTCTAGGTTATGATAGATATCATATGGCCACAGAATTATCCTTGGTTGACCCAATAGACCCCAAAGAAAAACGAGAAGATTACTATCATATTCTTCCCAATGGTGTGTCTTCTCTTGACTTATCATTATCTCCACTGTCTCTAATTGAGAATTATACTTCAAACAAACACCAAGATTATATAGGTAGTGCCCATAGATATACTCAGCAAGTGGATGAGCACAACCCTGTCTTATGATGACACGAGGTTGTATGTCATTAGACATCTTGTATGATAGTGACAAAACACCCTTCCAACGTTGGGTTCGCCTCACCCTATTTTTTTCACCAAATATAACTACTAAATGATGACCACCGTTCTATTCCCTTGTTACCCCCGCTCGACCCAGCTACACTCTTATTACCATAGTTGCAGCGGAACGAGCAATCCATTAGAAGAGTCAAATAGACTATAAAGTCTATTATCTTCTTCATGTTAAAAATCCACCAACAATGTTTTATCCCTGTAACATTAATCAACAGTTCCTTTCCACAATTATATGAATAACTCATAATCATAATTGTAATTCTAAATTCCTCTTCGCATCCAGGACAAAGATAATTTTCATCACTTGTCTTTACCTGAAACATCAAAGATCATGGTTATACCAAATCACAGTTCCTGTTCATAATCATACTAATAATTTCATCTTTGCACTACGGACCAAAGATATTCATCAACAGACCATCTTTGCACTACAGGCCAAAGATATTCAACCACAGATCATCTTTGCACTACAGGCCAAAGATATTCATCAACAATTCATCTTTGCACTACAGGCCAAAGATATTCTTCAACAGTTCATATTTGCACTACATACCAAATATATTCATAAACAGTTCATATTTGCACTACATGCCAAATATATTAATATCTCAAAGAAATATATAATCATTTCAGAATTTATATAAACAATAATTATAACCATGTTGATCAATTCACCTTTGCACTTAAGCTTAAGATATTCAATTATAAATTCAATGGTCATGATCATACCAGTCACAATTCAACTTTGCACTACAGGCCAAAGAGAACCCTAGTCATGATCATACCAATAATCTACCCATCTTTACACTTCAGTGAAAGAGAATTTCAACATCAAGGTTATAAAAATGTTATATATGATAATAAAATCAATATAATCAATACATAGTTTTAATCTCAAGAGTAATATTCATAACTCAACTATAATTTGGTTAGAAAAAGAAACCAATTTTGTCGTGAATAGTAACTCGTGAATAGTAACTTATGAATAGTAACTCATAAATAGTAACCCCGACACAAAAAGGTAGAAATTCTACAATAAAATCTATACCAATATTTCGGTATAATGATATTGTAAGAATAACATTACTTAAATTTATAAACAATTTATTTTAATTGTTTACACTTTACTAATTAATGCATTTAATCATCATAAAATGCCAACTCTTACAATTTCATCATCAATAACCAAAACCCTCATCAAAAATCTGCATATACCTCATATATAGGATTCTCAAGCCATAAAATCTTATTTTCCAATTTTCTTACTTCACATAACATATTTAATTCATTTTCTCATAACTAGACTATTTTCATGAAAAATACCAAATCCGTTCCAAAAATATTTCTTTTCTGGAATTTAGCATAATATAGTCCCATATTGAACATATATTTTTCTCAGAATTTTTAAAAGTCATTTACTATTTTTCATATGGTCAAAACAGCCGAATATTTAGACATTTATCAAAAATTGTACTTTTGTCCAAAAATTCTAAAATTTACAGAGTATACTTCCATCTTATACATGTACTCCCAATAAAAATTTTATCAATTTTGGAGTTAACCACAAGAAATTATAAGCAGTTACTTTTAAAATAGTCTATTCTCATAAAATTCATAACTCTCAATCTATACATCCAAAAATCACCATTTTTGGACACAATCAATAAAACTCATCAAAATATCATTTCAAATTTTCCCAGAATTTTTGAAGTTCAGAAAAATTACGAAACTGAAAAACATAACAACCCTTAATATCCCTTACTATCCCTTACCTTAAAGAGCAGCACTTCAGATTGGATATCGGATATGACGCTGAAGGAAACTCGCACTGAGGAATAGCAACTCACCAAGTATCTAAATACTCACAAAATACACTCAATAATCTAGAGAGAGAAAGAGAGAAAGCTTATGCTTCTGGTGTGATTTTCAATTCTAACTTAGCCCTCTATTTATAGGAAAATTTTGGTAGGTTTGACCTGCAACCTGATGGCTTTACCTGCTACTATTCCCACCCACCACATTTGAAATATAATTCAGCACATTTCTTCACCAACCACAAGTGGGGCCCACCAATTCTAGAATTTTCCACCAAAAATAATTTATAACCTGATTTCCGAATCAGCCACCTCTTAAAATTCATAACAAATCATACGTTCATTTTTAACGGTTCAAAATTTATGGACATATACTCAACTAATATATGTATAACATATCCAAAAATTACAGCGATCCAACGGTCGGATTAAAAATTATAATCCCCGCAAAATATCTCAAAAATCCTGATTTTTAATACCTCCATTCCGACAAAAATACTGATAAAAACCTCAACATTAACTCCTTCATTTTTAACCACAAAAATATATCCCTCATTTATATCCACATAATATAAATATTTCCTTATCATATGAATCAATAATTAATTATTCACAAATAATATTACAGAATCACATTTATGACAACCAGGCCGTTCCCAGGAAAGAGGGGGCTTTCCAATAAGAATTTCTCCTTACTGGCGCGCAATTAGATGACCAAACCTCTCCTTAGACAGAACTTTCTAGACATTGACAATAATGTTATCTAATAATATTATTCAAATAATATGAATTATTGATCTGATAAAGGAAAATACTGTGCAGCAACAATTATTGAAACAACAATAATATAAAATATCAACGCAACAATTATTGAATCAATAAAATAAAATATTGAACAGTAACTACTGTAACAATTATTGAGTAGTGCCTTCTTACGTAAGAATCAATAATTTCAAAAATACTATGCAATACCGTGTGCTACTGTGCAATAACGCGTATTACTGTATTTTAACCACCGGGTATTCCAACAGTGTTAACGGTAACAACTACGCCGTTATTTGTAAAAACTCAAATTTGTCGTTTTCCTTCACCCGACAGTTATTCGTTATGGGGCCCACAAATAGCTGCGCCGTCGTACGAATATTCTCCGACAGAAAGAATATTCCACGACCAAACGAATATTCCCCGACAACAATGATTATTTTATAACCACTTGCTTATTTTGAAAAAAAATTCATATTTCACCCATAACTTTAAACTTTTATCAATTTAACCATTTACTGAATAGTAATTATAAGAAAATTGAATACTTTTATTTCATAAAATTCGGGGTCTTACAGTAATGGTGTGTTAATAAATGTAATGAGGACTCCTTTTGAGTATGAATACTCTCTAGAAGATAATATTTGTATTCAAACTCACAGTTTATGTTTTGTCGTATTGTACACGACAGTTGTATTATTAAGTTGTATTTGTATTCTGTACTATGTATCTGACGACCCAAGATGGGTGATGTATACCTAATTTTGGGGGCGTCACAGTTGGTATCAGAGCTTAGGGATATGATCCCTGGCTAAGATGTGAGAATAGAACTAGGAGGGGAGAGACGGGGAATTCCTTCGCTAGTATGACATACCTAAGTTTATTTCCATGGTATTTAATTGGTCGGTCATAATATAAGGATAATATATGACATATCAATTAATTTTTATTTTGTGGCAGTATCTGAAAATGGCATCTGAGAACGTTGAGAATAGCAATGGAGCACAGACGACTGTTGATTCACCACATATCAATAATCAGGATAATGTGCATCAGGAAGGTGTCAATCCTCATGCAAACAACAACACTGACCAAATGATGAATGATCAAATGTTCAGAGGTTTTATGCAATTCATGCAACAACAGGTGAAAGCGGCTCCTGTCCACAACGTAGGTGGAAATACTGGAAACTCTCTGGCGGTCACCGCTAAACAGTTTAAGGAGCTGGGACCACCGGAGTTTAAGGGAGAACCCAAACCACTTGTAGCTGAAACATGGATAAAGCAGATCACCAAGATATTTGATGTCTTGGGTTGCTCCGAGGAGCAAAAGGTTCCCTTTGCCGCCTTTATGTTGCGAGGAGAGGCAGATTACTGGTGGGAATCAATAAAGCGTACTCAACCTGCCGCACTGAAGATATCCTGGGAGAAGTTCCAAGAGCTGTTTAACGACAAATACTTTCTCGAGAGTATTCGTCACATGAAGGAGGTGGAGTTCATCAAATTGGAGCAGAATAATATGACCGTGTCGCAGTACGAGGCAAAATTTGCGGAGTTATCCCGGTTTGCGTCCCACCTGGTGGATAATGAAGAAAGAATGACGCGGATGTTTTTAAGAGGTTTGAAGCCGGAGATACGTCAACATCTTGTTTCTCATAAACTGTGTTTGTATTCAGATGTTGTAAATAGGGCTCAGTTGGTGGAGCGCGATAACGAGACAACGCAACCAAAAGAGAGCAGCCGGCAAAATGATAATACCAGTGAGAGCAGTCATCGAAGCGGTGACAACAAGCGTGGAGGGAATCAACAGGCCAGAAATGGTAACCACTTCGGTGGTAGTCAGGGCCAAAACAATAAGAATGGACATTTCAAGAAGAGGAGATTCAACAATGATGGAAAGACGTCAGCACCAGCACCTGTCGTTAAGGAAGGAGAACGACCACCTATCATATGTTACAAATGCGGAGGGGAGGGGCACATCAGTCCAAACTGCGCGATGCCGTCGAAAGCATGTTATAATTGTGGAAGAGAAGGTCATTTAGCCCGATTTTATCGTTTACCGAAGACAAATTCAGCTAGGATGGAGGCACCAAAAGCCGTCCCAGAAAAGTCAAAACTGGTTGTGCAAGGGAGAGCGTTTGTTGTGAACTCCCAGAGAGCAAGGAACCCAAATGAGGTCATCACGGGTAAGCTTATTATAAACTCTAAAGAAGTTTATACTTTATTTGATACCGGTTCAACCCATTCTTTTATTTCTCCTACTTGCGCTCATCGATTAAATTTGATTCCGGAGAAATTAGACTTTGACTTATCTGTGGAAACTCCGTTGGGAGAAACCTTCATTACCTCCACTGTTTATAAGTCTTGTTTGGTTCAAGTTGGTACCCACACATTACCTATCGATCTGATTTCATTAAAAATACTTGCATTTGACGTGATTCTAGGGATTGATTGGCTAACTACTCATTATGCAAAAATTGATTGTTTTCGTAAGGTTGTTAGTTATCATATTCCTAATCGACCTATTATGCGAATTCAAGCAACCAAACCATTAAAATCAATCGCTGTCATCTCAAGCCATAAAACTATTCGTTTATTGAAAAACGGATGTCAAGCTTTCTTAGCTCATGTCACAGATCTAAACAAAAATACGTCAGTTTTGAATGATATTTCTATTGTTAATAAATTCCCTGACGTATTCCCTGAAGAACTTCCTGGGCTACCCCCAGAGCGTGAAATTGAATTTTGTATCGATCTTGAACCCGGTACAAAACCCATTTCCAAAGCCCCATATCGAATGGCTCCTATTGAACTTCAGGAGTTAAAGATCCAACTGCAGGAATTGTTAGACATTGACTTTATTCGTCCTAGTACTTCTCCTTGGGGAGCTCCTGTTCTATTCGTGAAGAAGAAAGATGGAAGTATGCGACTTTGTATTGATTATCGGGAGTTGAATCATGTCACCATCAAAAACAGGTACCCATTACCACGTATTGATGACCTGTTTGACCAGTTGCAAGGAGCACAATTCTTTTCAAAGATCGATCTTCGTTCTGGATATCATCAGCTGAAGGTTAGAACTGAGGATATTCCAAAGACGGCTTTTAGAACTCGGTACGGGCATTATGAATTCCTAGTCATGTCCTTTGGATTGACTAATGCTCCTGCTGCCTTCATGGATATGATGAACCGGGTATTCAAGGAATATTTGGATCACTTTGTGGTCGTCTTTATTGATGACATCCTTATTTATTCCAAAAGCCGTGAAGATCATGAGCAACACTTGAGGCTGGTACTCCAAAAGCTTCGTGAATACAAGCTTTATGCCAAGTTGAAGAAATGCGAGTTCTGGCTGGAAGAGGTAGCATTCCTTGGGCACGTAGTATCAAGTCGCGGAATATCGGTTGACCCGGCAAAGATTGAAGCTATTCAAAGCTGGGAGCAACCTAAATCAGTGACCGAGGTACGTAGCTTTCTTGGTTTAGCTGGTTATTATCGGAGATTCGTGGAAGGATTTTCTCGAATCGCTACTCCATTAACTCAGCTGACTCGGAAAGATACAAAGTTTGGTTGGAGCGAAGAATGTGAGCAGAGTTTTCAAGAACTCAAGAGGAGACTCATTTCAGCACCTGTTCTAACAATACCATCTGGCTCGGAGGGATTTGTCATCTACAGTGATGCTTCGAGCAAAGGGTTGGGATGCGTTCTCATGCAACATGGAAAAGTCATAGCCTATGCATCAAGACAACTCAAGGAATATGAGAGGAATTATCCTATTCATGATCTAGAGTTGGCAGCTGTTGTCTTTGCACTTAAAATTTGGAGGCATTACTTGTATGGGGAGAAGGTGGAGATCTTTACGGATCATAAAAGTCTCAAATATTTCTTCACTCAAAAGGAACTCAACATGCGACAACGACGTTGGCTTGAACTGTTGAAAGATTATGATCATACCATTCAATATCATCCTGGAAAAGCGAACGTGGTAGCTGACGCATTGAGTAGAAGATCATATGCGGGTACAAGTGCAATATTAACAACGCAAAGGCCCATTTTGTGTGACTTGCAAAGGATGGAGATAGAGTTGAAGACTCCAGGGACCCATGTGATGATGGCGAATATACGAGTAGAACCGACTTTAATCGATAAAGTTAAAGCTGCTCAAGCTACAGACCTGGAGCTGGTGCGTATGAGGAAGAAAGTGCAAGAAGGTGTTATGCCGGAAGCAAGAATCGATGAGGAAGGAATACTTCGAGTCAACTCCAGACTTTGTGTTCCTAACAACCCTGATTTAAAGTATGAAATCATGATGGAGGCGCACAACACACCGTTTACAATCCATCCTGGAAGTACCAAAATGTATCATGATCTTCGTCATACATTTTGGTGGAGCAATATGAAGAGAGAGATAGCGTTGTTTATCTCAAGGTGTCTAACTTGTCAACGAGTCAAAGCGGAGCATCAAGTACCAAAAGGTCCATTGCAACCACTTGAAATTCCAGAATGGAAGTGGGAGCACATTACCATGGATTTCGTTACCGGTCTTCCTAGGGTTTCTCAAGGTATTGATGCGATTTGGGTCATTGTTGATAGATTGACCAAGTCTGCTCATTTCTTACCGATACGAGAAACTTATACACTTGAACGTCTTGCTCGTATGTACATAAACGAGATTGTAAGACTGCATGGTATGCCAGTATCCATAATTTCTGATCGAGACCCAAGATTCACTTCACGATTTTGGGTTAGTTTACAAAAAGCTATGGGCACGGAGTTACGATTTAGTTCAGCATATCATCCTCAGACGGACGGACAATCAGAGAGGACTATTCAAACTCTTGAAGATCTATTAAGACTCTGTGTCTTTGACTTCAAGGGAAGTTGGGACAAGTTCTTACCATTGGTGGAGTTTTCCTACAACAACAGTTATCAAGCAAGTATTGGCATGGCTCCATTCGAAGCATTGTATGGAAGAAAATGTCGTTCTCCAGTATGCTGGGATGAGGTGGGCGAAGCAACGTTGTTGGGACCGGAGTTGGTACGTATGACTACAGAAAAGATTCAAACGATCAGACAACGTATAAAAACCTCACAAGATCGACAAAAGAGTTATGCTGATCTTCATCGAAAGGATGTGGAATTTGATGTAGGAGATCATGTGTTCTTACGTGTTGCTCCATGGAAAGGAGTTACAAGATTTGGAAAGAGAGGAAAGCTAAATCCTCGATTCATCGGTCCATTTTTAATCCTCGATCGAGTAGGAACTGTGGCTTATAGACTCGCTTTACCGCCAAGTATGTCTCGTGTTCATAACGTTTTCCACATATCCATGTTACGCAAATATGTGGAAGACCCGAACCACATTATTGAGTTAGAACCGGACGAAATAGCGGAGGATTTGACGTATGAAGAAATTCCTGTTCAAATCTTGGATAAGAAGGAGCATATTCTACGCTCCAAGGTTATACCTCAAGTCAAAGTTTTGTAGAGAAACCACGATGTTGAGGAAATGACTTGGGAGTTAGAATCAGAAATGAAATCAAGGTATCCTTACCTCTTCGACATACCAGGTACGTAACCTAATTTCGAGGGCGAAATTTCATAAGAAGGGGAGGTTGTAAGACCCCAATTTTTTATAAATAAAGATGAATTTTCTATAAATATCATTTTTGAATATTATGGAGTTAATTTGATATAATGTTATAATTGTGGGTAATATTTATAAATTTTGCAAAGTAAGCAAGTTGTTATAAAAGATTCGTTTGGTCGGAGAATATTCTTTTTGTCGCAGAATATTCGTACGACGGCACAATCATTGGTGGACCCCACAACGGAATTATTGTCGGATTGAGAAAACGACAAAAATATTTTATTAAAAATAACGGCTGAAGTGTTACCGTTAAAACCGTTAAAACTGTTGAACTACTCGGTAGTAAAAGTACAGTAATACGCGTGGTTGCATAGTAGCACACGGTATTGATTATTGATGCTTACGTGAGAAGTCACTCAGCTATACTCAATTATTGCTATAGTAATTGCTGCATCATATCTCTTAAATTATTGTCATAGTATCGTCTGTATAATATGTTATATTATTAAATCAATAATTGAGACGTTGTGGTAAGTTTGGTTATTTTATGGGGGGCCATATGTCATCATCTAAGAGTCTCTTCGTCAATAGTATTTACCGTCGTCAATAGTAATTACCGTCGTCAATAGTAATTACCGTCGTCAATAGTATTTACCTTGGTCAATAGTAATTACCTTCGTCAATAGTATTTACCTTGGTCAATAGTAATTACCTTCGTCAATAGTATTTACCTTGGTCAATAGTAATTACTTTCGTCAATAGTAGTTGTCCCTTCAATATTACCAAGAGTCATTTGACCCTTCGTTAAGACCAAGAGTCATTTGACCCTTCGTTAAGACCAAGAGCCACCCTCGGTTTTTCTATAAATAGAGGCCTAGGGCTTCATTATTTTTCACGAATTCATTCAAGCTATAGAGAGAGAAAGTATAGAGAGAATAAGAGAGAGAGAATAAAAGTATTCTGCTACATCACTTTTCCAATATTCAGTTCTTTTAAGGTAGGGAATATTATTTCTTTTATATTCATGAAGAGAACTTCTGTTATTCCATTTGTTATTATTCTGTTGGAATAACCAGTATACGCGGTCTACCCTATACTTGGTGACATTCTTCTATTATTCTGTTGGAACATCCTGTCTGTGTGTTTTACACCGGACCTGGTTCCGTCTATTATTCTGTTGGAACATCCTGTCTGTGTGTTTTACACCGGACCTGGTTCCGTTTATTATTCTGTTGGAACATCCTGTCTGTGTGTTTTACACCGGACCTGGTCCCGTTTTATTATTATTCTGTTGGAATATCCTGTCTGTGTGTTTTACACCGGACCTGGTTCCATTATTTATTATTCTGTCGGAATATCCTGTCTGTGCGTTTACGCCGGACCTGGTTCCATTATTTATTATTCTATTGGAATAACCTGTCTGTGCGGTCTATCGCATGCATGGTGATTTCTTTTCTTATTCCATTCTTTATTGTACTCAGTTGGTTAAGTTTTGACTTCTATACTCCATGAAATTTGTGGAATATCCTTGATAGTTGCGTTTCATCCAGTATCTTTTCAAGAAAATATTCTTCTAAGCGTTCTTGAATTTTACTCCACAATGCAGTATCATGTTGACAATTTGGACGTTGTTAATTCCTGGATAAATTAATTCTTGAACTTGTTTTATTGAATTCTTATATCATTGTCATCATCCTCATGTTTATAAAATGTTGAAAGTCATCTGTGGCATGTAGTGCATAGATGGACTTGGTATGATTATGACCAGGGATTATTCGGTATAATCATGACCGTAATGTTGCAAATGATGTGGTAAAAGTCCTTATTGGCCCGTAGTGCATTGATGGACAGTTGTTGGCATGATCATGACCATTAATGAATACACGAATATCCTTGGCCGTAGTGCAGGGGTGATTCGATGATGTGCATTATTTTATTAAGCTGAGTCTCATCGATCGCAGTGTTGAAAAACCTTTTAAATCATAAAATATAGTAGAGTTTATTTTCTACTTGACTCTCTTAATGGATAGTGTAACGACCCCAAAATAGGTCCATTCCACCCAACCCATTCTGAGTCGTCAAATACATGGTACAGAAAACAACTACAACTTTATTACAACAATTGTCGTGCAAAATACAACAACACATATGCTGTGAGTTTGGATACAAATATATACCAAATGTGACTCATGTTCCAACCGTGGACATCACCTCACAATAACACCTTACATAAAGGTATAGTCAAAAACTGTTTTAGAAATTAGAATCTTTGGGAAGTGCTCAAGGAAACCTTCGTACATGGGAGGCCACGCGTCTAGGTTATGATAGATATCATATGGCCACAGAATTATCCTTGGTTGACCCAATAGACCCCAAAGAAAAACGAGAAGATTACTATCATATTCTTCCCAATGGTGAGTCTTCTCTTGACTTATCATTATCTCCACTGTCTCTAATTGAGAATTATACTTCACACAAACACCAAGATTATATAAGTAGTGCTCATAGATATACTCAGCAAGTGGATGAGCACAACCCTGTCCTATGATGACACGAGGTTGTATGTCATTAGACATCTTGTATGATAGTGACAAAACACCCTTCCAACGTTGGGTTCGCCTCACCCTATTTTCTTCACCAAATATAACTACTAAATGATGACCACCGTTCTATTCCCTTGTTACCCCCGCTCGACCCAGCTACACTCTTATTACCTGAAAGGAATTGTGAAGCAAAAGGGTGAGCACAACTAGCTCAGTAAAGAATATCATGACTAAAGATAATTAAATTATCAGTAGCCTTCATCAATAATAAATCAGAGATTTAGAACATATGGTAAATGATAAAAATTTCAACCATAGTTGCAGCGGAACGAGCAATCCATTAGAAGAGTCAAATAGACTATAAAGTCTATTATCTTCTCCATGTTAAAAATCCATCAACAATGTTTTATCCCTGTAACATCAATCAACAGTTCCTTTCCACAATCATATGAATAACTCATAATCATAATTGTGATTCTAAATTTTTCTTCACACCCAGGACGAAGAATATTTTCATCACATGTCTTTACCTGAAACATCAAAGATCATGGTTATACCAAATCACAGTTCCTGTTCATAATCATACTAATAAATCCATCTTTGCACTACGACCAAAGATATTCAACAACAGTTTATCTTTGCACTACGGGCCAAAGATATTCATCAACAGACCATCTTTGCACTACAGGCCAAAGATATTCATCTACAATTCATCTTTGCACTACAGGCCAAAGATATTCCTCTACAATTCATCTTTGCACTACAGGCCAAAGATATTCCTCAACAATTCATATTTGCACTACAGGCCAAATATATTCATATCTCAAAGAAATATATAATCATTTCAGAATTTATATACACCATAATTATAACCATGTTAATCAATTCATCTTTACACTTAAGCTAAAGATATTCAATTGTAAATTCAATGGTCATGATCATACCAGTCACAATTCAACTTTGCACTACAGGCCAAAGAGAACCCTAGTCATGATCATACCAATAATCTACCCATCTTTACACTCCAGTGAAAGAGAAATTCAACGTCAGAGTTATAAAAATGTTATATATGATAATAAAATCAATATAATCAACATATAGATTTAATCTCAAGAGTAATATTCATAAATCAACTATAATTTGGTTAGTAAAAGAAACCAATTTTGTCGTGAATAGTAACTCGTGAATAGTAACTCATGAATAGTAACTCGTGAATAGTAACACCGACTCAAAAAGGTAGAAATTCCACAATAAAATTCATACCAATACTTCGGTATAATGATATTGAAAGAATAACATTTCTTAAGCTTATAAACAATTTATTTAAATTGTTTACACTTTACTAATTAATGCATTTAATCATCATAAAATGCCAACTCTTACAATTTCATCATCAATAACCAAAACCCTCATCAAAAATCTGCATATACCTCATATAGGATTCTCAAGCCATAAAATCCTATTTTCCAATTTTCTTTCTTCACAAAACATATTTAATTCATTTACTCATAACTAGACCATTTTTATGAAAAATACCAAATCAGTTCCAAAAATATTTCTTTTCTGGGATTTAGCATAATATAGTCCCATAGTGAACATATATTTTTCTCAGAATTTTTAAAAGTCATTTACTATTTTTCATATGGCCAAAATAGCCGAATATTTAGACATTTATCAAAAATTGTACTTTTGTCTAAAAATTCTGAAATTTACAGAGTATACTTCTATCATATACATGTACTCCCAATAAAAATTTCATCAATTTTGGAGTTAACCACAAGGAATTATAAGCGGTTACTTTTAAAATAGTCTTTTCTCATAAAATTCATAACTCTCAATCTATACATCCAAAAATCACCATTTTTGGACACAATCAATAAAACTCATCAAAATATCATTTCAAATTTTTCCAGAATTTTTGAAGTTCAGAAAAATTACGAAACTGAAAATCATAACAACCCTTAAAAACCCTTACTATCCCTTACTATCCCTTACTATCCCTTACCTCAAAAGAGCAGTACTTCTGATCGGTATAAGGCTGAAGGAAACTTGCACTGATGAATAGAAACTCACAGAGTATCTAAATACTCACAAAATACACTCAATAATCTAGAGAGAGAAAGAGAGAAACCTTATTTCTGGTGTGATTTTCAATTCTAACTTAGCCCTCTATTTATAGGAAAATTTTGGTAGGTTTGACCTGCAACCTGATGGCTTTACCTGCTACTATTCCCACCCACCACATTTGAAATATAATTCAGCACATTTCTTCACCAACCACAAGTGGGGCCCACCAATTCTAGAATTTTCCACCAAAATGATAAACTCCGAAAATTCAACAATTTCTGAACCAGTCATCTCGTAAAATTCATAATAAATCATACGTTCATTTTTAACGGTTCAAAATTTGTGGACATATACTCAACTTATATATGTATAACATATTCAAAAATTACCACGATCCAACGGTCGGATTAAAAATTATAACCCCCGCAAAATATCTCAAAAACCCTGATTTTTAATACCTCCATTCCGACAAAAATACTGATAAAAACCTCAACATTAACTCCTTCATTTTTAACCACAAAAATATATCCCTCATTTATATCCACATAAAATAAATATTTTCTTATCATATAAATCAATAATTAATTATTCACAAATAATATTACAGAATCACATTTATGACAACCAGGCCGTTCCCAGGAAAGAGGGGGCTTTCCAATAAGGATTTCTCCTTACTAGCGCGCAATTAGATGACCAAACCTCTCCTTAGACAGAACTTTCTAGACATTGCCAATAATGCTATCTAATAATACTATTCAAATAATATGAATTATTGATCTGATAATGGAAAATACTGTGCAGCAACAATTATTGAACAACAATAATATAAAATTTCAACGTAGCAATTATTGAATCAATAAAATAAAATATTGAACAATAATTACTGTAACAATTATTGAGTAGTGCCTTCTTACGTAAGAATCAATAATTTCAAAAATACTATGCAATACCGTGTGCTACTGTGCAATAACGCGTATTACTGTATTTTAACCACCGGGTATTCCAACAGTGTTAACCGTAACAACTACGCCGTTATTTGTAAAAACTCAAATTTGTCATTTTCTTCACCCGACAGTTATTCGTTATGGGGCCCACAAATAGCTGCGCCGTCGTACGAATATTCTCCGACAGAAAGAATATTCCACGACCAAACGAATATTTCCCGACAACAATGATTATTTTATAACTACATGTGTATTTTGAAAAAAAATCATAGATCACCCTTAACTTTAACATTTATCAATTTAACCATTTACTGAATAGTAATTATAAGAAAAATTGAATACTTTTATTTCATAAAATTCGGGGTCTTACAATCTCCCCTCCTTATGAAATTTCGTCCCCGAAATTTACGTACCTGGTATTTCAAAGAGTTGAGAATACCTTCCTTTCATTTCAAATTCCATCTTCTCTGTCATCATAATTTCTCCATTGCTCATCTCCTGTATTTCAAATAACATTCTAGAATACAGCTTCAAAACAAGTGTTAATTTAACAAATTAACATATCACATAATATCCCGATATTATGACTGACCAACAAATAAGCTTAGGTAGGACACACTAGCGAAGGATTTACTCATCTCTCCCCTCCTAGTTGTATTCCCCGATCTCCGCCAGAGATCATATCCCCAAGCTCTGATACCAAATGTAACGACCCCAAAATAGGTCCATTCCACCCAACCCATTCTGAGTCGTCAAATACATGGTACAGAAAACAACTACAACTTTATTACAACAATTGTCGTGCAAAATACAACAACACATATGCTGTGAGTTTGGATACAAATATATACCAAATGTGACTCATGTTCCAACCGTGGACATCACCTCACAATAACACCTTACATAAAGGTATAGTCAAAAACTGTTTTAGAAATTAGAATCTTTGGGAAGTGCTCAAGGAAACCTTCGTACATGGGAGGCCACGCGTCTAGGTTATGATAGATATCATATGGCCACAGAATTATCCTTGGTTGACCCAATAGACCCCAAAGAAAAACGAGAAGATTACTATCATATTCTTCCCAATGGTGAGTCTTCTCTTGACTTATCATTATCTCCACTGTCTCTAATTGAGAATTATACTTCACACAAACACCAAGATTATATAAGTAGTGCTCATAGATATACTCAGCAAGTGGATGAGCACAACCCTGTCTATGATGACACGAGGTTGTATGTCATTAGACATCTTGTATGATAGTGACAAAACACCCTTCCAACGTTGGGTTCGCCTCACCCTATTTTCTTCACCAAATATAACTACTAAATGATGACCACCGTTCTATTCCCTTGTTACCCCCGCTCGACCCAGCTACACTCTTATTACCTGAAAGGAATTGTGAAGCAAAAGGGTGAGCACAACTAGCTCAGTAAAGAATATCATGACTAAAGATAATTAAATTATCAGTAGCCTTCATCAATAATAAATCAGAGATTTAGAACATATGGTAAATGATAAAAATTTCAACCATAGTTGCAGCGGAACGAGCAATCCATTAGAAGAGTCAAATAGACTATAAAGTCTATTATCTTCTCCATGTTAAAAATCCATCAACAATGTTTTATCCCTGTAACATCAATCAACAGTTCCTTTCCACAATCATATGAATAACTCATAATCATAATTGTGATTCTAAATTTTTCTTCACACCCAGGACGAAGAATATTTTCATCACATGTCTTTACCTGAAACATCAAAGATCATGGTTATACCAAATCACAGTTCCTGTTCATAATCATACTAATAAATCCATCTTTGCACTACGACCAAAGATATTCAACAACAGTTTATCTTTGCACTACGGGCCAAAGATATTCATCAACAGACCATCTTTGCACTACAGGCCAAAGATATTCATCTACAATTCATCTTTGCACTACAGGCCAAAGATATTCCTCTACAATTCATCTTTGCACTACAGGCCAAAGATATTCCTCAACAATTCATATTTGCACTACAGGCCAAATATATTCATATCTCAAAGAAATATATAATCATTTCAGAATTTATATACACCATAATTATAACCATGTTAATCAATTCATCTTTACACTTAAGCTAAAGATATTCAATTGTAAATTCAATGGTCATGATCATACCAGTCACAATTCAACTTTGCACTACAGGCCAAAGAGAACCCTAGTCATGATCATACCAATAATCTACCCATCTTTACACTCCAGTGAAAGAGAAATTCAACGTCAGAGTTATAAAAATGTTATATATGATAATAAAATCAATATAATCAACATATAGATTTAATCTCAAGAGTAATATTCATAAATCAACTATAATTTGGTTAGTAAAAGAAACCAATTTTGTCGTGAATAGTAACTCGTGAATAGTAACTCATGAATAGTAACTCGTGAATAGTAACACCGACTCAAAAAGGTAGAAATTCCACAATAAAATTCATACCAATACTTCGGTATAATGATATTGAAAGAATAACATTTCTTAAGCTTATAAACAATTTATTTAAATTGTTTACACTTTACTAATTAATGCATTTAATCATCATAAAATGCCAACTCTTACAATTTCATCATCAATAACCAAAACCCTCATCAAAAATCTGCATATACCTCATATAGGATTCTCAAGCCATAAAATCCTATTTTCCAATTTTCTTTCTTCACAAAACATATTTAATTCATTTACTCATAACTAGACCATTTTTATGAAAAATACCAAATCCGTTCCAAAAATATTTCTTTTCTGGGATTTAGCATAATATAGTCCCATAGTGAACATATATTTTTCTCAGAATTTTTAAAAGTCATTTACTATTTTTCATATGGCCAAAATAGCCGAATATTTAGACATTTATCAAAAATTGTACTTTTGTCTAAAAATTCTGAAATTTACAGAGTATACTTCTATCATATACATGTACTCCCAATAAAAATTTCATCAATTTTGGAGTTAACCACAAGGAATTATAAGCGGTTACTTTTAAAATAGTCTTTTCTCATAAAATTCATAACTCTCAATCTATACATCCAAAAATCACCATTTTTGGACACAATCAATAAAACTCATCAAAATATCATTTCAAATTTTTCCAGAATTTTTGAAGTTCAGAAAAATTACGAAACTGAAAATCATAACAACCCTTAAAAACCCTTACTATCCCTTACTATCCCTTACTATCCCTTACCTCAAAAGAGCAGTACTTCTGATCGGTATAAGGCTGAAGGAAACTTGCACTGATGAATAGAAACTCACAGAGTATCTAAATACTCACAAAATACACTCAATAATCTAGAGAGAGAAAGAGAGAAACCTTATTTCTGGTGTGATTTTCAATTCTAACTTAGCCCTCTATTTATAGGAAAATTTTGGTAGGTTTGACCTGCAACCTGATGGCTTTACCTGCTACTATTCCCACCCACCACATTTGAAATATAATTCAGCACATTTCTTCACCAACCACAAGTGGGGCCCACCAATTCTAGAATTTTCCACCAAAATGATAAACTCCGAAAATTCAACAATTTCTGAACCAGTCATCTCGTAAAATTCATAATAAATCATACGTTCATTTTTAACGGTTCAAAATTTGTGGACATATACTCAACTTATATATGTATAACATATTCAAAAATTACCACGATCCAACGGTCGGATTAAAAATTATAACCCCCGCAAAATATCTCAAAAACCCTGATTTTTAATACCTCCATTCCGACAAAAATACTGATAAAAACCTCAACATTAACTCCTTCATTTTTAACCACAAAAATATATCCCTCATTTATATCCACATAAAATAAATATTTTCTTATCATATAAATCAATAATTAATTATTCACAAATAATATTACAGAATCACATTTATGACAACCAGGCCGTTCCCAGGAAAGAGGGGGCTTTCCAATAAGGATTTCTCCTTACTAGCGCGCAATTAGATGACCAAACCTCTCCTTAGACAGAACTTTCTAGACATTGCCAATAATGCTATCTAATAATACTATTCAAATAATATGAATTATTGATCTGATAATGGAAAATACTGTGCAGCAACAATTATTGAACAACAATAATATAAAATTTCAACGTAGCAATTATTGAATCAATAAAATAAAATATTGAACAATAATTACTGTAACAATTATTGAGTAGTGCCTTCTTACGTAAGAATCAATAATTTCAAAAATACTATGCAATACCGTGTGCTACTGTGCAATAACGCGTATTACTGTATTTTAACCACCGGGTATTCCAACAGTGTTAACCGTAACAACTACGCCGTTATTTGTAAAAACTCAAATTTGTCATTTTCTTCACCCGACAGTTATTCGTTATGGGGCCCACAAATAGCTGCGCCGTCGTACGAATATTCTCCGACAGAAAGAATATTCCACGACCAAACGAATATTTCCCGACAACAATGATTATTTTATAACTACATGTGTATTTTGAAAAAAAATCATAGATCACCCTTAACTTTAACATTTATCAATTTAACCATTTACTGAATAGTAATTATAAGAAAAATTGAATACTTTTATTTCATAAAATTCGGGGTCTTACAGATAGCTTGTTCCGCTACAGTTAAACTCGATGTCTATTATATTTTATCAGTTTAACATTGTTGAAGGCTAATGATAATTTATTCTGCATTATCTTAGTCATAATATTTCTTACTGGGCTAGTTGAGCTCACCCTTTCTTTCACTGTTCTCTTCAGGAAATGAGAACGTAGCTGGGACAAGTCGGGGTACGGAGTGATGGTCCGAATGATAGTATTAGTTAGTAGTCCTCACTATTCTATGTAATGGTGTGTTAATAAATGTAATGAGGACTCCTTTTGAGTATGAATACTCTCTAGAAGATAATATTTGTATTCAAACTCACAGTTTATGTTTTGTCGTATTGTACACGACAGTTGTATTATTAAGTTGTATTTGTATTCTGTACTATGTATCTGACGACCCAAGATGGGTGATGTATACCTAATTTTGGGGGCGTCACAGGAGTGATGGTCCGAATGATAGTATTAGTTAGTAGTCCTCACTATTCTATGTAATGGTGTGTTAATAAATGTAATGAGGACTCCTTTTGAGTATGAATACTCTCTAGAAGATAATATTTGTATTCAAACTCACAGTTTATGTTTTGTCGTATTGTACACGACAGTTGTATTAGTAAGTTGTATTTGTATTTTGTACTATGTATCTGACGATCCAAGATGGGTGATGTATACCTAATTTTGGGGGCGTCACATTTTTCATTTTACTATCATAATTACATGTCATAATATCTTCATTTTACTATCATAATTACATATTATGTCATCCGTTACTAAATTAAATACTCAACAATTTAGGGACATATATGAAATTAAAATATATTCCATCCGTCCCTTAATATAAGATTTTTTAGAATTGTGTACAAGTATTAAGAAAATAATTATATAACATTAAATATAATATCAAATGTCTATATTGCCCTTGTATTAAAAAAAGATTATTATTTATTAGACAAAAAATAGTGAGAGACCTAAAGTTATATTTAATACTTGGGATAATATTAAAAACTAAGCAATTAATACTTACTTAGAATTCTAAAACGTCATATATTAAGAGACAAAAAAACTTCTTTAAAATGTCTTATATTAAAGGACGAAGGGAGTATCTAAATTTCATAAATGACTCTTTTTGTGAGTGAATATTTCTTAAAGTTATCATCTTTCACCACTTCTATGTGTTTGTATTTCTACTTATTGTGACTTTTTTAAAATTGTGATATGTTTTCTCATGCATAGACTATGAGGATGACTTTAATATTGTAACTGAAAAATTATTAATTTCAGTTATGAAATTACTTATATTAGAACATTTACAATATTTTTCTTAATAAATTCTCTATCCCCAATTTTGAAGAATACATAAATAAATTAGGATTCTTTACATAAATATACAACAAATAGAAATTAATTACAAGAATAGTGCATCAACCAAATAATTACAAAAAGAGTGTAATTAGAACCCATATTACAAAAATAGTACAATTCACATTAATAAGAAAACATAAAATCAAGGATAAATAACTGCCATAATTAATAATTCAAATTCAAATATTTGGGATCTAACAAAAAAAACAAAATCAAATTCAAAATAATAATTCAAATTTAAATATTCAAATTCAAATCTTCATCTCCCTCACATACACTTTGAAATAATAGTTAACAAATAAATAAATAAATAAATAAAATATATGTACTGGAAATCCAAAAAATTATTAGCTAAATAACTGCAACACCTTTCCAAAGACGGAATCTTCGCCGCTACACCGCCGCGAATCTCCGTTGTCCAAAACGCCAATGAGAATAAGAAGAAGATTCGCCCTACGAAAAGTTTAAAATTAAATAGATGTAACTTTTACTGTTCTGAATTTTTTTAATAACTATTTTGTTACTCATAAATAATAAAATGGTTACCTTTGTATGAATAGTTGGTTACCAACTGCATCACATTCAAACGAAATTGGTAACTTAATAAAATTGAATTGGTTACCTTGGTCTGAAGGTTTGACTACCAACTGTACTATGAAAAAACTACCGGTGTGGATGTGAATTAGTTACTTTGGTATGAAGGTTTTGTTACCTTGGTACGAAGGTTTGCTTACCTTGATCTGAAGGTTTTGTTACCAACTGCACTAAGAAAAAATTTAAAGTGTGTAGGTTGATTGGTTACTTTGATATGACATTTTGGTTACCTTGGTATGAAGGTTTGGTTACCATCATCCAGTATTTGAAGAAACACATAATTGACTTTCTCAATCTCATCAAACAAAATAACTGCATATAGCCTCCTGCGGACAGTTTCTGTCAACTAACTTCCTTCGTTATACCCAACATTACCAACATATATACAGAACTTGAGCAAGATTTGAGAGACCATACCATAAATCGCTAATAGAGGGGCTGCTCGCCAATCTCTATGAAACATCTAAAAAATCTTAAAAGCAAAATCACATCCCAAGCAATTTCCCAAATAGCAAGGGGACGCCCACAATTCCTGAACACATTAGCGAATGAAGAGATATTTTTCCCTTACACTCCCCAAGACTGGACCACCAATAAGTAATAATAATAAAATTCCAGAACTACCAAAGAAGTGCTTTATATTCCAATCAAATGAATCAGATCTGCTAAAAGGGAGAAAATGAAGCAAGAGCTTGCCGATCAAAAGCTTGTTAGGGATATATATATATATATATATAAAGAATACGTTGAATGAAGAAGAAGGGTGATGACTAATTGTTATAGATGAGGAGAGAGAGAAGAAGCCCTAAATTAAGGAATCCTAATTGCATACTAATTCCTTAAATTAAGGAATCCTAATTGCACTAATATTGTAAATAAATATGAAAATGTATAAATTGTGTAAACATTTTTTGAATATATTATTGTTGTAATTATTTTTAAAAATGTAATAGAATATGTAATTTACCCAATAAATTATTATCCAACAATTTTCTTATCCTTATTTAATTCTCTATTTTAATCTTTATACATGATTTTACTTCTCAGGGTGAGAGAGTCAAAAGACCATTCTCTATGTATGCAAAATGATATTTCACAACCTCATTTAAGTGAACAACTAATCAATCATTATAACTCATTTTTATTTTCAAATTATAAAATTAATATTCACTTATTTTTAAAAAATTAATTTCAAACGTATTTAAATTTAAAATTGATATAAATTTAATTCATGTCAATATAATTATAAATATTATAAAAGTACTATTAATTATAAATTTATTATTTTCAAAATTTAAATGAACTTTTTAAAAATTAATATTGATCTTATACATTTGCAGCTACAATCTATTCAATACTCACTCCATAAATTACTTAAAATTTAAAATAAAATAAAAGTTATTTTACAGTGGAATACAAATGATAAATTATACTCTATTTTATAAATTATAAGAATATTATTAACTTTTATAAGTCAATTTGATGCATTATGAAACTTAATAATTTTGTTAAGAGTTGTAAAAATAATAAAATTTATAAGTAGTAGTATTTTTTTTTCTTCTAAATAAGTTACAATATGTATTGATTAAATTTATATTAATTTTATATTTAAAACCATCACATACTTACTTCAAAAAAAATTAATAAATTAATAGCGATTTTATAATTAAATACAAGAGGTTATAGTATATTACATCTATCATAAGCTCTAATGCATGAAGCAAATACAAAGGTCAAATGGTTACAACGGTCAAAACATGATTTGACTGTTAGAACTTTTAAATTTTAACTTTTAAATTTTATTATTTAAATAATTAATATAAGGAACTTGTTGAATACATAGTAAAAAAATTGAATCTCTATCCATCAGAATAACCTAATAACATTACAAAATAGAAATAGAAATAAAAAAATTATTATTACTGTGCCGTTAAAATTACTATGTCTCGTAGAACTAAAATCTTGGATGTCACCCCAACAAATCTGGACCTGAAAATAAGATTAAAATTGTCATTAATATGGCTAATACAATAACGATTTCATTAGTTTAGTGACAAGGTCATAACTGAATATATTTTGCTAAAAAATCACGTCCTTAGTAAGTCGATATGTAATAATTCGGATCAAATCTTAGACCAGTACCACATACTCATTCAAAATATTATGATTAAAAATACTGTTATTAGTAATTTAATTTTTTATATATAGATAATTTTTTTTATACATGTTTTGATGTTGACAGAGGTGTTACATATAGAAGGTGTTTGTGATTGCTTACAAATAATTAAATATGCTTATAATTACTTTTTAAAAGTTAAAAAGTGTGTGATAATCTAGCAAAATTTATAGACTAATTTATAGATCTAACTAGAAGTCGGAAGCTATAGTTTGAAAATAGGTAAAATGCAATGTTACTACTGAACTTTAGGAATTTTTGGGTATTGAGTCATATTTTTTTTATCAACGTAAATTGAGCATTTTTCTATTAAAAAATTTGGACGGCATATCTAACGTGGTTATTTTTTATTTTAGTAAATTTTACATGTGGCATATCTGACGTGGTGAATATTTGACTTGAACCCAAAAAATTTGTCATTGCACAGATTTGATCTCCAGACCTCTAGGTTGAAATTTCGGTCAAAAAACCAACCAAGCTACAAAGCCTAGTATTTATAATTTTGCAAGAATTAATATTTATAACTAAACAACTAGATCCCCAAATTAAAAGACAAAATAGATCTCCAAATTACATAATTTACTGTAAATATTACATTATGTAATAATTATACTAATTATATCAATAATAATACGATGCAAAATGTTAATAACCCGATTATTCTTGATCAAAAGTATTGCCCACGTGCTACTTGCAATGTCCAGGTACAAATTTATTGTTCAATTTTATATTACTATTTTTTAAGCGTAATTTATCAATATAAATCATTTTACTGATTAATGTCCATTTAAGGCACATTTATGATGTTATTTTCTAAAACTTTACTAATCAAAATATACAGAGTTTTAACTACTTTTTACCTTATCTTTATTTATACATAAAGAAAAAAATAGTATTCTACTAGTTTTACAAAAGAGTTTTAATAGCAAAATATATAAATAATTAAGATGTATATGCAAGTATCAACCTAATGGGTGGTTTATATTCTTTTGTCCGTTTTTTTTATTACATATATATATCAAGGATCAAGAAAATTTCTCTTAAATAATATTTTTCTTTAAATAACACTCCTTTGTTAAAACTACATTATTTTGGAGTTTTTTTTAAAAAACAAGTGGGGTCGCGGGCGGTATTTTTATAAATAAAAGGAAAGCAAATGGGACCACTCTCTTTTAAGAAACTCCAAAACGACGTAGTTTTAATAAAGGAGTCCTATTTAAGAGAAATGCTCTTGATCCTTATATAATAATAATAATAATAATAATAATAATAATAATAATAATAAGGGACATAATCATAAGTAACTGTTTTGATAAAGCCGTGTTACATTAAAACTAATTTCTTTTTCGTTTTCCCAATTTTCGCTTATTTTTTTCACCCATATTTTTATTCACCTACAAATTTTTATAATTCATGACGCACAATCGCACAATGTGTGCCACAAATACTATATATTATGAAGGGATATGCAAATTAAAAAAATAATTATTATTTTATTTTATTATTATTATTATTATTGTTGTTGTTGTTATTATTATTATTATTATTACTGTTATTGATATTATTAATATTACAATTACTATTATTATTATTATTATTATTTTTATTTTTATTAGTACTATTATTATTATGACTGTTATTATTAGTATAATATTATTATTATTATAATGCAATTAGTTATGTACATTTATGTATGTACATAACAGATCTAAGGAGGGTGAATTTGTTTTAATTTGAGAGAAATGATTTATTCAATTATAAATATTAATCCTTGCAAAATTATAGCAAATGAGCCTGTTAGTTGAGTTGGTCATTGGATTTAAGTTTTAAGTTAGAGATAACCCATAAAATTCAGTGGTCATGGTGAGTTTAGAGGGATAAGATGAGAAAAAAAGAAGTATAGGAGGGGAAGAGATAGAAAAGAATAAGAATGAATTATAATTTTTCTTTGTCATGTTTGTGAGTTTTTTAAAAAAAGAAAAAAAATGAGATTTTAATTATATTTTTTCTTGTTTGTTTTGTAAGTTTAGAGGGAGAAAAGGGAAGAAAACATATTTTTATTTTAAATTATATTATTATTAAATTATTATTATATATTAATGTAATAAATGACATTATTTATTTTAAAAAGTTAATTTAGATAATATACAAATACAGTATAAAGGTTGAATTAAGGTTGCAAAATTTAAGTAGTCTATGAGGAAACGTGAAAAACATTTAGTATAGTAGGGAAACAAATGTGATGATGAAACGTACGTGTGTTTATTATGTCTAGCAATTGGAATAATTAAATGTGTTTAAAATCCAAGTTGTGGGATATACAAAAAGAAAAAGTAGTTTGTTTTCTAGTTGCAGAAATCCATACTACCTGAATATCTCCTCTCACCCAAGCTCTATAATTTGAAATGACCTCTCACCACTAAAGACCACTGCGTGTCTGGTGGAGTTCTTTTTTTTTTTTTATGCCCTCAACCCACCATTCTCTGCCATCTAATCCATCCAAGAATCTAATTCCATGTTTATCTCCATATATCATTCTGTTTTAATTGCATATCAGATCTTAAAATATACACTCTTTTATCATTAGTATATTACGTAGTTTAAACGTTCTCATCTCGCTATTCAAAGTATCAATTATAATTGATCTCTTTTATAGTTTCTAACTAAAAAAATAGGCCGAACTGTCACGTGTTTTGATTGAAAGGGGGTATAAGTACGATTTGACAATATACGTATTTATACATTTAATTATATAAAATCAATTTAAAAATAATTTTATATTAATCATATACATATAAATTACCCATTATCTTCAAATACCCAATTTTATTTAAAAACTTTTTTTTTTCTTTTTCGTCTTTTTCCCCATCTACCATATAACTCGTCAAAAATCTCAATCCGTTCAAATTTTCTTATCATGAAACTCAAAATTTTAAAATCCAAATTCAAATTAAAAGTTTTAATAAAGTTGCATACCACCATGCTCAAATCAAAAGTTTTAACAACAAACCGAAATGAATTGAAACACAGATGCAAGCTGCCATTGAAACCCAGATCTGCAAGCTGCCATTGAAAATCAGATACAAGTTTCCATTGAAACCCAGATGCAATTCCAAATTTAATACATATATACTAAACAGAAAAAATCAATCCAGATCTGCAAAAATAAGCTGTCATTGAAACCCAATCGTTGAAACTTCATACCAACTAGATATACGAAAAGAATAGTACTAAATTGTGGCCAAAAAATGATTTCATCCCCTATTTCCAAGCTGTTAGGGAGAAACAATCACCCTTGTAGGCAGAAAGTCACATATCTGTGATTTGGAATTCGATTGAAGAATGGCGAGTCAAAATCATCAAACTGATGTCGAGTCAGTCTACCGCCGCCACTTCTTGATTTCATTTTTAACAATAAACTCAATCTCAATACTTTTCCGGCCAAGTCGTGGATTGCTTTGGGTTGTATTCTGGGTGACCTGCCCAAGTCATGGTCTGTGCTGTTTGGGTAATTAGTAATTTACTTGACATAATTTGTTTTGTTAATTATATTATTTTGTGTTAATTATTTGAGTTAATTAGTTAAGAGCTAATTATGTGTGAATTTTTATACACTTTTAATACACTTAAATTATGTGTGAATTTTTATACACTTAAATTATGTGTGAATTTTTATTTGACATAATTTGTTTTGTGTGCTATTTAAAGAGGAATGCTATTTAAGAGGAATGCTCTTGATTCTTGCTCTATATATATATATTCATGTATTTTTATTATTTTAATTGGAAATGATATTTCCACATGTATTTTTTATATTTAATTTCATATGACCTTCTCTCACATGAGTATATAACGGATTCCATCTTTATGTAAAAAAAAATTATGTGAAAATAGTACTCCATAACTATATATTTATATAATTATATTTAAATATTAAATTATGACACATGGTCATTTTTCAATAAAAAATATTGCTGGAAATAATAAAAGGCTCAATTGTAATTACTGATAGTGGGATAGGAAAATTTTAGGATACGAATGATAAAAAAAATATATAATTGGAGATTCGATATACAATTAACGCTTTCTATAAATAGATATGTCTATATAATATACGAATACATATTATATGTACAGTTTAGGAAGTTTCCTGATGAAAATTATTATGTAATTTCTTAGAAGTGTCAGTGTTTCCTCTTTTTGTTTAGAAACAGTAAATTGTGACAAGTGGCTTCCTTAATTGGGATCCCACATGCAAGATTATCTCCATACATGACACGTATATATATATATATATATATATATACACACATATATACTTCTTCTCTAACCTTCCTTCAAATAGTTTTTAACCTTTTCAAGTTAATTTAGGACATGTAATTAATTTATTTAAATTTTGGAATAATAACATTGCTTTTTATATATCACATAATTTACATATTTTATGATTTTATACATACATTATCTAAAATTATATGAATTCATTTCAATTTGTATTTCAAAATATCTCAAAAATTAACTTAATTCACAATGTCAAAAAAATAATCCATGGAAAATACATAATTATAGTCACTGTTCAGTTGTTCAGCCAATCAATTTAAGAACCAATTCCGAGGGAGCTAATGAGAAGTTTGCATGAGATAGATATATACTACGAGGAGTGCTACAGACATAAATTATTTTATAAATATTTTACGAACTGTTGATGTGACATACTTCACTTAAGCGTATTGATTAATAAATTATTTCAATGTAGTCTTCGGCCCCACACAATATGCTGAATTAGAGTATGCTACATCAGCAATTTGTAAAATATTTATAAAATAGTTTCTGTCTCTAATATTATTCATATACTATTAAATAATATATCATTAATATTACCGTGACTAATTTTTTTTTACAAAATGATACGTATAGTTTTGGTTTGTTATGGATCTACCCATGCACGGTTAATCATTCACTAACTAAACTTTAACACATTATTTTGTAAACTAGTGAACTCATAATATATATTCCAAAATATATTATCAAGTTTGAATTTTAAAAGTAAAATTATAATATTTTTAAATTTAAATTTACAAAAATAAAAAATAAATCTAGATCATCGATCTCACATTAATTTTTTGAAAACATTAATACATGTTAACTACTACTTTTTAAATAATTTATAATAGTTATACGTATATATGTTGACAAAAAAAATGAATTATATTAAATTTAAATTTAAAAATATATAAAATTAACTTCAAAATTATGCAAAAATTGATCTTATTTTTAAAAACAACAAAACTATATAATACTAGCAAACAAAACACGTTGCTATCTCTTTCTTGAAAATATTAGAGTGTAGAGCTTTAATTTGTGAAGTCATTCATATTCTCTCGTAATGAATTGAGCAAGTGGCAATTTGATCAGATCTAAATCACTAACATAGTGTTGGGAGTTTTTTAGTTATAGAAAAGAAAAAAAGAAAAAAAAAGTTCGAGGAGTTCTTCTCAAAAGTGAGAAGAAATTTTTTAGTTCAAAACGTAGTCACTTTTTTTCTTTCTTTCTTAAACTAAAACTCTCACACTCATTTTCTTTTCTTTTCTTTTCTCTTCTGTTAAAAAATTCCAAGACATCACTTTTTTTCCCTTTATTTTATTTCCTTTTATGTCCAAATTAAAACTCCACTCATGGTGAAACACTATATATAAGAGCCTTTCTCCTTCCCTAGCTAGTCCAATTAGAAGTTAAGGATTGAACCACTCTCCATTTCCTGATCACTTCTCCAACAACTCTCTCTCTCACCTATATATATATAGATCTCCTTCTCCTTCTCTCGATCTCTCTCCCATACATATAATATATAATATATAATATATAATATATAATATATAAATAGTTTGAATTAATTAATTAATGTCAAGAAGGACAGAGCCACTTATTGTGGGTAGAGTAATAGGGGATGTTCTAGATTACTTCATCCCAACCGTACAAATGTCCGTGTCTTACAACAACAAGCTTGTATGCAATGGTTATGAGCCCAGTCCTTCTACACTTACCACTAAACCTAGGGTTGAGATTCATGGTGCTGACATGAGAACTTTCTTTACACTGGTTCGATGAAATTAATCCATCACTTTACTTTGCTTTCACTACATGCTATAATATAATATAATTAAATTAGTTAGTTAATTTCTGATGGATCCTTTTGATTTTTAATCCATATTTACAGGTGATGACAGACCCTGATGTTCCAGGCCCTAGTGATCCTTACCTCAGGGAGCACCTTCACTGGTACTACATATACCCTAAAACAACCCCATGCTATATATATAATTAATTATTAGTGATTTTAATTTCCATTTCTTTTACTTAATTATCTTTTCTTAAGTCAACCTAGCTAGCTAGCTAACATACTTACTTCATCCAGCTGAGATTTATTTAAGTTATATGCATGCAATGTTAATGTAGTTGGGTCGTAACAACGAGATCCAGTTTAAGTGGTATCAGACTCTCCTTTACAAGGTAGTGCCGTCAAGGTTTCCACCACAGATCGATCGATATATATATGGCATTAATTATTTTCTTGTAGATCAGTTCCAAATGACAATAAACACACACACACACACACACACACACACATATATATATATATATATATATATATATATAGGAGGAGGAGGAGGAGGAGGAGGAGGAAAATATTGTTAGATTCGTTTGTACTTCTTCAGGCACGTTAATTAACCCACATGGCCAACACAGATATATGCTCCATTTTTAGTTGAATGTAATGTTTGACTGCGTTTACAGGATGGTGACAGACATTCCAGGCACAACAGATGCAACATTTGGTAAGTCCATTTTTTACCCTAAAGAGATAGATACATATGTAGATCTATCAAACTAGATACATTTTGATCTTTTTCAGCAATTCCAAAAATTTTAAAATTTTAAATAAATAAGAAAATTTAGATTTTAATTAGTATAAACATTTATAATTACTATAAACTAGCTAAAAAGTATGACTAATAACTAATTGAGGTTGGTAAATGTATATATAATTATTACTTTATTTTAAAAAAAAAATAAACAAACAAACAGGAAGGGAGGTTGTGAGCTATGAAATCCCAACGCCAACCATAGGGATCCACAGGTATGTGTTTGTTCTGTACAAGCAAAAAGCGAGGCAGACGGTTGATCCACCTTCTTCAAGAGATCATTTCAGTGCTCGAAGCTTTGCTGCCGAGAACAACCTCGGCCTACCGGTTGCTGCTGTTTTCTTTAATGCCCAAAGAGAAACCGCCGCAAGACGACGACGTTAATTAATCAAAACCCTAGCTATCCACCCCGGTCAAAAGCTAGCTAGTTAGCTGCCTCGCTCCTCCTGATCATGTTATCAGTTATTTAATTAATTTAGGGCCATAAAAGTAAAAACATTTTTTGAGTGTTTCTTAAATATCAACTCTTGTACTGTATTACTGGAAGCTTGAAAAAATAACCGCCCTCTACCTCTCTCATTTGGTATCAAGTTGTCTGTATGTTTTTCTTTTAAATGAAGCCGTCATTGTTATGTGTCTTTTCTAAGTGCAGTTACTTTTGTACATATATTCATCGTAATATGTAGACTTGGCAAAATATGGTTATGGGTTGGTTTTGGTTTTCAAAATATGGTTAACTAACTATTTAAAAACTAAAATCATATTAATCATTTTTAATATAGATACTGTGAATTGGAAGCATATGGTTATGGTTAAAAACTATATCAACCATTTTAAGATGTTTTGACTTTTAAACAAAAATTTTTAAAAATGAAATTAATATATAATATAGATAGAGAGACGGATATAAGGGGTGGGTGAGTAGGTGGGGTGGGGTGAGGGTGGATTGGGTAGGGGTAGGGGTAGAGGGTGGACGGTGTATACATAATCGCTTAATATTAATTTTTTTTGGGAGTGGTGGGGGTGGGGGGTGAGTGGGGTGTATGGGGGTAGGGGGTGGAGTAGGGGGTGGGGGTAAGTGGGGTGGGTGGGGTGGTGGAGGTGGGGTGTATACATAATCACACAATATTATTTTTTTGGTGGAGGTGGAGGTGGAGGTGGGGTGGGTGGGTGGGGTGGGGTGGGGGTAAGGAGTGTATACATAATCACATAATATTTTTTTTTGGTTGGGGTGGGGGTGGGGGTGGTGGTGGGTGGAGGTGGGGGTGGGGTGGGAGATGGGGTGGGTGGGGGTGGTGGTAAGGGGTGTATACATAATCACATAATATAATTTTTTGGTGGGGTGGGGGGTGGGTGGCGTAGTGGTGGGGTGGGGTAGGGGGTGGGTGGGGGTACGGGGTGGGGTAGGGGGTCAGGGAGGGGTGGGGTGGCGTGGGTGGGCGTGAGGTAGGGGTAGGGGGTGGGGTGGGGTGGCGTGGGTGGGGTGAGATAGGGGGAGGGTGTGGGTGGTGGGGGGTGGGGGGTAGGGGGTAGGGGTAGGAGTGGGGTAGGGGGTAAGGGGTGGGGGTAGGGGGTGGGTGTGAGTGAGGGTGAGGGTGTGGGTGTGGGTGTGGGTGTGGGTGGGGATGGGGGTGGGGATGGGGGTGGGGGTGGGAGGGTGAGCTTCTTCAATATGTAACTATGGGTGGAAAGTACTCTTGATTTGGATTTAGAATAAAATATAGGTCGAAAAATAGTTAACCGGGTTGGAACTATATTTCATTTTAAAAATATGGTTTCAAACTTTAACCAACCCAAATAAATAAATATAGTTAACCAACCCATTTGGTTCCAGTTAATATGGATTGACCCGACAGTTAACCAACTATATTGTCAGGTTTAATAATATGTCAACTCAAACTGTGAGTAAATGTATGGATAACTCAGATTTACTCTCTACTTTTCGAAAAAAAAGCTAGAAACAAGTTCGGCCCACTTATGAATTATCTCAATTCAATTTTTTTTATAATGCATTCAGGAAGGAGTGAGTAAATATGATGTATCTATATATTTACTCTTGTTTAATTTAGAAAAAATAAATTAAAAGAAATCAATTGCATTAAAAGATATATATATATATATATATATATATAGAGAGAGAGAGAGAGAGAGCAAGGATCAAGTACATACCCCTTATCTTACTCACCCGTGCTCACCCCCCTTTAGGAGACGATTTCGGTCATACAACCGTCGTCTATACTTTTTGCGACGGACAACTTATAGCGTCGCTAAAAGTATAGACGACAGTTGTATGACCGAAACCGTCGCCTAAAGGGGGGTGAGCACGAGTGAGTAAAATAAGGGGTATGCACTTGATCCGGACCGTATATATATATCAAGTGCATACCTCTTATCTTACTCACCCGTGCTCACCCCCCTTTAGGCGACGGTTTCGGTCATACAACCGTCGTCTATACTTTAACCTCTTATCTTACTCACCCGTGCTTACCCCCCTTTAGGCGACGGTTTCGGTCATACAACCGTCGTCTATACTTTTATCAAGGCATACCTCTTATCTTACTCACCTGTGCTCACCCCCCTTTAGGCGACGGTTTCGGTCATACAACCGTCGTCTATACTTTTATCGACGCTATATGTTGTCCGTCGTCTACCAAAAGTATAGACGACGGTTGTATGACCGAAACCGTCGCCTAAAACAAGGTGAGCACGGGTGAGTAAGATAAAGAGTATACACATGATCCGGACCGTATATATATATATATATATATATATATATATATATATATATATATATATATATATATATATATATATATACTCCTTCGGTCCCTAAAAAAATAAAACTTAAGTTATAAAAGATTTTATCCTCAAAAGCATGAAAGCATGCGGATCAAAGTAAATAATTAATTTGTCAATTAATCAAATAGCTAGATAAATTTTTGGATGGACTAATTTATGATTGACCGAAGGAATATAGTGAATCACTCACATCGATCACAAAACAGTGATTCATGTTAATATTCTCTCCTAATGAGTGGTTCACATGAAATAATATTATTATTTGAGGTCCATATAAAAAGATAGATTGGAATTAGAATTTATACTCTCTCCTAATTATTTAACTATTTTAATTTGTGTGAAAATTATTCTTAACTCATCTTTTAAGGAATCGGAGGGATATATATATATATATATATATATATATATATATATATATATATATATATATATATGTGGGCAAATTGCAAAATTTTTCTTTCAATGTATACACAGAATTGTAACATAGATGTTAATGTTCTAATTTTTGCAATATCATAGTTATTGTCTCAATTTTTTGTAAAATCGTCTCTTCTACCCAATTTTGGTCAAAATTAATAAAACGTATGCATGTCATGTGAGTTTTATAAGAGCAAAATAGTCAATTCATACATAAAATGATTTTCTCTCCTAATAGAAGGGTAAATACGTCTTTACAATAATAAAATAGATTCTCAAATAAATAAATTTGTTTTATTTTAACCAAATAAAATAATTAAAAAGAAATTAATTACAAAACTCAAAGATTTGTTTCAATGAAAATTTAAGTAGAATATTTTGATTAAATATAAAAGACAAAATTAAATACTAAAAATTAGATTAAATTAAAAGGAATTTTTTTATTAGTTATTTGTGTGTATGTGTATATATAAAATAAATTATTTGTTAAAATGAATAACTAATAATTTATTATTATATTTTCCCTTTTAATTTAATCTATTTTTTATTGTTTAATTTTGTCTTTTATATTTAATCAAAATATATATTATACTTAAATTTTCATTTAAATAGATCTTTGAGTGTTGTAATTAATTTATTTTTAATTATTTTATTTGGTTAAAATAATTTTTATTTATTTATGTGAGAATCTATTTTACTATTGTAATTACGTATTTGTCCTTCTATTAGGTGAGAAAATAATTTTATGCAGTAATGAACTATTTTGCTCTTATAAAACTCGCTTGACATACACGATGTCTTACTAATTTTGACAAAAATTAAAATATCAGTGTTTGTGTTGTAATTTAATGTATACATGAGAGGGCAATTTTATAATTTGTCATATATATATTAAGTTAATATTCTTTTAATCAATCAATTTTCTGAATTGATTTAATTCTCCAAACAATCTAACCTAGCATGTTATAACAGAATGCTATAAACTAATAAATAGTCTGTAGTTTTGAGGACAGTTACTAAAAAAATTATTCTCATATTCATAATTACTGCCATATACCATGTTGGATTCTTCTTATTTTCAACGAGAATATAGATATGGCTTTTTTTACAGTGGGATGATATAGTCTAGGGATTTTTTTATTTCAATATTATTGGTCGGATATTGAGGGATCACATCACACGACTTTATCCATCAGTACTGTTGTCCTTGTATTTGTTAGGTGTACTGGGGGTAATTTTTTTGACAGTGTATACACACATATATATATATATATATATATTCTCCTCTATATCTTTTTTACCATTTATAGATATATACAAGATAATCAGCGAGTACCCTTTCTTTATTGATGCCTCTCTACTCTCTAAGATGAGAATACCAGCGAAACTGAGAGGTAGACTCGGCAAAAGTGGTCCTAGTTTGTCGGCCGGCTCAACCCGCCCATTAAAATTTTGGCGTTGAACTTATATATTTCATTTTAAAAAAATTTAGACTTTTCCCGCCCTATTCAAATTTGGTCTGGCCCGTTGCGGCCAAACCTGCCCATAAAATTCATTACACTTCATATGTATTTAATTATCCCATAATCCTAATGATATTACACAATTGATTCTTTTAATTGCTTCTTTCATACACCTCCCGTGACTTCTCTCATACACTCCTCTTCTTCTTCTCCTATATAAAGGAGTGATATACTGAATGAAAGAATAGAGAAAGAATTATATGAAGAAAAAATATTTCTCTCTTTTCTCTTGCTTATTCTCTCTAAATTTATGCAGCAATTATAAGAGTATATTTATACACTTTTGCTAAAGTTTTATAACACGTTATCAGCACGAAGCTCTAACCAACTGAGACGGTAAAAATTAAATTCTTGCAATTTATTATTATATTACCGGTTTGGTTATACCACAAATAATATAATTTTATTCTTATAATTGTATTTAAATTCTGTTATTTACAATGGTACCATCTATCCTTGTTGATCTTACAAGACTTGGTGGGAACCTTTTTACCGCTTATTAAATTATGGGAATAACCTGTATATGTGAAATATCATATACCTTGTGAATAATCCTTTGTATTCATTTCTTATTAAATTATTGGAACATCCTGTCGGTGCGAATTTCACCTGACCTGGTTCCATCATTTATTATTTCGCATTTAATATTCAGTCAGAATATCCTGTCAGTGTGAATTTCACCTGACCTGGTTCCATTATTTATTATTCCGCATTTATTATTCTGTTGGAATAACCTGCCTACGCGGACTACCGCATGCCGGGTGAAGATCCATTTGCATTATGCTAATAACATAAATATAAGAATATTTATATTTACATTTTATCACCACTTGAGATCGTGACGTAGTTTATTTTTCATATTTCATACATGCAATTATTTATTATTTTTATAAATCATAAAATTGTGTTTTAACCCAGAATAGATGGCAAAAATAAATTTTTCTATTTTGAAAATCTCTGGAGACAACTATTTGGCTTGGGCACTTGATGCAGAATTGCACCTTAGTGCAAATGAGTTAAAAAAGACCATTGAATCAGGAAATACAACAACTTCTGCACAAAATGTAAAAACCATAATTTTTCTTCGTCACCATATTGATGAAGGATTAAAGATTGAGTATTTAACAGTCAAAGATCCTTTGTCTTTATGGACACAACTGAAGGAAAGATTTGACCACTAAAAATTGGTTGTTCTCCCTAATGCCAAATTTGAGTGTCTTAATTTAAGGCTACAAGATTACAAATCAATTACGGAATATAGTTTCAATGTTTATAGAATAACCTCTACTTTGGATTTGTGCAGAAATCCAGTTTCTGAATCCCAAATGTTAGAGAAAACTATCAACTTTTTATCCCACCAACATGATTCTGTCACAACAATATAGACAGTAAGTTCACAAAATTTAGTGAATTGTTGTCTATCCTCCTTGTTGCAGAAAAGATAATGAATTGTTGTTGAAAAATCATCAAGTACGGCCAACAGGTGCTACCCCATTGCCAGATATTAACATGTCATTCCAGCAGAATAAACGTGACAAAAGATGGTCATATAATAAGAAGCCTTGGGGGTGAAAGAATAAACGAGGCCATCGTAACAACAAATTCCAGAACCGCGACAATTCAGGCCACTAGAAGTGGCAAGTGTCTGAGTCGGGTAAAAATAAAGAAAATGCAACACAAATGAAGAATAAACCAAATGTTTGTTTTAGGTGTGGGATGAATGGGCATTGGTCGCGTACTTGTCGTACGCCGAGACATCTGGTTAATTTATTCCAAGAGTCTCAAAAGAATAAAGTAATGGAGACAGAAATAAACTTTGTTAATCATCAATTGAATATTGTTGATGTTCCACCAATGACCAACAATGAGGAAAAGTTGTTGATATTACTGAACCTTGTGAAAGTATCTTTTGGGATATCGTTTAATTTCTTGTTTTAATTAAACATCTTGCATGTATAATATTATTAGTTTTCATTCTATATGTGGTATGTGTTTCTCATGAATAAAATTATATTTGAAATGTAACTTTTCTTATTTATGTTTTTATATGTGTCAGACCATTGTTTTAATGGATATGGAGGATATATGTTTAGCAGACAGTGCAATAACTCATACAATACTTCAAAGTGAGAAATATTTTTCACAACTGATCAAAGCTAATGGAAATGTAGGAACTATCTCTGGCACATCAAATTTAGTCGAGGGATTTGGAAAAACTAGTTTCTTGCTACCAAATGAGACACAAGTTTTTATCAAAAATGCTCTATATTCTAGTAAATCAAGAAGAAATTTGCTTAGTTTTAAATATATTTGACTAAATGGTTTTCACATTGAGACAACCAATGAGAATGATAATGAATATCTTCTCATCACTTCTACTATTTTTGGAAAAAAGAATATCCTAGAAAAACTTCATTCAATTTCTTCTGGATTATATACTATGAAAATTAGAGCAATTGAGTCTCATAATATAATGATTCCAAAAAATTATAGATCCCAAATCCTTTATGCTTTGGCATGAAAGACTCGGTCATCCAGGTACTTATATGATGCGTCGTATTATTGAAAATTCTACTGGTCATCCTCTCGAAAATAAAAAGGTTTTTCCTAGTAGTGAATTTTCTTGTGCTGCGTGTTCTCGAGGAAAATTAATTGTTCGACCATCACCAATAAAAGTTTATAAAGAAGCCCCAAAATTCTTAGAGAGAATTCAAGGAGACATTTGTGGACCCATTCACCAATTGTCTGGACCATTTCGATATTTCATGGTTTTAATTGATGCTTCAACTAGATGGTCTCATGTTTGTCTTCTCTCTTCTCGAAATTTTGCCTTCTCAAAACTTCTTGCTCAAATAATCAAGTTACGGGCACAGTTCTCGGATCATCCAATCAAGTCAATTCGACTTGATAATGCAGCTGAATTTTCATCAATGACTTTTAATGATTTTTGTATGACTATTGGAATCTCCATTGAACATTCTGTTTCTCATATTCATACACAAAATGGTTTAGCTGAATCTTTAATAAAAAGACTTCAACTAATTGTACGACCATTAATGTTAAGGGCTAACTTACCTACCTCAGTTTGGGGTCATTCAATTCTCCATGCTGCAACCATCATTCGAGTAAGACCAACGGGTCTTCATAAATTTTCTCCTCTGCAGTTAATTCTTGGACAGACACCCAACATATCACACTTTCGAGTTTTTGGGAGTGCGGTATATGTTCCAATTGCACCTCCACAAAGAACTAAGATGGGAGCCCAACGAAGAATAGGTATTTATGTTGGTTTTTATTCTCCTTCTATTATCAGATATCTTGAACCTTTAACTGGAGATATTTTTACTGCACGTTATGTAAATTGTCATTTTGATATTACTTTTGCTGTCAACTTGTTAGCAAGATACAGTTCTTCTCCTACTAAGAGACATTGGGATGGGATCAAACACATTTTTAGATACCTCCGTGGAAGTATAGATCTTGGGTTATTTTATCCAAGAAATTCAACGTCGCAATTGGTTGGATATGCCGATGCAGAATTTTTATCAGATCCACACAATGGAAGATTACAAACAGGTTATGTATTTACATATTGTGACACGGCTATATCCTGAAAATCCACAAAGCAAACCATGACATCTACATCTTCAAATCACTCAGAAATTCTTGCTATACATGAAGCAAGCAGAGAATGTGTTTGGTTGAGATCAATTATTCAGCATATTCAAAAGTCATGTGGATTACCATCAATCAAAGATATTCCTACAATTCTGTATGAGGATAACGCTGCATGTATTGCTCAACTTAGAGGAGGGTACATCAAGGGAGATAGAACAAAGCACATTTCACCTAAATTCTTCTTCACACATGAGCTACAAAAGAATGGTGATATAGATGTGCATCAAATTCGATCATGTGATAATCTATCCGACTTATTCACAAAGTCGCTACCAAGTGCAACGTTTGTAAAACTTCGAAAAAGGATCGAAATGTGTCGACTGAAAGAATTATGACAACATTTCATCAAGGAGTAATGAATTTCTTATGAGGGGAAGATTGTACTCTTTTTCCTTAGTCACGGTTTTTATCCCAATGGATTTTTCATGACAAGGTTTTAACGAGGCAGTCAATTAAATGATATTTATGTAAAAGATATGTACTTTTTTTTTCCTTCGTTAAGTTTTTTCCACTGGGTTTTCTTAACAAGGTTTTTAATGAGACATAATCTTATATCGTAGGGAATCAGGGGAAGTATTACACAATTGATTCCCTTGATTGCTTCTCTCATACACCTCCCGTGGTGTAAGACCCCAACTTTTATAAATAAAGATGAATTTTCTATAAATATCATTTTTGAATATTATGAAGTTAATTTGATATAATGTTATAGTTGTGGGTAATATTTATAAATTTTGTAATGTACGCAAGTTGTTATATAATATTCGATTGGTCGGGGAATATTCGTTTTAACAGAAAATATTCGTACAACGGCACAATCATTGGTGGACCCCACAACGGAATTATTGTCGGATTGAGAAAACGACAAAAATATTTTATTAAAAATAACGGCAGAAGTTTTACCATTGATACTGTTAAACTACTCGGTAGTAAAAGTACAGTAATACATGTGGTTGCATAGTAACACACGGTATTGATTATTAATGCTTATGTGAGAAGTCACTCAATTTGATTCAATTATTGTCAGTTAATAATATGAATTATTTAGCGATAATAAAGTTTTGTTTTATTCATATTATTAACGTAATAAAACAGAAACATCTTTTTATATAAAACAGAATACTTTATTAAAGTTATTCTATAAATAGAATATATTATATTTTATTTAAAAGATTTTTCTTTAAATATGGACCGTCAGATTAAAATAATTAATCTGGACCGTTCATGGATTAGTTAATATGCATTCTATTTTTCTATAAATAGCAGCTCATTCCTTCATTATTTCTTACGAATTCACTGAACTCTAGAGAGAGAAACTATAGAGAGAGAGAGAAGAAAAGTATTCTACTACTTAACTACTTCCTTATTTCAGTTCTTCTTTAAAACGGTAAGGGGTGTTATTCTTTCTTATTCATGAAGAGAACTGTTGTTATTCCATTTCTTATTATTCTGTTGGAATAACCTGTATACGCGGTCTACCCTATACTTGGTGACATTCTTTTATTATTCTGTTGGAACATCCTATCTGTGTGTTTTACACCGGACCTGGTTCTGTCTTTATTATTATTCTGTTGGAACATCCTGTCTGTGTATTTTACACCGGACCTGGTTCCGTCTTTATTATTATTCTGTTGGAACATCCTGTCTGTGTGTATTACACCGGACCTGGTTCCGTCTTTGTTATTATTCTGTTGGAATATCATGTTTGTGCGTTTTACGCCGGACCTGGTTCCATTATTTATTATTCTGTTGGAATAACCTGGCTGTGCGGTCTATCGCATGCATGATGATTTCTTTTGTTATTCCATTCTTTATTATACTCAGTTGGTTAAGTTTTGACTTCTATACTCCATGAAATTTGTGAAATATCCTTGATAATTGCGTTTCATCCAGTATATTTTCATGAAAATATTCCTCTAAGCATTCTTGAATTTTACTCCACAAATCAGTATCATGTTGACAATTTGGACGTTGTTAATTCTTGGATAAATTAATTCTTGAACTTGTTTTATTGAATTCTTATATCATTGTCATCATCCTCATGTTTATAAAATGTTGAAAGTCATCTGTGGCCTGTAGTGCATAGATGGACTTGGTATGATTATGACCAGAGATTATTCGGTATAATCATGACCGTAATTTTATAAATGATGTGGTAAAAGTCCTCATTGGCCCGTAGTGCATTGATGGACAGTTGTTGGCATGATCATGACCATTAATGAATACACGAATATCCTTGGCCGTAGTGTAGGGGTGATTCGATGATGTGGATTATTTTATTAAGCTGAGTCCCAGCGATAACAGTGTTGAAAAACCTTTTAAATCATAGAAGATAGTAGATTTTATTCTCTACTTGACTCTTTTAATGGATTGCTTGTTCCGCTGCAGTTAAACTTGATGTTCGTTATATTTTATCAGTTTAACACTGTTGAAGGCTAATGATAATTTATTCTGCATTATCTTTGTCATAATATTTCTTACTGGGCTAGTTGAGCTCACCCTTTCTTTCACTGTTCTCTTCAGGAAATGAGAATATAGCTGGGACGAGTCGGGGAACGAAGTGATGGACCAGATGATAGTATTAGTAGTCCTCACTATTCTATTAAATAGTGTGACAATAATTGTAATGAGGACTCCTTTTGAGTTTGTATAGTCTCTAGTAGACAATAATTGTATTCAAACTCACAGTTATGTTTTGTCGTATTGTACACAACAGTTGTATTAGTAAGTTGTATTTGTATTCTGTACCATGTATCTGACGACCCAATATGGGTGATGTATACCTAATTTTAGGGGCGTCACAGTTGGTATCAGAGCTTAGGGATATGATCCCTGACTAAGATGTAAGAATAGAACTAGGAGGAGAGAGACAGGAAATTCTTTCGCTAGTATGACCTACCTAAGTTTATTTGTATGGTATTTAATTGGTCGGTCATAATGTAAGGATAATATATGACATATCAATTAACTTTTGTTTTGTGGCAGTATCTGAAAATGGCATCTGAGAATGTTGAGAATAGCAATGAAGCACAGGCGACTGTTGATTCACAACATATCAATAATCAGGATAATGTGCATCAGGAAGGTGACAATCCTCATGCAAACAACAACACTGACCAGATGATGAATGATGGAATGTTCAGAAGCTTTATGCAGTTCATGCAACAGCAGGCGATAACGGCTCCTGTCCAAAGTATAGGTGGAAACACTGCAAACTCTCGGACGGTCACCGCTAAACAGTTCAAGGAGCTGGGACCACCGGAGTTTAAGGGAGAGCCAAAACCACTTATAGCGGAAAAATGGATAAAGCATATCACCAAGATATTTGATATCTTGGGATGCTCCGAGGAGCAAAAAGTTCCCTTTGCCGCCTTTATGTTGCGAGGAGAGGCAGATTACTGGTGGGAATCGATTAAGCGTACTCAACCTACCGCACTGAAGATGTCTTGGGAGAAGTTCCAAGAGCTGTTCAATGACAAATACTTTCCCGAAAGTGTTCATCACATGAAGGAGGTGGAGTTCATCAAATTAGAGCAGAATAATATAACCGTGTCGCAGTATGAGGCTAAATTTGCTGAGTTGTCCCGGTTTGCGTCCCACTTGGTGGATAATGAAGAGCGAATGACGCGAATATTTTTGCGAGGTTTGAAACCTGAGATACGTTAACATCTTATTTCTCATAAACTGTGTTTGTATTCAGATGTTGTGAATAGGGCTCAGTTAGTGAAGCGCGATAACGAGTCAACGCAACTAAAGGAGAGCAGTCGGCAAAATGATAATACCAGTGAGAGTAGTCATCGAAGCGTTGACAACAAGCATGAAGGGAATCAATAGGACAGAAATGGTAACCACTTCGGTGGTAATCAGGGCCAAAATAATAAGAATGGTCATTTCAAGAAGAGGAGATTCAACAATGATGGAAAGACGTCAGCACCAGCACCCGTTGTTAAGGAAGGAGAACGACCACCTATCATATGTTTCAAATGCGGAGGGGAGGGTCACATCAGTCCAAACTGCGTGATGCCGTCTAAAGCATGTTATAATTGTGGAAGAGAAGGTTATTTAGCTCGATTTTATCATTTACCAATAACAAGTTCAGCCAAGATGGAGACACCAAAGGCCGTCCCAAAAAAGTCAAAACCGATAGTGCAAGGAAGAGCGTTTGTTGTGACCTCCCAGAAAGCAAGGAAATTGAATGAGGTCATCACGGGTAAGCTTATCATAAACTCTAACAAAGTCTATACATTATTTGATACCGGTTCTACCCATTCTTTTATTTCTCCTACTTGCGCTCATCGATTAAATTTGACTCCAGAGAAATTAGACTTTGACTTATCTGTTGAAACTCCATTGGGAGAAACCTTCATTACATCCACGGTTTATAAGTCTTGTTCGGTTCAAGTTGGTACCCACACATTACCTGTCGATCTTATTTCATTAAAAATATTTGCATTTGACGTGATTCTAGGGATTGATTGGTTAACTACTCATCATGCAAAAAATAATTTTTTTTCGTAAGGTTGTTAGCTTTCATATTCCTAATCGACCTATTATGCAAATTCAAGCAACCAAACCATTAAAATCAATCGCTGTCATCTCAAGCCATAAAGCTATTCGTTTATTGAAAAATAGATGTCAAGCTTTCTTAGCCCATGTCACGGATCTAAACAAAAATACGTCAGTTTTGAATGATAATTCTATTGTTAATAAATTCCCTGACGTATTCCCTGAAGAACTTCATTGCCTACCCCCAGAGCGTGAAATTGAATTTTGTATCGACCTTGAACCAGGTACAAAACCCATTTCCAAAGTCCCATATCGAATGGCTCCTATTGAACTTCAGGAGTTAAAGATCCAACTGCAGAAATTGTTAGACATTGACTTTATTCGTCCTAGTACTTCTCCTTGCGGTGCTCCTGTGCTATTCGTGAAGAAGAAAGATGGAAGTATGCGATTTTGTATTGATTATCGGGAGTTGAATCATGTCACTATAAAAAATAGGTACCCATTGCCACGTATTGATGACCTGTTTGACCAGTTGCAAGGAGCACAATTCTTTTCAAAGATCGATCTTCGTTCTGGATATCATCAGCTGAAGGTTAGAATTGAGAATATTCCAAAGACGGCTTTCAGAACTCGGTACGACCATTATGAATTCCTAGTCATGTCCTTTGGATTGACTAATGCTCCTGTTGCCTTCATGGATATGATAAACCGGGTATTTAAGGAATATTTGGATCACTTTGTGGTCGTCTTTATTGATGACATCCTTATTTATTCCAAAAGCCGTGAAGATCATGAGCAACACTTGAGGCTGGTACTCCAAAAGCTTCGTGAATACAAGCTTTATGCCAAGTTGAAGAAATGCGAGTTCTGGCTGGAGGAGGTAGCATTCCTTGGGCACGTAGTATCAAGTCGTGGAATATCTGTTGACCCGACAAATATTGAAGCTATTCAAATATGGGAGCAACCTAAATCAGTGACCGAAGTACGTAGCTTTCTTGGATTAGCTGGTTATTATCGGAGATTCGTGGAAGGATTTTCTAGAATCGCTACTCCATTAACTCAGCTGACTCGGAAAGATACAAAGTTCGGTTGGAGCGAAGAATGTGGGAAGAGTTTTCAAGAACTCAAGAGGAGACACATTTCAGCACCTGTTCTAACAATACCATCTGGCTCGGAGGGATTTATCATCTATAGTGATGCTTCGAGCAAAGGGTTGGGATGCGTTCTCATGCAACATGGAAAAGTCATAGCCTATGCATCAAGACAACTCAAGGAATATGAGAGGAATTATCCTACTCATGATCTAGAGTTGGCAGCTGTTGTCTTTGCACTTAAAATTTGGAGGCATTACTTGTATGGGGAGAAGGTGGAGATCTTTACGGATCATAAAAGCCTCAAATATTTTTTCACTCAAAAGGAACTCAACATGCGACAACGACGTTGGCTTGAACTGTTGAAAGATTATGATCATACCATTCAATACCATCCTGAAAAAGCGAACGTGGTAGCTGACGCATTAAGTAGAAGATCATATGCAAGTACAAGTGCGATATTGTCAACACAAAGGCCCATTTTGTGTGACTTGCAAAGGATGGAGATAGAGTTAAAGACTCCAGGGACCCATGTGATGATAGCAAATATACGAGTAGAACCAACTTTATTCGATAAAGTTAAAGTTGCTCAAGCTACAGACCTGGAGCTGATGCGTATGAGGAAGAAAGTGCAAGAAGGTACTATGCCGGAAGCAAGAATCGAAGAAGAAGGAATACTTCGAGTCAACTCCAGACTTTATGTTCCTAACAACCCTGATTTAAAGTATAAAATCATGATGGAGGCGCACAACACACCGTTTGCAATCCATCCTGGAAGTACCAAAATGTATCATGATATTCGTCATACATATTGGTGGAGCAATATGAAGAGAGAGATAGCGATGTTTATCTGAAGGTGTCTAACTTGTCAACGAGTCAAAGCGGAGCATCAAGTACCAAAAGGTCCATTGCAACCACTTGAAATTCCAGAATGGAAGTGGGAGCACATTACCATGGATTTCGTTACCGGTCTTCCTAAGGTTTCTCAAGGTATAGATGTGATTTGGGTCATTGTTGATAGATTGACCAAGTCTGCTCATTTCTTATCGATACGAGAAACTTATACACTTGAACGTCTTGCTCGTATGTACATAAACGAGATTGTAAGACTGCATGGTATGCCAGTATCCATAGTTTCTGATTGAGACCCAAGATTCACTTCACGATTTTGGGTTAGTTTACAAAAAGCTATGGGCACGGATTTACGATTTATGTGACGCCCTCAAAATAGGTATACAACACCCATTCTGAGTCGCCAAATACATGGTACAGAAAGCAAACTACAACTTCAATAATACAATTGTCGTGCAAAATACGACAACACATACTGTGAGTTTAAATACAAATATTGTCTTCTAGACAATATCCACACCCAAATAAGTCCTCAATACAATTATTCAAACACTATTTTACAGAAATAGTGATGACTGCTAAAACATCTTTCTAGAACCATCACTCCATACCCCGACTAGATCCTGCTATGTTCTCACCTCCTGAGAAAAAATGGAACAAAAAGGAAAAGGGTGAGCTCCACTAGCCTAGTAAAGAATATTATGACTAAGATAATATACAACAAATTATCATTAGTATTCAACAGGGAAAAATCTGATAGAATATAATCGACAACAAGTTTTAGATCAATAACTGCAGCGAAAACAGCAAACCATTAGAAGAGTCAAGTAGAGAATGAATTCTACTATCTTCTAAGATTTAAAAGTTCATCATCAATAATTTATCCCTGTAACATCAATTAATAATCATCTTTATCCAAATATTCATCTTTACACTACAGGCCAAAGATATTCATTTGTATCACATGTCAGTCATGTTCATCTCAACAGCTGTTCATCTTTGCACTACAGGCCAAAGATATTCATCAAGTAATCATACATCTTTGCACTACAGGCCAAAGATATTCAGTAATATCATCATTTAGGACTGAGGATGATGAAAAATATCTTAAAGAGAACGAATCCAGTGAGACAGAATGACAAATAGTAGGGATTCGTATAACAGTTTATCCAAGATCAATAATACTTCATAATAATCAATTGTGAAGCAGAATTTAAAAATAAAGATCAAAACATGGATACAATCAAAGATAGTAACCATAATAGACATCTTGGAAAAAAAGGAAAATTTTATTTTTCGGTGAATAGTACCGTATTCGTGAATAGTACCGTATACGTGAATAGTAACGTATACGTGAATAGTAACCCCGACACAAAAAGTTCTAAATTTGATAAAAAGATCATATCAATATTTCAGCATAATGATATTGAAGAAAATAATATCATTAAGAAGAAAATAATATCCCTTACCTCAAAATATCAGTACTTCTGGTCGGAATACAGGTATAAGGCTGAAAGAAACTTGCTCTGATGAATAGAAACTCTCAAAGTATCTAAATACTCACAAAATACACTCAATAATCTAGAGAGAGAAAGAGAGAAAACTTGTTTCTGGTGTGATTTTCAATTCTAACTTAGCCCTTTATTTATAGAAAAATGTTAGCACGCCAAAGCAGACTTAACCTGTAACCTGATGGTTTTACCAGCTACTATTCCCACCCACCACATTTGAATAAAAATCTTAGCACATTTCTTCACCAACCAAGAGTGGGGCCCACTAATTCTAGAATTTTCCACCAAAATGATTAACTCCGAAAATTCAACAATTTCTGAACCAGTCATCTCGTAAAATTCATAATAAATCATACGTTCATTTTTAACGGTACAAAATTTGTGAACATATAATCAACTTATATATGTATAACATATCCAAAAATTACCACGATCCAACGGTCGGATTAAAAATTATAACCCCCGCAAAATATCTCAAAAATCCTAATTTTTAATACCTCCATTCCGACAAAAATACTGATAAAAACCTCAACATTAACTCCTTCATTTTTAACCACAAAAATATATCCATCATTTATATCCACATAAAATAAATATTTCCTTATCATATGAATCAATAATTAATTATTCACAAATAATATTACAGAATCACATTTATGACAATCAGGCCATTCCCAGGAAAGAGGGGACTTTCTAAGAAGGATTTCTCCTTACTGACGCGCAATTAGATGACCAAATTTCTCCTTAGACAGAACTTTCTAGACATTGCCAATAATATTATCAAATAATATTATTCAAATAATATGAATTATTGATCTGATAATAGAAAATACAGTGCAACAATAATTATTGAAACAACAATAATATAAAATATCAATGCAGCAATTATTGAATCAATAAAATAAAATATTGAACAATAACTACTGTAACAATTATTGAGTAGTGCCTTCTTACGTAAGAATCAATAATTGGTGCAATACCGTGTGCTACTGTATTTTAACCACTGGGTATTCCAACAGTATTAACGGTAACAACTACGCCGTTATTTATAAAAAACTTATACTTGTCATTTTCTTCATCCAATCGTTTTTCGTTATGGGGCCCACACAAGGCTGCGCCGTCGTACGAATATTCCCCTACAGCAAGAATATTCCACGACCAAACGAATATTCCCCGACAAAATGAATATTTTATAACCACTTGCTTATTTTGCAAAATTTGCACATTTCACCCATAACCAAAGTATTATATCAAATTAACCCCTTATTATTCACAATAATATTTAGAGAAAATTTGATTTTATTCATTAATAAGTTGGGGTCTTACAACCTCCCCTCCTAATGAAATTTCGTCCTCGAAATTGACGTACGTACCTGATATTTCGAAAAGGTGAAGATACCTCGCTTTCATTCCTAATTCAAACTCCCAGGTCATTTCTTCAATAGCATGGTTTCTCCACAAAACCTTAACTTGTGGTATAACCTTTGTGCGTAGGACATGTTCTTTCCTATCCAAGATCTTAACAGGTACCTCCTCGTACGTTAAATCTTCAGCTATCTCGTCTGGTTCTAACTCAATAATGTGGTTCGGGTCTTTAACATATTTACGAAGCATAGATATGTGAAAAACATTATGAACACAAGACATGCTTGGAGGTAATGCGAGTCTATATGCCACATTTCCTATTCGCTCAAGAATCTCAAATGGACCAACAAATCTTGGATTGAGCTTTCCTTTTCTTTCCAAATCTTGTAACTCCCTTCCATGGTGCAACACGTAACAATACATGATCCCCAATATTAAATTTTACGTCCTTCCGATGAAGATCCGCATAACTCTTTTGTCGATCCTGTGCCGTTTGTATACGTTGTCGAATTGTTTGGATCTTCTCTATAGTCATGCGTACCAACTCTGGTCCCAACAATGTTGCTTCACCCACCTCGTCCCAGCATACTAGAGAACGACATTTTCTTCCATACAACGCCTCGAATGGAGCCACACCTATGCTCGCCTGATAACTGTTGTTATAGGAGAATTCCACCAATGGTAAGTACTTATCCCAACTCCCTTTGAGATCTAGGACACATAGTCTTAATAGATCTTCAAGAGTTTGAATAGTCCTCTCTGATTGCCCGTCCGTTTGAGGATGGTATGCTGAACTAAATCGTAAATCCGTGTCCATAGCTTTCTGCAAGCTAACCCAAAATCGTGAAGTAAATCTTGGGTCACGATCCGAAACTATGGATACTGGCATGCCATGCAATCTCACAATCTCGTTCACATACATACTAGCAAGACGTTCAAGGGAATAAGTCTCACGTATCGGCAAGAAATGAGCGGATTTGGTTAATCTATCAACAATAACCCAAATCGCATCTATGCCTTGAGAAACCTTGGGAAGACCCGTAACAAAATCCATAGTAATGTGTTCCCACTTCCATTTCGGGATCTCAAGTGGTTGCAATGGACCCTTTGGCACTTGATGCTCCGCCTTTACACGTTGACAAGTTAAACACCTCGAGATAAACTCCGCGATCTCTCTTTTCATATTGCTCCACCAAAATGTATGTCGAAGATCGTGATATATTTTGGTACTCCCAGGATGGATTGCAAACGGTGTGTTGTGTGCCTCCATCATTATTCTATGCTTCAAGTCAAAATCGTTAGGAACACAAAGTCTGGAGTTGACTCGAAGTATTCCTTCTTCATCGATTCTTGCTTCTGGAATAGCACCTTCTTGCACTTTCTTCTTCATACGCATCAGCTCCATGTCCGTAGCTTGAGCAGCTTTAACTTTATCGATTAAAGTCGATTCTACTCGTATATTTGATATCATCATGTGGGTACTTGGAGACTTCATCTCTATCTCCATCCTTTGCAAGTCATACAAAATGGGCCTTTGTGTTAACAACATTGCACTCGTACCCGCATATGATCTTCTACTCAATGCGTCAGCTACTACGTTCGCTTTTCTAGGATGATATTGGATGGTATGATCGTAATCTTTCAATAGCTCAAGCCAACGTCGTTACCGCATGTTGAGTTCCTTTTGGGTGAAGAAATATTTGAGGCTTTTATGTTCCGTATAGATCTCTACTTTCTCCCCGTACATGTAGTGTCTCCAAATCTTCAACACAAAAACGACTGCTGCCAACTCCAAATCATGAGTAGGATAATTCCTCTCATATTCTTTGAGTTGTCGCGAGGCAAATGCTATGACTTTCCCATGTTGCATGAGAACACATCCTAACCCTTTGCCTGAAGCATCGCTGTAGATAACAAATCCATCCGAACCAGATGGTATTGTCAGAACAGGTACCGAAATGAGTCTCCTCTTGAGTTCTTGGAAACTCTTCTCACATTCCTCACTCCATACGAATTTTGTATCTTCCTGAGTCAGCTGAGTTAACGGAGTAGCGATTCGAGAAAATTCTTCCACAAATCTCCGATAATAACCAGCTAAGCCCAGAAAGCTACGTACTTCGGTTACCGACTTCTATTGCTCCCAACTTTGTATGGCTTCAATCTTCGCCGGGTCGACAGATACTCCATGTTTTGACACCACGTGCCCAAGGAATGCTACTTCCTCAAGTCAGAACTCGCATTTCTTTAGTTTGGCATATAGCTTGTTTTAACGAAGCCTTTGCAATATCAGCTTCAAATGGCGCTCATGATCTTCACGGCTTTTGGAATAGATGAGGATGTCATCAATAAAGACAACAACGAACTGATCCAAATATTCTTTGAATACACGGTTCATCATATCCATGAAGGCA